>CM039678.1:272623062-273083062 GCA_022496015.1 Hordeum marinum
CAAGAAAGGTGGTCCATCTTGAGAAGGACAAGATCGTCACCATCTAGCTCAAGTGGACTCTGTGGAAGGCAAAGGTTTGACCTTGATAGGGTTTTCTATTTTACCGGTCTCATAGTGGTAGTTGGCAGACTTGGTTATAGGATAGATAGCCGTACTATAAAGGGACTCTCAAGTGAGTAGCTTATCGTTCATTGAGAGCTCAAACCATTGCATTCTTGGCATCATCATCTTTCTTGGTACTTGGTTGGTTTTTCTCTTTGAGGTTTCTTGAGCTTTTCGTCAGCTTCATGACAAGGTCAACTTCATCGAAAATAGAGTCCATATGAATCTTCTATGATGTTTTTGATGTTGGAGTTTTTGCCGGTTCTTCATTGATAGGGGTTTCACATCTCTATACCATTGGCTGTTTGGATAGTACTTGTCGTGTGGTATCCAACAAGCTTGAGTTTGCTATTTTCGGAGCTCATATGCGAAAGTTATGGCAGTTTTAGCGCCATCGTTGTTTTTCTCTGAACAAGCGGTAGTACTGCTCGGTAGCACGGTAGTACCGCTTGGGCGGTAATTCCGCTATGTACTACTGCTGTCACTACCGCTTATATTTGCCTTCTGCTGCCTATAGGGGTCTTTGGTCATTTTCAGCGGAAGTACCGCTCTCCCCAAGAGCGGTAGTACCGCTGGAGCGGTACCACCACCCTGAAGAGCCGCTCTAACTACCGCTTATTTTTTTAAGCAGAAGTTCCAAGCGGTAGTGCCGCCCTGAGGTTCCGTGGCTACTTCCGCCTAAGTTTTTCTTCTGGCATTTTCGGATTTTGTGAGCGGAAGTACTGCTCCCTCCAGAGCGGTACTACCGCTTTGTTGTTCCAGTACGGGTATAAGCGGAAGTACCGCTCCCCTAAGCGATACTACTGCTTGTGTGCGGGCTGTGGGAGTAACGGTTGGAATTTCCTCCCACCTATAAAAGGGGGTATTCTTCCCCAATGGTTTTTAACTCTCAAACTCGTGTTCTCCCCCATTGTTGACCTTCTTCGAGGTTGCTAACTCTCAATCCCTCCAATGATTCTTGCTAGTTCTTGAGGGAAAAGAGAGAGGAGATCTAGATCCACATTTCCACCAATCATTTTATCCTCTTTATGAGGGGAACCCCTTGGATCGTGATGTTGGAGTTCTTGGTGTTCTTCTTCGTTCTTCCTCTCATTTCCTCCATAGAATTAGTTGTTGTGGTGGGATTTGGGAGAGAAGGGCTTGGACACTCTGTGTGCCCTTGACATTGCATTTGGTGCATAGGTTTGAGTTCTCCACGATGATACGTGGAAATGAGAAGTTGAGAAGCTTATTACTCTTGGGTGTTTGAGCACCCTAGAGCTTGTTCCTCTTGGGTGCTTTGGTGCCCTAGATGGTTGGTGGTGCCTCGGAGCCCAATCATTGTGGTGCAAAGCTCCTGGCAAGCTTCGGGGTCTCCAATTAGGTTGTGGACATTGCCTCGAGCATTTGAGGTCACCTCGAAGCCATGATCCATTGTGGTGAAGATTCATGGTGTTGTTGGGAGCCTCCAATTTAGTTGTGGAGTTTGCCCCAACCTTGTTTGTACGGGTTCGGTGACCACCCTCAAGGGTCCCTTAGTGGAATCACTACATCTTGCATTGTGCAAGGGCGCGAGGAGATTACGGTGGCCCTAGTGGCTTCTTGGGGAGCATTGTGCCTATACACCGCTCCGAACGGAGATTAGCATCCGCAAGGGTGTGAACTTCGGGATACATCATCGTCTCCTCGTGCATAGGTTATCTCTTACCCGAGCCCTTTACTTATGCACTTTACTTTGTGATAGCTATATTGTTTGATGCTATATATCTTGCTATAACTTAGTTCTTTATCTTGCTAAGCATAAGTTGTTGGTGCACATAGGTGAGACTAGTTGTTTTAGGTTTTGTGCTTGACATAGTAAACGTTAGTTTTATTCCGCATTTGTTCAAGCCTAAACCGTAATTATTTAAAAGCACCTATTCACCCCCCCCTCTAGGCGATATCCACGTCCTTTCAACCAGGATGCTATTGGATATACTCTTGATGATCTTAAGGGCATTAGTCCCATTCTATTCAGCACAAGATCAATATGGAACCAGACGCTAAACCCATTGAGGGAGTCCTAGATTATGGGTTCCTCGAATAGCCGACCCATTGTTCATGGGCCGGACTGTATGGGCCACGAGGCAGGCATCGGATGATCGAGGACCACCTGTGTTAGGATGGAACCTTCAAGGAGTCAAGGCATGTTCTCGAAGTTATGAGCTATAGTTAGGAAAGTTATCTCTTCGGCATGTAACCGACCATGTGTAAGCCAAGGACACCCACAACATCTATATAAGCCGGAGGGTTTTAGGGCATAGAGGCAGGATAACTCATCTAGGGTTAGACATACGATCTCGAGGTAGATCAACTTTGTATTCCCATACACCATCAATACAATCAAGAAGGACATAGGGTATTACCTCCATTGGAGGGCCCGAAAACCTGGGTAAACTCGTGTCCCCTGCGTCTCCTGTTACCGTCGATCCTAGTCTCACAGTTTGGGACCCCCTACCCGAGATCCGCCGGTTTTGACACCGACATTGGTGCTTTCATTGAGAGTTCCCCTGTGAGCGCTGAAGGGATCGATGGCTCGCCCCATCACAATTAGCGAGATCTGTATCGAAGGGGCTCTCGCCCCTGATCATAATTTCACCGCAACAACATCTTGTCACACGCCGGCCCAGTCGGCCATCATGGTCAGACCAGAAGGTTTCCCCCCAATCAGTGTAATAAGTTTGGAACCCTAGAGTTCGTGGCTAATTCACGGGGAACACTCGTTCCGATGGAACCCTCAACCTTCGGAGGAAAACCTATAAATTCGGATGCTTCGACGTCCAATACATCAAGTCCCACGGTGGAACGGAACATGGATCTCCTTCGGCATAACTCTGGAACCGTCACACCGCTTGACGAACTCACTCGTATGAGTGACACGCATCCTACCATCACCTTGTTCATAAACGAGTTGTTCGGTCGGATCGAAGCTATGCGTATATCGGATGGCCAGGTTCCAATCTATGATCCGCTCAGTATCAGACCCGATGACAGGCAGATTCATGTCCCCCTGGTCACCCACCTTGTCGGCACCGTTGAGTGTCCAACCGCGGATTCTGCCTGATAGCCGGAACTGAAAACTGTCTATACCCCCATCCACGATCTCCAAGACCCCGTCGGAGAATCAGAGGCGGGGAATCGCTTTAAAGCCGGACCGTCACCGGTCCATGGTCCCACGCACGATTCGGAAACTGTACTTCCGAACACTCGTTGCGACAGGGAACGAGATTTTTTCCCACCCTCCGCCCAAGACGATTATCCAAGTACCGTGCCAAAGCCCATGTCTTCGGACTTTCAGGATATCAAGCAAATACAAGGAGAATCAGTCCACCACTTTTGGGCAAGACTCCTCCTTGCTAGGAGCGGAGTAAAAGGTCTTAGTGACCAAGACGTAATGGCAATTGTCATTAGCAATTTCCATGATGAAGGGATTCTTAATGCCCTGGCCCGCCGTTGCATAAACAACTTTTCGGAGTTATCCGAATTGGTACAGAAATACTGTGCCATGGAGAGCATCTGGTAATCCGAGCGGTTGTTCTCGGAACCAAAATTCTCCAAACACCCCAGGGGAGTTCGAAGAAAGAGGGTACCTCCAAATCGGCCAGCCAGGCATGAACCTGTTGAAAAAAGAAACAAGTCCCTTTCCGGGACCGGCACCATCCTCGACGGACTTTTAGATAAACCTTGCCCCATTCATTCCGTGTTGTTGAACACAAACCGTACTCATAGCCTTGGAGCTTGCTGGGTCGTCAGGCAAGTCGCAAAAAGGGGCAAGGCTATCCGTGACACACCTCTGTCGAGATGGCAACCTCCTTCACCAAACAAATTCGATGACGAAGTCCTAACGGACTATGAGATCTTCTCCTCGAGGAGCAGGCGTAAAAGAGCTCTTAGGGAGCACGAGCAAGTCTACCACGTGGCAGCTACTAGCCCATGGGCAGACGTACCGATTACTTTTGGGGACACTGACCAGCCGCCCATCCTTCCCGGTCATTCATCGGCCGCTCTAGTCCTGAATCCCATCATTGATGGATCCAGACTACATAAGGTGCTCATGGACGGAGGCAGTGGTCTAAACCTCATTTACGAGGCCACTCTGGGGAAAATGCAGTTCGATTGATCTCGCATCAAACATAGCATCACAATCTTCCGAGGAATTATCCCAGGGAAAGAGGCACGTTGTTCTGGATGTATCATCCTGGATGTTGTGTTTGGCACGCCCGGAAATTACCAATTCGAAGAACTTCTCTTCCACATCATCCCCTTCCCCAGTGGCTATCACGCCCTGTTAGGGCGTGACGCCTTTACGAAGTTCCAGGCCATACCCCATTACGGGTACATGAAACTCAAAATGCCAGGACCAAATGGAGTGATCACGCTCGCCAGTGATCCGAATATAGCCCTCCGGGCCGAAAACAAAATGGTAACGCTCGCCCTCGAGGCATTAGCGGAAACTTTTGCCACTGAGGAATTGACCGCTCTACGGTCGACAGTTAATAGGGACGATGTGATCCTGAGTAAAAGGCCCAAATCCACGTCCTTTAAACCCACAGAGGAAGTCATCAAATTTCAGGTGCATCCAACGGACCCCAATAAAACAGTGTCCATCGGAGCCTAGCTCGACCCCCTTATGGATGAAGCATTGTAGCATTTCCTCCGTGAAAATTGGGACATTTTTGCTTGGCATCCTTCCGATATGCCCGGCATCCCACGCCGGCTCGCCGAACACATCTTGAACATTGTTCCAGGCTTTAAGCCCGTGAAACAGACCCTGCGTCCCTTCTCCGAACCCAAACGGCAAGCCATGGGTGAAGAATTATAAAAATTTCTCGACGCCAAATTTATTCAGGACATCAAACACCCCGAGTGGCTAGCAAATCTGGTGATGGTACCTAAGAAAGACAAATCCTAGCGACTGTGTGTCGATTTCAAGGACCTCAACAAAGCATGCCCCAAGGACCCTTTTCCCTTACCACGCATAGACCAGATCATTGATGCCACAACTGGACACGATTTGTTATGTTTCCTCGATGCTTACTCCGGATACCATCAAATTAAAATGAAGGAATCCGATCAGGCGACTACCGCGTTCATCACCCCTACGGGCCATTTTGCTTCAACACGATGTCCTTCGGGCTAAAAAACGACGGGGCCATGTACCAGCGCATGTTTCAAACCTGCCTTGCCACACAGGTCGGAAAGACTGTTGAGGCATATGTGGATGATGTGGTAATCAAAAGCAAACACGTTGATCGGTTGATCGACGACCTCCGTCAAACTTTCATTAATTTGCGCGAATATGATATGCGGCTCAATCCAAAAAAATGTGTATTCAGAGTTTCCTCGGGCAAGTTGCTTGGATTCATCGTCTCCCATAGAGGAATACAGGCAAATCCAGCTAAAATCCGTGCTCTATCAAAACTTGCAATCCCCATAGAGCTGAAGCATGTCCAGAGACTAGCTAGGTGCGTAGCCGCGTTAAGCCGCTTTATTTCCCACCTCGGAGAAAAATCTTTGCTGCTCTATAAGCTGCTGAAATGGGCAAACAATTTCGAATGGACCGATGAAGCAGCTGCTGCATTGGAAGAAATCAAAACAATACTGACAACCAATCCCATACTCATGGCACCAGGCACCGGTGAGCCCATGTTGTTATACATATCGGCCACCAACAAGGTAGTCAGCGCGGTGCTCATTGTCGAACGAGATGAGGAGGGACATAAATTTTGAACCCAGAAGCTGGTATATTATGTGTCAGAGGTACTAACGCAGTGCAAGTCCAGATACCCACATTATCAAAAAATAGCCTATACAGTATTCATGTCATAGAGGAAACTCCGACACTACTTCTAGGAGTGTGCGGTAACGGTGGCATCGGAAGTCCCCTTGAATGATATAATCAACAACAGGGATGCTACCGGTCGCATAGCCAAATGGACCATTGATATCCTTCCCTTTGAAATAAATTACAAGCCACGTCGCGCCATTAAATCTCAGGTACTGGCAGACTTCTTGGCTGAATGGACAAAGGTCGAGCTCCCCAAGGAGTATAGTGCATACTCCCATTGGACAATGTACTTCGATGGATCCAAGACCTTGGCCGGTCTGGGGGCTGGAGTTATCCTCACATCCCCCATAGGCGACAACGTAAGATACGTGTTGCAAATCATGTATGTCGATTCCAACAACGCCACCGACTATGAAGCTCTTCTTCATGGTCTTCGGATGGCGGCATCGATGGGCATACGACGGCTAGAGGTATGGGGAGACTCAAACTTTGCCATATCCCAAATTAACGACGAATTCGACGCCAAAAAATCAAAGATGGCGGCATATAGAGACGCAATCCTCAAGATATCTGCTTGGTTCGAGGGGTTGGAATTCCACCATGTTGCTCGAGACAACAACCAAGCCACCGATATATTGGCCCATATGGGAGCCAAGCATGACCCCGTCCTGAGAAACACCTTCTTGGATCAGCTCTTCAAGCCCTCGGTAGTGTGGCAGGACGATGCAAATGGCACCGGTCCGAAAATAGCGGATGAAGTTGTTCCCCCTATAAACAAACCAGATGATGGCATCATCAGTGGCTCAATGATGAACGAGACACCCTCGGCTCATGAGGTAATGGCAGTAATTGCGCCATGGACATAGCCCTTCCTCGCCTACCTCCTTCACAAGGAACTCCCCGACGATCAAACTGAGGCGCGACGCATAGTTTGGCGATCCAAGGCCTACAAAGTACACGAGGGTGAGTTATACAAGAAAAGCACCACTGGAGTACTACAGAGGTGTATATCCGAGGAGGAAGGACGGGAGATCCTCGCCTAAATCCACACGGGCATGGGCGGGCATGACGCCATGGCAAGATCTCTTGTCGGCAAAGCCTTCCAAGCTGGTTTCTTTTGGCCTACAGCTCGGACCGATGCCCAGTCACTCGTTCAACATTGCGTCGGGTGTCAACTCTTCGCAAATCAAAGTTACATGCCCCCAACGGCTCTTCGGACTATTCCAATCACCTGCCTTTTGCGGTCAGGGGGCTAGACATGGCTGGACCCCTCAAAGGGGGAACAAAGAAAAATAAATACCTACTGGTCATGGTTGACAAGTTCACCAAATGGATAGAAGCCAAGCCTGTTAAATCGGCTAAACCCAGGCTAGTGATTGAATTTATATCTAGAATAGTACACCGTTACGTGTCCCGCACAGTATAATAATGGACAATGGAACCAACTTCATGGCCCAAGAGGCCAAGGACTGGTGCGCAAAAATGGGCATAAAGCTCGATTATGCATCGGTCTATCATCCACAGACCAATAGACAGGTCGAGCGAGCAAACGGTCTCATTATGAGAGGCATCAAGCCATGATTGGCCCGATATCTTCACGAGTCCAACTATCGTTGGGTGCAGGAACTCAACTTCGTGCTATGGGGCTTGCGTACTACCCGAACAAATCAACGGGTTATACACCATTTTTATGGTCTATGGGGCAGAGACAGTCATCTCCTGCACTATTATCCATGACGCACCAAGAGTGCACATGTACGAGGAAAAGGAGGCCGAGTTAGATCGGCGGGATGACTTAGACGCCCTGGAGGGGGAGCGGGACATAGCTCTGGCTCGATCGACTCTTTACCAACAGCAAGCTCGATGGTACCAAAGTAGGGAAGTTCGGGCAAAAGCATACAATGTGGGAGAACTCGTCCTACGTCTCCCAGAGAAACAGAAGCACAAACTCAACCCCAAGTGGGAGGGTCCTTTCATCATTGACGAAGTGCTCGTGGGAGGGGCCTATCGTTTGTGGAGTTCGTCCGATAACCGCCTTGAACCAAACCCATGGAACGCAACTCGTCTTCGGCGCTTCTATGGATAAACCGGTGTCGTCCATACCCCCTAAAACTTTTCCTTTTCCGTTATTTTTTGCCTTTTTCTCCATTTACTTTCCCACTTTGTTGTTCGATAGGGACAATCTCTTTCCCTACCCTATGTTCGACTGAACCAATCTTGTACTACGGATAGTTGGCATACACCATAAAGTGTTAAATCCGAACACAACACGTGGGGGCTACTTTTAAATATCCAATTTTTAATACTTGTCGGGCGTGTATATTTATTTTGTCATGTATTAGCCATCATATGCATCAATTTGAACTAAGACTTTGCCAAGCTGGGTTGCCTCACTCCTGCGGTTACTCTCTATGTTCCGGCTTGTTTGGCTAGAGAGTAAAGGGAGCACCTCTGCGATTGTTATGACTGGGTCATTCGGACACGTACCTCAGACAGGTGAAGCCGAAAGCTAGGTATCTAACATAGACAATTGGTCAGCTATGATGGAAACACCTTATACGGCCCTGGTTGCTATTTCTGTTGTTTGGGTCTCTTATTCCCAAAGGACACTTAGTCGCGTACTACAAGTATGCGGATTCCTATCTACGCTCTTCGTAGAACCCCGACAAAAGGTATCACTAGAGGTACTATTTTCATCGGAAGATGTTTCTTACGTTGTGCCATAATATAACATATCTTTTTGTGTGTTTTCTGTCTGTTTGCACCACATGGACGGATTGCCTAGTTCCCTGAATATAAGTTCGCTCTTTGGCGAAGGAATAATAAGAAGGAACACCCCCGAGCTCTTCGCACGGGAGGGAGAAGCTGATGGCCGGTTAAGACAAAGTTTACAACACGGATTGTTTTACACATGTATATGTAAATTACATATGCGGCTGCTGATCGAGATCATCGATTATTGTGTTGAGGGGGCAGTCTGCTTGCAAGAGACGGGCGACTGGCATCACCTGGTCATATACCAGGCGTAGTGGCACTTCTTTTCCATCCGATCCCATAGGACTAACCCTCGCCATATGCTCGGGGTTAAGGCCGGTGAAACGGGTATTGACCATTGCCCATGCCTCGCGTGCTCCTTCATGGCAGGCCAAAGTCTTCGACAACTCGAACCTATCCCGAGCTCCCCTAAAGCGATCCACAAGTGCGGCTAGCCCTTCCGGTGGCTGTTCGGTGGGCCATAATGGCTTCATCATCCCTTTCATCTCCTTTTGCACACGCTTGTCGAGAGAGGTCAGCTCCTTTAGTAGGTCCCCTTGGTACGATTCGATCTCCTCTTCAGGATGTCCGGTCAGGAGACCTGCACACAAGATAACAAGCGCGATTACTATCTTTCTCTACATCGGAAATACTTACTCATAGCGGAATTGTATTTACCGAATATGCCCCTCTGAAGCTTGTGATTCTCTTCTTCAGCTTGGGAAAATTGAGTCTTTAAACTCTTTATTTGTTTGGCCTGTTTTTGTATAACAACACAACCGGCTTGCGGCTGGGATTCCGCATACCTTTGTGAATCTCGGGCTTCTTCCAGCTGCCTTTCCATATGTCCTATTGATTCGTCTGCTACATGGAATCCATATGTCAGGCACAATAATGTAAAAAGATTAGCAGTAAAAACATACTCACCATGTGCCTCTCGCGTGAAGTTCTTCACTTGTGCTAGTTCAGCCTTCACAGACTGCACTTCCGCGCGACTCTCCTCGAGGGCCTTAGCCAATTGCTCTGATTGTTGCTTTGAGGCCTGCGTCAGCAGTCAAACAGTATGGAGATCCTCAATTCATTTTTTCTAAATCAAATTAAGGCTCGGGGGCTACTAGTCTTACACAAGTATGCAAATTTTACAAAATCCAACCACTTACCTGAATGTTGGTTGTTGTCAGCTTCATAGCTTCGCCGAATCTAGCTCGGGCTAGATGTGCATCCATCGAGCGAGGGCACTAAACTCCTGATCAGAGAAAATTGGGTGCCGCATTGCCTCCCATCAGTGTCGATGATGCATGGCACTCTCCACTTCCGATTTGCTGACGGATACTCCGACGCAAGATTCAGCGGGCGCCGGACTGGCCATGGGGGCTTCCGTAGCAGAAGCCGCATGGGTCGTGGCCCAGGAGCTTCGGGCGTCTCCTGACACCCGGGAAGCCCCATCGGGAGGTGAGGATTGGGTGTTTCGCCTAGGTAAAAATGAGTGGCTATGAGGTTATGACTAAGTACAATGATAAAACGGATATCCGAACTATGTACCTTCGGGATGCGCGGGCAGGAGGATTCGTCCCCATTTCCGGCTCCTTTGCAGGATCCCGATCGGCCTCTGACTCGCCCGCGGACTTAGCTGCTGGCGCATGGTGTGCTGATCAGTGGCGCTTGGGGGCCGGGACCGCGGCGTCCGGTGCGTTCTTGGTAGCAGGCCTCTTGCGGGAAGAGTTCTTCTTCTTAACCATGGACGAAAAGTTAAATGACTCGGGGTAATCGACTATAATTGCCACCGGGGTCTGGACGATGCTATCCTGATAGTAGACTCCGTTTTCAAACTCAAGGCGGAGATCCGGGTCCTCATGAAGCCCGGATCATTGTCACGTGAATGATTCTCGGGCCGAGGAGCCAGACAGTTGACCGTCTCGACGAAGTTCCTCCATACCTATTCACGCCAAGGCCTCGGTAAAATAGAGTGCGGAATGAAGCCCCGAACTATTTCATGACTGAAAAAGGAAGATTTACCTATTCGATGGGATTGTGGGCTGAATAACCCTCCTTGTTTGACCGCTGGATGAAGTCTTCTTGCTCTCCTTTGTACATGTCGGCAAGTGCAGCGGCTAGCGCTATTGGATTGGCATGACCTAGTTTTCGGGAACGCGTGGTGTCACTTGTCCTATTGTATCGCCATAAGGGGTGCACCCTTTGTTGGAGGGGCTGCACGCACTAGGAGATAGCGGCGGCCATGACGTCGATCATGGTCAGCCGGTGATGGGCAAGCATCCGCACTTGTGCGGCTAGGCGTTTCACTTCGGTGCTCTCCTTATGCGAGCTCTTGGGACGCCAGTTATACCTCTTCTTGGGGAGGAGGTCGGAGTGTTCGGGCAAACCTGTCCGAGTTGGCTCGAATAGGGGGACGTCTTCAATATAGAACCACTCCGAAGTCCATTCTTCGGGTTTCTTTGGTGTGCCAGCCGGATACCCCGTTCCCGCTATGTGGCATACTCTGGCTCCGCCGACCTCTAAGATGGCCTTGTACCGAGTTCGAGGGACGAGGCAGAAGTATTTCCTCCACAGATTGAAACGAGCTTCACACACTAAGAACATCTCGCAGAGGGCGACAAAGCCTGAGATGTGTAGGATCGATCCTGGGGTGAGATGGTGGAGTTGAATCCCGTAGAACTCCAGTAACCCCCTTAAGAATGGGTGGATTGGAAACCCGAGGCCCCAGAGAAGAAAGGGACGAAACAGACGCGCTCCCCCTTCTTTGGATTAGGGAAGTGCTCGTCGAAAACCTCATCACCATAAGAGAGAAGACCTGTGCAGGTCGCCGCCAGATCTAATGATGGGAGATATCCCTGGGTTTCCAGATTACAGAGTCGCAGGAGTGTGATGGAGCAATTGGTCCAGTCTCCTAGGCGTTGGCCATAGCATACTGAGGAGCCGGGAGCGTTAGCCATGTTTTGTGTAGAGCTTCCGCCAGTAGTTTTTGACGAGAGGGAAGAAGAAGATGTGGTCTAAACCACAACTCTATTTGATTAAATGAGTTGGTGCCTCCGTTGTGGAGGGGTAAGATTGTAAAAATTGCTGGCCACTCGCCTCCCCCACGATGCACGAAAATCAAGGAAGTCGTGCATTTATTGTAATGACCTGTGCTCGCGATGCTTGGGATCTTACCGAAGACTGGTCGGTTGCTGAACAAACAAGGATGAGGGACTCGCCTTGCAAGCCGAAGATGACAACGTAAAGAAATCAACCGAATATATATCGGCGTTGAAGGCCAGTCCGGGGGTTACTGAGGGAGTCTTGGATTATGGGGTCCTTGGATAGCTGACCCATTGTTCATGGGCCGGACTGTATGGGCCACGAGCAGGCATCAGATGATCGAGGACCACTTGCGTCAGGATGGAAGCTTCAAGGAGTCAAGGCGTGTTCTCCAAGTTATTAGTTGTAGTTAGGCAAGTTATCTCTTCGGCATGTAACCGACCATGTGTAAGCCAAGGACACCCCCGACATCTATATAGGCCAGAGGGTTTTAGGGCATAGAGGCAGGATAACTCATCTAGGGTTAGACATACGATCTCGAAGTAGATCAACTCTGTATTCCCATACACCATCAATACAATCAAGCAGCATGTAGGGTATTACCTCATTGGAGGGCCCGAACCTGGGTAAACTCGTGCCCCCTTCATCTCATGTTACCGTCGATCCTAGTCTCATAGTTCGGGACCCCGTACCTGATATCCGCCAGTTTTACACCGACACTCGTTGTTGATCACCAATGGCGATTGAATCCTAAGATAAAAGAAGTGGTAAGAACTGAAATATTAAAGCTTCTGGAAGCAGGTATAATCTATGCCATGGCTGATAGTAGATGGGTAAATCCCGTTCACTGTGTCCCTAAGAAAGGAGGTATTACCATTGTCCCTAATGATAAGAATGAACTCATTCCACAAAGGATAGCACTAGCTATAGACTGATAATTGATTTTAGAAAATTAAATAAATCTACTAGTAAAGATCATTACCCTTTGCCTTTCATTGATCAAACGCTAGAGAGATTATCTAAGCACACACACTTCTGTTTCCTAGATGGATATTCTGGTTTCTCTAAAATACCCGTGTCACAATCCGATCAAGAGAAAACTACCTTTACTTGCCCTTTTGGAACCTATGCTTATAGGCGTATGCCTTTTGGTTTATGCAATGCACCTTCTACCTTTCAAAGATGTATGACTGCTATATTCTCTGATTTTTGTGAAAAGATTGTAGAGTTTTTCATGGATGATTTTTCCATTTACGGAACTTCTTTTGATGATTTCTTAAGCAACCTTGATCGAGTTTTACAGAGATGTGAACAAACTAATCTTGTCTTGAATTGAGAGAAGTGCCACTTTATGGTTAACGAAGGTATAATCTTGGGGCATAAAATTTCCGAACGAGGTATTGAGGTGGATCAAGCTAAATCTTATGCAATTGAGAAAATGCCATATCCTAAGGATATCAAAGGTATTCGAAGTTTCCTTGGTCATGCTGGTTTTTATAGGAGGTTCATTAAAGACTTCTCTAAATTCTATAGGCCTCTTACTAATCTTTTGCAAAAGGATACTCCTCTGTCTTTGATGATGATTGTGTGGAAGCCTTTGAGACACTAAAGAAAGCCTTAACCTCTGCACCTATTATTCAACCACCTGATTGGAACTTGCCTTTTGAAATTATGTGTGATGCTAGTGATTATGCTGTTGGTGCTGTCCTAGGACAAAGAGTTGATAAGAAATTGAGTGTTATCCATTATGCTAGTAAAACTCTAAATAGTGCCCAATGAAATTATGCTACTACTGAAAAAGAATTTTTAGCAGTCGTGTTTGCTTGTGATAAATTTAGACCTTACATTGTCGATTCCAAAGTTACTGTTCACACTGACCATGCTGCTATAAAATATCTTATGGAAAAGAAAGATGGTAAACTTAGACTCATTAGGTGGGTTATCTTTCTTCAGGAATTTGATCTACGTATCATTGATAGGAAAGGAGCTGAGAACCCCGTAGCTGATAACTTGTCTAGGTTAGAAAATATTCTTGATGACTTGATGAACAACTAGCTGCAATAAGTGTCTCACACAACACACCTTGGTATGCTGATTATGCTAATTACATTATCGCTAAATATATACCACCTAGCTTTGCATATCAACAAAAGAAATAAATTCTTCTATGACTTGAGAAATTACTTCTGGGATGACCCACATCTTTATAATGGAGTAGATGGTATTATTAGGCGTTGTATACTTGAGCATGAATAGGAACAAATCCTATGGAAATGTCATTCTGAAGCTTATGGAGGACATCATGCGGGAGATAGAACTTCTCATAAGGTATTGCAATTCGGATTTTATTGGCCTACTCTCTTCAAGGATGCTCGTAAGTTTGTCTTGTTGATGAATGTCAAAGAATTGGTAATGTCGGTAAGCATCAAGAAATGCCTATGAATTATTCACTTGTTGTTGAACCATCTGACGCATGGGGTTTTGATTACATGGGCCCTTCTCCTTCCTCTAACGGATACACTCATATTTTAGTTGCAGTTGATTATGTTAGTAAGTGGGTAGAAGCTATTCCAACTAGTAGTGTTGATCACCACACTTCCATTAAAATTTCTTAAAGAGGTTATCTTCCCGAGGTTTGGAGTCCCTAGATATTTAATGGCCGATGGTGGTTCACACTTGGTTCATGGTGCTTTTCGTAAGATGCTTGCTAAATATGATGTTAGCCATAGAATTGCATCACCCTATCATCCTCAATCTAGTGGTCAAGTAGAACTTAGAAATAGAGAAATAAATTTAATATTACAAAAAACTGTCAATAGGTCTTGTTAGAATTGGTCTAAGAAATTGGATGATGCACGTTGGGCCTATAGAACAGCTTATAAAAATCCTATGGGTACGTCTCCATATAAAATGGTATATCGGACAACTTGTCATTTGCCTCTAGAATTAGAACATAAAGCATTTTGGGCAATCAATGAGCTCAACTATGATTTCAAACTTGTCAGTGAGAAGAGGCTATTTGATATTAGCTCACTACATGAATGGAGAACCCAAGCATATGAAAATACCAAGTTATTCAAAGAAAAGGTAAAAAAGATGGTGTGACAAAAGAATCCAAAAGCGGGAATTCAAAATAGGAGATTATGTTCTTTTATTCAACTCTCGTTTAAGATTCTTTGCGGGAAAGCTTCTCTCCAAATGGGAAGGACCGTATATTATCGAAGAGGTCTATTGTTCGAGAGCTATCAATATTAATAATGCCAAAGGTACTAACCCGAAGGTTGTCAATGGCCAAAGAATTAACCATCATATCTCAGGTACGCCTATTAATGCTGAAAGCAATGTTATCCAAACCATGACACCGGAGGAGCACATAAAAGAAACCTTCCGGGACACTCTAGAATATTTGAAAACAGGAGGTACGTGATACGGTAAGTAAACGGACTCCAAAAAATCCGCAAAAGTATTTTCTGTCAGTTTTGGAACATTTTGGAATTTTAGGAATACAAAAATAAACTGAAAGGTGACCGAGGTGAGCACGATACACCAGGGCGCGCCAACCCCCCTGGCCGCGCCCTGTGGGTGCTATCCACCTCGGATGCCTTCCTGATTCCGTTTTCACAAAGTGATCTATCAACCTAGTGAAAAGGCTTATCTTCGAGTCAAGACAATGAGAGGTGCACACCTCTTTGGGATCAAGGGCAAGCTAGCTCCTCGATACATTGACCCTTTCACTATTCTCGAAAGCGTGGTAAAGTGGCATGTCAACTAGAACTACCGCCAAACCTTTCTCAAGTTCACGATGTGTTCCACGTGTCACAACTTCGTCGCTACTTCAAGGATCCTATCCGAGTAGTGGATCATGATATGCTTGAACTGCAACAAGACCTCTCTTACAAGGATCAACCAGTCTGCATTCTAGATGAAACTGAACTCAGACTCGTCAGAAGGTTACCAAGTTCTTCAAAGTGCTGTGGGAAAATCATTCACAAGATGAAGCCACTTGGGAACGCGAAGATCATCTTCGTGCAAAATACCCCGGGCTCTTTCCTTCTACTTTTTAATTCTTGGGACGAGAATTCTTATTAGTGGGGGAGAATTGTGACGCCCGGCTAATCAAGCTACAGTAAATCCCTTCTAATGATGCCACGCACCATGGTCACTGTTGTTAACCTCGCGTTAATTCAAGCCGATTCAAATTCATATAAAAAATCCAGTCAAATAATGAAAGTTTTCAAACGTTCAAACTAAAATGTTCAAAGTATGGAAAATAATCTCTGGATAAATTTCTTGGCAAGATCCAATTTAATTAAAGTATTTAAAGTTCCCAAATATTTGAAAGAAGCAGTAAAACAAATTAGTTAATGCTTTTCGTAATTATTAAAAATGTTAGACCATTTTATTTTATTATGAAACTTCACGTGGCAGTGGGTTAAATATTTTTGGTAATTTAGGTGAGGTCATTGTATTTTTACGGCATCGAAAAAATGTTTAGTAATTAAAACAGTAGAGAAAAAGTAAAACAAAATTAAAAGAAAACAGACCCCACCCCTCCCCCCACTTGGCCAGCCCACCGAACCACCTAAAGCCGCCCACTCCCCTAAAGCCCAGCTGCCCCCCCCCCCCGGTCACCACTCTCCCCCTGCGGTCGATCTGGATCGGGATTGACCCGATCCCGCCTGTGCCGTCCCAGCGCCCCACCGGCCGACCTCGCCGCCCGATGTCGCCCCGACCACTGCCGGCCGTCGCACCACCCCGCCGTCATCTCCCTCCCCGCCGGACCCCACCTCTCCTCGCCCCCCCACGTGAGCTCCCACCGCCGCCTTTCCCCCCTGCTCCCTGCGTCGCACCGCCGCTTGTGCGCGCCCGGGGTGCGCTCATGTGCCCGGCGTGCGCCCACGGCCGCCCCGCCGCACTCGCACCCCGCCACCATAGTCGCCTCCTCCCTACGCCGTTGGCCGCCAACGCTCGCGGCCCCGCCGACCACCGCGCCGTCCGCGCCGGCCTGGCTCGGCTGTGTGTGCGTGCGTGCAAGTGTGTGCGTGTGTGTATATGTGTATGTGTGTATGCATATGTATGTATATACATACGTATGTATGTACGTATATGTGTACGTATACGTTAAAAAGAAAAAAGAAAATAAAAACATTAATAAAAATGAATTTAGAAAATAAATAAATAAACAGATATTAATATTAGTAATTAATTAATTTGGTGTTTAAGATTGAATAAAGTAATTAATTAAACTGTCAATTAATTAGTTAAACAGTAATTATTACTGTTTTGGATAATTCGAGTTTAACAATTAAATTAATTTCGAAATATTGTTTAATCTTTAAAAATTAATATAAATTAGACAGTAATTCGGATGAAAAAGTTTTGAACACGAAAGTTGCTCAAAAAAATCCCATGAATCCGAATACGTAGTCTATTCATTCTTCACGTGCTCCTAGCATAGCAAACATGGAATTTTCTATCGTTTTCATCCGTTCGGTAAAAGCTAGAGACCCGAGAAATATCGATAGATATTCTCCCGATCCATTTGTGACGTGTAACACTGTGCTAGAGCATGCCTAGCTCTGCATATTGCCATGTCATGCATCGTGATGCATTTGTCTGCTTTATATTTATTGTTTCTTCCCCCTCTTCTTACCGGTAGACCCCGAGACCTCGAGGAAAAATCTCTAGGCGTGGTTACTTAATAAAATTGCTACAATAATATGACTATATGTGAGTTATCAGTCTACTCTCTTCTAATGCTGCAAGATGCTGAAGATGCTAGTCTTCGATAGGATTAGGCCTTCCCCCTATTCTTGCTCTCTACAGTCAGCCCAGATATAACCCCACCCCTTGATAATGATGCATACTTAGCATAGTTTTGATGTCAGTCTTGCGAGTACTTTGGATGAGTACTCACCGCTGCTTTGCTTCCTCTTTCCCCTTTGATACGATTCTGCGTTTAGACGATGGAACCCAGGAGATGGAGTATGCCGAAGATGACTACTACACCACCGCAGGAGCCTTACGTGGAGGCGGCCCCCGACCAATAGTAGGATAGGAGGTTCCCAGGCAGGAGGCCTTGCCTCTTTCGATCCGTTGTCATGTTTGTGCTAGCCTTCTTAAGGCGAAACTTGTTTAACTTATGTGTGTACTCAGATATTTTTTGCTTCTGTTGACTCGTGCTTGTCGAGCTTTGTATTCGAGCCCTCGAGGCCCCTAGCTTGTAAGATGAAGTTGCATGACTTTAATTTGTGTCTAGAGTTGTGTTATGATATTAATTAGTGAGTCCCTGATCTTGATCATACGCATTGCGTGTATGTTTAGTGTACGGTCGAAATTGGGGGCGTCACATTTCCCAAGAATAAAAATTCTCTATATATAGCCCCCGACTGTTTTGACGACCGCATCGTAGAAAAATCCTCTGTTATTGTTTCTTGTTTTCTCATCAGATCTAGATCTCCATGGCTCCACCAAGCTCCTCCAAGGACAAGTTCTTCGAGAAGGTCATCAACCCGTACTTGCCAGAGGTGATGAAGCACCCTCAAGCCATTGATATGCGTGAGGGGGTGCTCCACATTTGCAATGATCAGGGACCCAAGAAGACCAGAAGCGTGGAGGCTAGCCTCGAGGTGGTGGAACACGAAATTATCAAGTGCCAGAAGATGGTGGAGCACGGACTTAGTGCTAATCACTCCCTGATCACAGAATTCACCCGTGATCAGACAGTGGATGGCCGGTCCATGAAGGACACCATCTTCACCCTCAACGAGCAAATTAATTTTCTGTAGAGCCAAGTTTATGATCTTAAAAACCAAGTCTTCGAATGTGAAGCGAGATTTAAAGGTACGAGTTTAGCTGCCAGTTGCAGGACTCGAGGGACTCTCACGTCAACCTTTGATGGGGAACCCTTACCCCGAAAGTTGGAGAACAAGCTTGTTGCACCGTCACCACCACCTACATCAACTCCTCCACCTTCTTAATCATCATCACCGAAGGAGACTTTATCACACGGGTATGGGTACTCCCCTTGGCTTAAGCCAAGCTTGGGGGAGGTGCCCCGGTATCGTATCACCATCACTTTTATTCACCTTTACCTATTCTAGTTTTATCTTTAGTTTCCCTTTGCCTTAGTCGAATAAAAGTTTAGCGAGATCTATTTTCGTGTGTTAGTTTTGTGGTCTACCTATATATGTAATCGTGTGAAAGTTATATAATAAAGTTTAGTTTGATTTTTTGCTTCTCTACTTTCTTGTTGCGAACAAATAAAATGACAAATAAATGAAAAGAATCATATGCTAATCTTATGGTGAGTAATGACATCACATAAGGAAAATTATAAGTAGTAAAATTTATTGGAGATTGAAAAACATAGCATTGGTCAATGATGCAATTCATGAAAGAATTAATTAGGGAGGAGAAGATTCACATGCAAATACACTATCTTGGACATCTTTTATGATTGTGAGCCCCCATCAAATATTGTATGTCAAATTTTTTGACGTTGGACAAGGAAGATAATGCAATGTTTTATGTTTATTCTTGTCCACATAGAAGTTATATTGTCATAGATCCTTTAACACGTGGTGCTTGCTCAATATCTTCGCTAGCCAAAAATTCCGCACTAAGTAGAGATACTACTTGTGCATCCAAAAACCCAAACCAAACTCTTTATTCGAGTGTCCACCATACCTACCTAAGGATCGAGAAAGATCCTTCAAGTAAGTTGTCATCGGTGCAATAAGGCAATAAAAATTGCTTCTAAAAGTGTTTTGATCAATTAATGTAAGAGAAAATTGAGCGTTATACAAACTTATGACGGCAAAGTAATAAAAGCGATAGACTGCATAATAAAGGTTGCTATCATAGGGGGCAATATAGCGTGACGTTCCTTTACATTAAGGGATTGGGCATACAAACCAATAAGTGCATGACAACCTCTGCTTCCCTCTGCGAAGGGCCTATCTTTTACTTTTATGCACTTACATTTATGCAAGAGGCAAAGTATTCTTCCCTATTCCTTTTTACTTTTTCTTTTGAAAGCATCATGTGGTGTGGAAAGATCTAGGCACATATATCCAGTTGGATATGGGTGGACATGAGTTTTATTGTTGACATCACACTTGAGGTGAATACATTGGGAGGCAAAACTATAAGCCCCTATCTTCCTATGTGTCCGGTTGAAACTTTTTGTTCATGGGTATGCCATGAGTGTTAGCAATCATAGAAGACTAAATGATGGTTGGGTATGTGGCCTTGCCAAAAGGCTCCGACATGAGACCCTTCCCGAAAATATGATGAATTGAGTTGCAAAGTTGACTGAGAACATAGTTTGTTGGTTCCCAATAAGGTTTATGCTTCATACTTCTATGTAGTGATGAATTGTTACTTGCTCATGAGAAGCTTTATGATAAAAATTTATTGAAATAAGTTCTTATGTTAGAGTTTGTTGTTGTTATGTTAATAAGCATGATGCTTCTATGTCCGTATTTTGTTTTATCGACACCTCTCTCTCAAACCATGTGGACATGCTTTTCAATATCGACTTTCGCTTGAGGACAAGCGAGGTCTAAGCTTGGGGGAGTTGATACGTCCATTTTGCATCATGATTTACTACTGTTATTTACTTTGTTTTGTTGAATAATAATGCTTTGGGGAGTGATTCTAATTCCTTTTCTATCATAATATGCAAGGTTTACACAAAGAGGGGGAATACCGACAGCTGGAATTCTGGACCCAAGAAAAGCATGTCAGAGATACCTATTCTGCACAACACTAATGAAGCTAAAAGTTTACAGAGATTATTTTTGGAATTAATAAAAAATACTAGAGCAAAAATATACCAGAAGGGGGCACCTGGTGAGGAGGAACCACCAGGGCTCGCCAGGCACCCCCTAGCACGACCTGGTGGGTGGTGCTCACCCAGGCCCACCTTCGGAACCGATCTTCTGGTATAAATTCGCCAAAAAACCTAGAAAAAATAGGAGGAGTACTTTTGAGATGAAGCGCCGCCTCCTCGAGGCGGAACTTGGGCAGGAGCACTTTTGCCCTTCGGCGCAGCGAGTCTGCCGGGGAAACTTCCCTCCCAGAGGAGGAAATCAAAGCTATCGTCATCACCAACACCCGTCTCATCTTTGGGAGGCCAATCTTCATCAACATCTTCAACAACACCATCTCCTCTCAAACCCTAGTTCATCTCTTGTGTTCAATCTTTGTACTGGAACCTCAAATTGGTACCTGTGGGTGACTAGTAGTGTTGATTACCTTGCGTTTGATTACTATACGGTTTATTTGGTGGAAGATTATATGTTCAGATCCATTATGCTATTCAATACTCCTGTGATCTTGAGCATGATTATTATTTGTGAGTAGTTACCTTTATTCTTGAGGTCACGGGAGAAGTCATGTTGCGAGTAATCATGTGAATTTGATATATGTTCGATATTTTGATGATATGTATGTTGTGATTTCCTTAGTGGTGTCATGTGAACATAAACTACATGACACTTCACTATTCATGGGTCTAAGGGAATGCATTGTGGAGTAGTTATTAGATGATGGGTTGCTAGAGTGATAGAAGCTTAAACCCTAGTTTATGTGCTACTTCATAAGGGGCTGATTTGGATCCACATGTTTAATGCTATGGTTAGACTTTGTCTTAATACTTTTCTTGTAGTTGCAGATGCTTGCGAAGGGGTTAATCGTAAGTAGGATGTTAGTTCAAGTAAGAACAGAACCTTAGCACCGGTCCACCCACATATCAAATTATCAAAGTAGCGAACACGAATCAAACCAACATGATAAGAGTGACTAGATGAAATCCCGTACCTTCAAGAACACTTTTCTTATTACTAGTGATTGTTCTGGCCTGTCCTTTGCCACAAAAGGATTGGGCTACCTTGCTACACCTTACCTATTGTTACCGTTACTTGCTCGTTACAAATTGCCTTGCTATCAAACTACTTGCTACTTACAATTTCAGTGCTTGTAGAAATTACCTTGCTAAAAACCGCTTATCATATCCTTCTGCTCCTCGTTGGGTTTGACACTCTTACTTATCGAAAGGACTATGATTGATCCCCTATACTTGTGGGTCATCACCCCCCTCGATCCGTCGTAGTAGATGCTGCCTGCAACATCCCATGCCCGTGCCCGAACGTCCGCTCCCCTGCGGGTCTGTCTTACCTCCAGTCGCACCATGGTGCATCTCGTGCCCTCCCGGTTGCCCCTGCCGTGTTCTCCAATAGTAGCTAATGGCCGCCCCTCAGCACCCCCCCTTGTACACTGCCGCCTCCTACCGCTGCTACCTCCTACTACTGCTTGCTTCTGTGCTACCACCTGCTATTGCGCTGCTACCACCGCTATTGCGTGTCAATGCTGCCTACCGCTGCTATTGCCCGCGTCGCCCGAACGCCGATCGTCCCTGCTGCTGACTGTGACTGTCGTTGCCTGTGTACTTGCATGCACAACCGCGGTCAGAGCCAGATGTGTCACTACCATATGGGGCCAACCCTTGATTAATTAAGGCTAACCCCCATTAGTGCTAACCCCACTAGCTAACCCTCGCTAACTAATGGGCCCAACCGATTAATTACTTCAACTAATATAATTAATTGAACTACAGTCAATGACAGGTGGAGCCACCCCCACCACTATTCCAATGGATAAGGCCAGCCCAGTCAGCTGCTGACTAGGCAGTTGGGCCCCTCTCCGAGCTTCACACTGCCACAACTGGGTACACTTGTGGGTAACCTTAGCTAATTGCTATTTTATTTCGAATTAATAATAATTTGAGGAAATAAAATAAAATTTGGAAATTCATATAAAATAGTCCGTAACTCGAATGAAAATAATTTATATGTGAAAGTTGATCAAAAAATATAAAGAATCTGAATATATCATCCATTTTTATAACAAACCCATTTAGCACAATGAACATTGACAATTTGCTAACGGATCAATTTACCGAATAATACCTGGAGCCGGGAAAATATTGTAAGATATTTTCCCTATTCTTTTAAGCTGTTTAGTAATGCACTAGAACATATTGCCAACACATATTTTCCCGTATGTCCATTATTTATCTGTCACACTTAACGAGATTTGGGTATTTGATATGAGACTACAACTGTTAGATGTTATATGTTACAATACCAGTAATGCACTAGAACATATCACACTTAATGGGATTTGGGTATTTGATCTGAGACTGCAACTAGCATATACGCACTAACCGCCGCACTAGATATTGGTTATGGGGCCCTCAGTGTCGTCAATTCCTACCGAAAGATCTGTTAGATGTTACGATGGAGCGGGTTGATTGTTGGGGTGAGTCGATTATGCCTGATGTGCATTCAGAGGTGGGTTTTGTTCCCAACCATTCATGCAAGATGTAGGAGTGCTTAGGGTGATGGGCCCATGACCCCTTTACACTTAGAATGTAGACCTACGTGTTTATCTCTCTAGAGAGCTTAGTTAAGACTTCGGCGTGTCGATCACTCGAGGCTGTGTTGGGGAACGTTGCATGGGAAACAAAACATTTCCTACGCTTTACCAAGATCAATCTAGGAGATGAGCATCTACGAGAGGAGAGATCGCATCCACATACCCTTGTAGATCGCTAAGCAGAAAGCATTAAGAAACGCGGTTGATGTAGTTGAACATCTCCGCGATACAAGTTGCAAGCCATCATACGATCCAATTACGATCTAGCGCCGAGCGGACGACACCTCCGCGTTCAACACACATACATCTCGATGACAATCTGTGCCTCCTTGATCCAGCAAGCGAGGGCAGAGAGGTAGATGGGTTCCGCGGCAGCATGACAACATGGCGGTGGTGGCGGTGGAGCTGATCCGGCAGAGCTGCGCTAAGTAATACCGAACCGATCTAGAGGAGAAGCAGTCTAGAGGGAGAGAGATGGCTGTGACGTGGCTTGGGTGCGGCTGCCCTCCCTGTCCCTCTCTATTTATAGGATGAAGGGGTAGGTGGGGCGCTTCCTTGGCCCCTCCTCCAAGGAGAGCTTCGGCCAGAGTGGGGGGGGGGAGTCCTCCTCCCACAAGAGAGGTGGGAACACTAGGGAGGAGTCCCTCCCCTCCAAGGCACCTCCACCCTTCCACCTTTGGGTGCATGGGCCTATAGGGGTCGGCTGCCTAGCCCACCAGGGGTTCATGCGCTACCTCTTGGGACCATGTGGCCCCTGGGGTGGTCTGTCCCCTCCCGATGGACCCTCGGAACCTTCCCGGCACTCCGGGCACACTACCGGAAGCATCCGATACTTTTTCGGAACACGAATACCACTTTCCTATATAAAAATCTTTACCTCCGGACCATTCCGGAGCTTCGAGTGATGTCTAGGATATCATACGGGACTCCGAACAACCTTTGGTCACCAACATTCATAACTTAATTATACCAAATCGTCATCGAATGTTATGTGTGTAGACCCTGCGGGTTCGAGAACTATGCAGACATGACCAAGAGACATCTACGTCCAATAACCAATAGCGGGACCTGGATGCCCATATTGGTTCCTACATATTCTATGAAGATCTTTATCTGTTGAACCTCTATGTCAAGGATTTAGTTAATCCCGAATGCAGTTCCCTTTGTTCATCGGTATGTTACTTGCTCAAGATTCGACCGCAGTATCTCCATACTTAGTTCAATCTTGTTACTGGCAAGTCTCTTTACTCATTCTGTAATACAAGATCCTATGTCTAACTCTTTTTTCACTTTGCTTGCAAGATCATTATGATGTTGTATTACCAAGTGGGCCCTGAGATACCTCTCCTTCACACGGAGTAACAAATCCTAGTATTGATCCATGCCAACTCAACAGACACCCTCGGAGATACCTGTAGAGCACCTTTATAGTCACCAAGTTATGTTGCAATGTTATATACACACAAGGTACTCCTCCGGTGTCAGTGAGTTGCATGATCTCATGGTCATTGGAGCAAATACTTGACATGCAGAAAACTATAACAATAAACTAACACGTTCATATGCTACATTAATAGTTTGGGTCTTGTCCATCACATCATTCTCCTAATGATGTGATCCTGTTATCAAATGACATCTCATGTCTATGTCTAGGAAACCTCGAACATCTTTGATCAACGAGCTAGTCTATTACAGGCATACTAGGGACACAGTGTTGTCTATGTACCTGAAAGTGCGTTATATCGACTAGAGGGGTGAATTGGCGATTTTTACAAATTCATCACTTGAGGAATTTCAACTTGAGGAATTTGAAATGTGATGAATAACTAGCAGCGGATTAAGTACTCAAGTGCATGAGAAACATAGAAACAACATAGTCATCATGATGAAATGAAACATGCACATATTACAAGTAGCGTGATACAACATAAGCAGGTGAGGAACAAGGTAACTTGAAGAATTTGAGGTGAGGAATTTGCAAAAGTCTTCAGTTAAATTCTTCAAACAGTAAAGATCAATTTCATCAACAAGTATATGAGGAATAGAGGGGTTGAGGAAATAGAACCAGGTAGCTCGATGACGACAATGGTTTGATGACCCAGTTCCAACTGCCGTGATAGTCGTACATCTGGTTTGGAGCAGCCTGGTATTTAAACGAGAGGACACACAGTCCTTACCGTATTATCCTTGAGATAAGGTCACACAGTACTCACCCAACACTCGTGGTAAGTCTTCATGGTAGACTTCCAAAACCCTCACAAACTGGCCACCCGACGATCCACAATTGACTGCTGGATGCTCTAGACCAAGGTCACTTCGTGATCCCCAATTGACTGCCAGATGCACTAGACCATGACGCCTAACCGTCTGGAGGATACACAATCCTCAAAGGTAACAAGCGTCGGTTCCACACAAGAATTTCTTCAGTGATGGTCAATCACTTTGGGTTTGGTGGTTTGGATTTGGGTTTTTCCTCACTGATGATTTTCTCTCAAAGTCCTCGGACGATGGGTTGCTCTCAAATGACAAGTGTCAATTCTCCCTCGGAGCAGCCAACCAACTAGTGGTTGTGGGGGTGGTTATTTATAGCCAGGGTGCAACCTGACATGATAAGACATAAATACCCCCAATGATATGACCGTTATGTGGATGTGATGACTGGGGACAGCTGGCGCTAAGCACAACAATGGTCGGAATTTCGAACTATGAAAGTCCTCAGGCTTATCATGTTCCTCACTTGTAGGGAATTCACACCGGCGAAATCCTAACTCCTTAGTCAGATCAATTTCATCAGAGACTAGAAGAACATAGTCTTTGTCAATGAAGAACTTGACTGAACTGCAAGAGATTTCCAAAGGCTTCACTCGAAGGATCGGATAGGTTGAGGATTTGAGTTGAGCATCAGTTCGAAATTTTCCTTAGTATTACCTGTTGGAAATATGCCCTAGAGGCAATAATAAATTAGTTATTATCATATTTCCTTGTTCATGATAATCGTTTATTATCCATGCTATAATTGTATTGATCGGAGACTTAAATGCATGTGTGGATACATAGACAAAACCATGTCCCTAGTATGCCTCTAATGGACTAGCTCGTTGATCAAAGGATGGTTAAGGTTTCCTAGCCATGGAAATGAGATGTCATTTGATAACGGGATCACATCATTAGGAGAATGATGTGATGGATAAGACCCAAACTACAAACATAACATATGATCGTGTCAGTTTATTGCTACTGTTTTCTGCATGTCAAGTATATGTTCCTATGACCATGAGATCATGCAACTCATGGATATCGGAGGAGTGCCTTGTGTGTATCAAACGTCGCAACGTAACTGGGTGACTATAAAGGTGCTCTACAGGTATCTCCGATGGTGTCTGTTGAGTTGGCATGGATCGAGACTGGGATTTGTTACTCCATGTAACGGAGAGGTATCTCGGGGCCCACTCGGTAATGCAACATCACAATAAGCCTTGCAAGCGATGTGACTAATTGTTAGTTGCGGGATCTTGTATTACAGAACGAGTAAAGAGACTTTCCAGTAACGAGGTTGAACTAGGTATGGAGATACCGACGATCGAATCTCGGGCAAGTAACATACCGAAGAACAAAGGGAACGTTATACGGGATTAACTGAATCCTTGACATAGAGGTTCGACCGATAAAGATCTTCGTAGAATATGTAGGAACCAATGTGGACGTCCAGGTCCCGCCATTGGTTATTGACCGTAGAGGTGTCTCGGTTATGTCTACATAGTTCTCGAACCCGCAGGGTCTGCACACTTAAGGTTCGGTGATGTTTCGATAGTGTAGAGTTATGTATGGTGGTGACCGAAGTTTATTCGGAGTCCCGGATGAGATCCCGGACGTCACGAGGAGCTCCGGAATGGTCCGGAGGTAAAGATTCATATATAGGAAGTCCCAGTTTGGTTTCCGGAAAAGTTTCGAGCTCATCGGTAGTGTACCGGGAGGCCTTCGTGAGGGGTATTTCGACCCCAAGAGGTCCATGGGATGTGGGAGAATAATAACCAGCCCTCAGTGGTCTGGGAAAACATCCACAAAGGCCCATGGCGCAGGAGAGAAAGTCCTAAAGAAAAAAGTGGAAAATCAGCCAATAGGAGGCAATCCTACTCCAACTAGGATTGGAGGTGAAGTAGGATTGCTTCCCACCTCCTATTTCGGCCGACCCAAAGGCCTTGGCTGCCTATCCTCTCCTCTCCTCCTATATATACTAGTGGATTGGGTGGTTTTTGGACAGAATTTCCGGCCACGTGCTACCCGTTCCACGGGTGCATAGTTTCCCCTCTAGATCGGTTTTCTGCAGCGCTTAGGCGAAGCCCTGCCGGAATTGCTCCACCACCATCACCGGAGCGCCGTCATGCTGCCGGTGAACTCTCTCTCCTCTCCACCTCCTCTCGCTGGATCGAGACGGTGGAGATCGTCATCAAGCTGCACGTGTGCTGAACGCGGAGGTGCCGTCCGTTTGGCGCTAGATCGGAAGGACCGTGATTGAGATCGCGAGACGGTTCGTGATGTGATCACGGAACGGATCGTGATGAGTTCGCGGGACAGATCGTGATGAGTTCGCGGGACGGATCATGATGTGTTCGCGGGACGATTCGTGATTGGATCGCGGGACGCTCGGCGATTTGGATCGCGAAGAAGTTCGACTACACCAACCGCGTTTCTTAACGCTTCCCTCTTAGCGATCTACAAGGGTACGTAGATCCACTCTCCCTCTCGTAGATGCTCATCACCATGGATAGGTTTGCGTGTGCGTAGAATTTTTTTGTTTCCCATGCGACGTTCCCCAACATTACCTCGGCCCCCTTTAACAGTACGATGTTTCCTATGACTCAAATAAAGGAAATGAAACTACGAAAACAAAAGTCTTCACGCTTCATAGTCCTCGTTCATATCTTCAAGGTCACACCAACTTCTTCATTTTCAAAGTCTTCGGGGAATACCAAATTCTTCACCAAAGTCTTAAGTTGAAGACATACATTTTAGGGATCAATAATCTCCGAATATATCAAACTCCTCATCGACTTATAGATCCTTTGTACACTCACAAACACATTAGTTCCTTAACCTATAAGTCTTCAATACACCAAAATCACTAAGGGGCACTAGATGCACTAACAGTCTCCCCCTTTTTTGGTGATTGATGACAAATAGGTTAAGTTTTCAATGGGGATAATATTATGAAGTGTAAATACTGAGTTTGAGGAATTTGATTGAAAGATATAGAAGAACTCCCCCTAAAGATGTGCATATTTGAGGAATTTGCTTTGGACTGCAAATGCACATGGTAGGTTAAAAACATGGAGAACTCCCCCTATATCTTGTAATTCATACACGCATTTAACATATGATATGAAGAATTTGAAATCCATGATGAAAATGGTGTGTGACGAAATTCAACATGCATGCATTAAGGTACTTGAGGGAATAATCATGCGGAAAGCAGTTCAAAAGAGTCAGACCACCATCGGACTTAAGTTTACAACTGAACCAACAAAAGCTTCAGAAGAGCGAGAGTTGTAACTTAAACAAAAACACAATGCATATATAGATACCCGCTTGAAGACTAACTCAAATTTTCTGCCCCTTTGTCATCAAAGACCAAAAGGGACGAAAAAGTGAGGATTAACGCCCCTTGAACAATTTCATTGTGTTGGTGAGGAAGGAGCGCCAGCGGTGTCGGGGTTGTTTGTCGATGCAGGGCCTACCGCAGTGTCGTCAACATCCCTAGCTTCATCCGTCTTACGCGATGAAGAATTTGAACTTGTAACCATCAAAGGAACTTGAACCTTCTTGAATTTCTTCTGAGGAGGACGAGACCAGTCAAAGTTTTGCTGAAAGTCCATTTCTTTGAGTTCCTCGGGAGTTTTGAGGTGTGCGAGTATGTCCCATGCATGATCGAAGATTTCATGCACATAGTAGTGATTTTTCCTCACAAAGTTCTGCGTCATAGTCATGTTCTGAACAATGGAAGCCAACTGACGCTTCACCCACTTGTGATTGCGATCAACCTTCTGATGAAGACTTATGAGAAGCTCTCGATTAGTCATCACACGAGGGGCAGACTCTTGAGGCTTTTGCGCTGAGGCCTTTGCAGCAGAATCCTGGGTTGCAGTGTCATCATTGGTGGAGAAAGATGCAGCTTTGCGAAACTGACCATCCAATGGACGAGTGCCTTCTTCAATGACAGCATTTCCTTTTCCTTCCACTTAGGAAATTGTGCTCTTGAGGACTTCAATCGGGGGCAAGAAGCCGAAATGATTCTGGAAGTCTGCCTTGAAGGGAACTAAAGACCTTGATCTGATGAATTTCATGATCCAGGGTGCATAAGGCTTCAGTACAAATGGGGCTAGTGCTGCATTCGCCAATGTCCTCATGAAGAAATCATGGAAGTTGATGGGAATCCCATGAATGATGTTGAATAGCATATTCTTCATGACTCCCTCCACTTTTTCTTCTTCAGAGTTGTGGCCCTTCTGAGGACATAGGGTGTTGGTGAGAATGCGGTAGACCGTCCTGGGCACATAGAGCAAATCCTTCACTAGGAAGATTGTTCGTTGAGGTTTTCCAGGAGCCAACGGTTTCATCAGCACTTGCATCAGTTGATTGGGTAGAGCAGGTTCATCGAACGGGCAGTGTGCTTCTTTTGAAGGAATTGGGACAGGAACTGACCGAAGCAATTCAGATGCTGGAGCTATGAAGTGAGTAGATCCGGTCATCCAGTCCAAGATCCAGGAGTTGATGTCAAAGGCATCACCTATGATGTGCAGTGTGGCATAGAATTGAAGAATTAGCTCTTCATTCCAGTCGCAGATGTCCACACGGAAGGGAAGAATTCCAGCATCGTGAAGAACCGAGAGCACCGACGTGAAGGATGGAATTGTTTCCATATCAGCATGAGGAATTTGATGATGCTCGAAGACTTTCTTCTTATCAAACAGAACCGATGCATAGTAATTCATCTGAGTTGTAGTCTAGATCTGGTGCGATTGGCCCTTGCCGAGTCATATGGATTAGGCCCAGTGAAGAAATTGTGCTTGTTGAAGAAATTGGACTTGAGGAATTTGGGGCGCTTTGAGAATTTGAATGGCATCCTTGGCTTCGATTGAAGGTTTGGCTTGAAGCGGCCCTTAATCTCCTTAGGCATATGAGGAATTTCTTCAGACTGAGGAATTTGTAGAGCAATTTCCTTAGTGGCAGTTGGAGCAGCAAAGTCATCAGCTGATGCAGCTGGAATTTCTTGAGTGGCTGGAGCGGCCATGTCATCAGATTCTTCATGAATTTCCTCAGTGTGGGCTGGGGATGGAGGAATCAGTGACAGAGGAGTGATCATTGGGGAATTTGGGTGAGCAGTTTCCCAATATTCATCATTGATGACAGGTGTTATATTTCCAATGTCCACATCCTCATCAATTTCTTCAACGCCGGCCTCTTCAGCAGTAAACTGAGGCTGGGGCAATGATACCAGTGGAGTTGAAGCTTTTGCTTCCACTTCAATTTCTTCATCAATCCGCTCTGAGGTAGCAGCTGATTGGTCTTCTTCATCTTCATCATCTGGGATGACATAGTCAACGCCAAGTGGAATTATCTCGTAGGCAGGTGCTGAGGAAATTGGAGTGGCTTCTAATGGTTCAGTTGAAGATTTTGGCATGGTCTTCAACTTCTTCATGGCTGAGGAATCTGAAGTTGAAGCTTTTCTCTTTAGAGCCTTCTTCTCAGCAGCCTTAGTTTTCATCTCTTCTGATGCATAAGGAAGGTTGATTGACTTCACCCTTGAAGATTTTGGGATTTTAGTGGAGGGTGAAGGGGCAGCATTTACTTCAGGCACGACTGATGCAGTCATCCTTGTGGGTTCAGTTTCATCAGGCGCACCAGTAGAGGTTTCCTTGGCAGGTTCTTCAGCAGTCTGACTTTCTTCAGCTACACTGGCAGTTTCCTTAGTAGGCTGAGCAATTTCTTCAGCCTGAGGAATTTTTGATTGTGATTGAGATGCAACCGTGGTGTTATAGTCCTTAACAACAGCTTGGTCTGCCCTGAGGAATCTCACCTTGATGCCCTTCCATTCAGCATCGTATTTTTCTTGTTCCTTAGAGAGGGAGCGAATTTCAGACTGAACTGTGATGAGTTGATTTGGAGTCAAATTCATCATGTTATTCCTCTGAAATTTTTCTTTCCGAGCCCTGTTCCTCTTAGCTCTGTGAGCTTGATCTCTTTTCCATTTTTCTTCAGCAATAAAGTGGGTGAGGACATGGTCCACACCAAGAGGCAGGTTCAATGAGGAAAGTGGGGTGCTTGGATCCTCATGACATATGTCAATGAAGTTGAGGATCATCTTGGGATCCAGCATGAGAGGAACAGAGATGCCTTTGGCTATTGCAGCCTTTTGTTGAATTTCTCTGATGATTTCTTCCAATTCTTCATCATCATCATCCTTAGATCCCGAGGGTATAGTTACCACATATTTGCTTGTGTGAGCACTTGGTCGTTGACCTCGTCCAGTAGTTTTCTTCAGTTTCAACACAATTGGGCTTGTTGAAGACTTTGCTTGAGCAGAGGGGCTAGCAAAAATCTTTGAAGCATTTGTGAATCCCTTTGTCCTCTAGAAAGATGCAAGATGCACAGGGGTTGAGGACTTTGCAGTAGGAGTTGAGGATTGAGCAGCAACCGTACCAGCGGCTAAGGCCTTTGAAGGCTGAGGCCTTTGAGCTTGAGGAATCTGCTATGATGATTTTGAAGTTGAAGAATTTGACTTCACAGTAGATTTCTTCATCATCGATTTCTTCGGAGCACTTGCAGAGGCTCTGGCAGAGGCAGCAGTAGCAGAGTCTTCGTTGATTTTCTTCACATCCTCTTTTGCTTTCTTTGCCAGTTTGGCTTGCTATTTCTCCCATTCATGAGGAAAGTCATTGCCAGTCTTGAGACTAGTGGGATCAGCAATTTGATTAGGAGCCAAGGGTGGTCTGCTGCAAGCTGGCTTGACTGCGAATTTCATCATATATTTAGGAGTGACATAGCGGTATTCTTTCCACTCCTTTGCCCATCTCCTCTCAATTTTCTGCAAGCGGATCTTTCTCTGCTTTGTTGTCTCTTTGTCGTGAATTTCTTCATCGGGTGTGCAGTATTCCTCATACAAGTCCCGAGGAATCTCAAAAGCAGTCTGCACATCAGGCTTCTTTCCACCTTTCCGTGGCTTCTTCCCATCTTCCATTTTCTTCGGTTGAGGAATCTAAACTCTTGAAGATTCTGAAGAAGTGTACAGTTTTTCCTCAAGAAACATTGCAAATGAGTTAAGTTCATGAGAACCTAGTGATTCATCAACGGACATGTTTGTACTTGTGAACAGAGTATAGGTGCGAGGAATTTGAAGAGGTCATATGCGTTCTCATAAGTTTTTCAATAAAATCAAGTGCGAGGAATTTGACCATGGGTGTCTTGAGGAATTTCACTAAGTGTTCTTTGTCTTAGGTTCCAGAGTTGTGCAGATTTTGAGGATTCACACAGTTGAGGAATCTTGAAGAAAATCATAACTTAGGGAAAATCATCAAGTGTATGAACATGTAAGGTGCTTTAGAATGAGATTCTTGAAGAATAAACACCTTTGTGAAGATTTAGGAAAACTTGAAGATCAAACAAGGGTAGTAAAAATAAATTTTTGTTTACCCTTATGAAGAACATGATGAACTATGAGATGAGATTGAGGAAGTTCATCAGTCCAGATCTCCCATGCCCTAGCTTGACAGAGGGAGACAGATACAACGGCGGCAGGGTGAAGACTTCCTCGGTCAATGCGAGTACAACGACGACAAGGTCAAGGTAGTGAAGCTCTTCCACACTGGCAGCGATGATTTTAGCGGCGGCGCTAGGTCGGAGCTCGGGAGAGAGTAGGAGTGAGGAGTAACCCAGCACAGTGAAAGGGAAGAGTGTATTTACAACAGAGGTGAAACCAATCTGTCCGACGATTTTGGACAAGATTGCCCCTGACCATTGCTCTTCACGCGACATGCGTCACCCACGTACTGAGAAGTGGCGATAGTCGGGGATCATGGGTTATCCAGTCGTGGAAATCAGAACCGTTTGAGCGGGAAGCACCAAAAATTTTGATAGTGAAATTTTTTAAAGTTTCCGTTCGCAAATTCTTCAACTGTCAAGGACAAAGGGAAGACTTTGAACGAGTTTCAAAGTAGAACGCATACGAAGAATTTGTGAATGACTGGGTTGAGTTTAGCATAGAGGAAAAAGGGTCCGATCACATTCACTTAGATGAAAATCAACTTGAAGAATTAGCAATAAGTGAATGCTGTCGAGGACATTGAAAACTCAAATGTATAAGTATATAGTCAGTGAAGAACATGAGTTTCATAGTTTGAAGAATTTGAAAAGTTGAGGAATTTGCATACTTGAGGAATTTGCAAACTTGAGGAATTTGAAAATTTGAAGAATTTGCAAAATGAAGAAAAACTCAACTTTGAAGAATTTCAACTGTGGTTGGTGGCGTGACCCACCGTATAAGAATGATGACTTCAGACACCGCGTCCAATTGTCGTAGGGTTCTGAGAATCAAATTCTTCATTAATTTCTTCACACTTAGAGGGTTATTCTTCATTGATTGAAGAAAAACATTACTTTGTGTGTTGCACATCTAAGTCATCAATTTTGCATAAGTGTTAGGATGTGTGTCCTTTTTCAAAGATCATTCGAAGATTCTAAGATATTTAGCTCACAACGCAACTTGCAAAATCTCTTTTCATCCAAGGGCTTTGTGAAGATATTGGCCAGTTGTTCTTCAGTAGGAATGTGGTCGATGGTGATGTCGCCCTTGAGTACATGATCTCGAAGAAAATGATTACGAATCTGGATGTTCTTGGTCTTGGAATGCTGAACTGGGTTGTAAGCAATCTTGATGGCACTCTCGTTGTCACAATAGAGAGGCACATTCTTCAACTTGATGCCATAGTCCTTGAGGGTTTGCTTCATCCACATCAACTAAGCGCAACATGAACCAGCAGCAATGTACTCAGCTTCAACAGTAGATAGTAACACACAGTTCTGCTTCTTTGAGGACCAACAGACTAAAGATCGTCCAAGGAAATGACATATGCTTGAGGTTGACTTGCGATCCACACGATCTCCAACATAGTCAGCATCAGAGTATCCGATGAGGTGAAGATTTGAGCCCTTGGGATACCATAATCCAAGCGTTGGTGTGTGAGATAAGTATCAAAGAATATGTTTCATAGTTTTATGTTGTGATTCCTTCGGTGTTCCTTGGAATCGGGCACACATGCAAACACTCAGCATAATATCAGGCCTAGATGCACATAGATACAATAATGAGCCAATCATGGAGCAATATACCTTCTGATCAAAATCTTTACCATTTTCGTCAGTGCATAGGTGGCCTTTTGAAGGAATTGGAGTTTTGACGCCTTTGCAATCTTGCATGTTGAATTTCCTCAGAACATCTTTGAGGTATTTCTCTTGAGATGGGAAGATGCCATTGTCTTGCTGACGAATTTCAAGACCTAAGAAGAATTTCAACTCTCCCATCATAGACATTTGATATTCTTCACTCATCATATAGGCAAATTCATCACTGTAACGTTTGTCAGTACAACCAAAGATAATATCGTCTACGTATATTTGGCATATGAACAGTTCATTGTCATAGGATTTTGTGAAAAGAGTTGGGTCAAGTGAACCGGATTTGAAGCCTTTCTTCATGAGGAACTCCTTCAGAGTGTCATACCACGCCCAAGGGGCCTGCTTGAGGCCAGAGGGCCTTGTTGAGTCTGAAGACTTTGTCAGGAGGCTCAGGCTCTTCAAAACCTGGGGGTTGAGCAACATATACTTCTTCCTCAAGCTTACTATTGAGGAATGCACTTTTTGATATAAGTTGATATCATGATGGTTAGCATAAGCAAGCAATATGCGAATAGCTTCAAGTCTAGCAACAGGTGCAAAAGTTTCATCAAAGTCAATTCCTTCAACCTGTCTGTAGCCTTGAGCCTCATCCTACATATGAATTAGTACAACTTACGAACTCATATGCTTCAGAGTGAAGAATATGACATCAAATTCATCAGGCAGAATTCCATCACACGACATAGCAAGTAAAGCAGTGTAAGGATGTGAGAAATGAGGAATTCATTTCTACATGGTTAGCTTGCGTCCTTTCAAGCATTTCCTCAGGTCTCCAACAAATTCATCAGACGTTCAAGTTCATTTGGAGACCTGAACCTGCATAAGAAATTAGTTCAATTTCTTCACCACCCACATCTGGAGGGGTGGCAAAGAGTTCATCATTCTAGGAGCACCATATGAGAAGGGAGGCATTGAAGCAAGTGCGCTTCGTTTCACAAGACGAGGGTTAGAGTACTCATATGAATAAGCAGAGAAATTCTTCAAGGACTTATGAACATAATGATTTGAAGAATAATGCACATATTCAGAACTCTTCGATTTCCCTACGAAACAGATGCATTAGCACGAGAATGATATTTTTGACCATTTGAGGAATTTGGTTCAAGTGAAGACTTTGGTCCATATGAGGAATTTGATCTAGGGTTCCTATTATTCATGAGTGATGTCGTGAGGACATTCACTTTAAGATTTTGTAGGTAGCTCTTGGGAACCCAGATTTTCTTCATAGGAGAACCGTTCCTGCAGTTAGTTCCAACAAATCTAGCAAATACTTCACCTTTTTGATTTTTGAAGAATTTGTAGTTGGAGTCAAGTGACTCATCAGAGGAATATGAAGTTTCACAAGTAAAGCCAGATAAAGTGGATGGATCTACAGGAGGTCCTTTCGCAGCAACCCATGAGGTTTTGGGGTACTGCTCAGGTGTCCAATAAGATCCATCAGCGTTGAGTTTCCTCGCAAATGCAACACCCTCTTTCCTAGGGTTCCTATTCAGAATCTGCTTTTTGAGGACATCGCAAAGGGTTTGATGCCCTTTGAGACTTTTGTACATGCCTGTCACATACAATTCCTTCAAGCCTGCCTTTTCATTAGTGGTACTTGTGGTATCCTCAGATGATGAATTTGTGAGCACTAGAATAGTTGAAGAATTTGCAGCAATAGAAGCATTTGAACATTCAGGTGAAGAATTAGCAGTTTCACGTTCGATGCATTTCAAACAAGGTGGAACAAATTCTTCCTGAGCGGTACTAATCTGTTGAGCAAGTAAGGAATCATTTTCCCTTTGAAGATCTTCATGAGACACTCTTAGTTTCTCAATATCTTGCTTTCTTTGAAGAAATTCATAGGAAAGCTTCTCATGATCGGCTAAGAGTGCATTATGATGTCTTTGAAGGTTATCATACTTTAACTGAAGACTTTTGAGATCATCAGTCAGAGTCTGAGTCCGATCCACTTCATTATTCAACATATCATCACTTTTGTCTAGCATTTTCTGAAGCTTTTCAAGTGCACTTTATTTCTTAGTGGCAATGTTAACTAGTTTAGCATAACTAGGTTTCACATATTCATCAAATTCACCTTCACTTGATTCAGATGACGAATGATGTTTGTGTACCTTTGATCCTTTTGCCATAAGACACAGTGAAGAAGATGAACCAGGATCTACTTCCTGGGATTTGAGGGATTTCTTGAATTCGACGAACATGGGGTCTTGACGAGTGAGATAACCTCATAGATGTCCATGATCCTATCCCAGATGAGCTTTGCCTCTTGGAGATGATAGATGCCCTTGAACATGATGCTTGATAGGCTAGATCAAATGATGTTCCTCGCCTGAGCATCAAGTTGGGTGTACTTATGAATTTCCTTAGCATTTGCCATCTTGCAGAGTTCAGTCAATCCAAGTTCAGCATCGTCCATAGCTCACTATTCATTGACATGAGATGCTTCTTCATGAGGATTTTCCACTTAGGATATTCAGTGTCATCAAAGAGAGGACATTCAGATGAAGACTTGATGACTTTCGTCATGAAGTAGTAAGTAGGAGCATATTCATCATTGCTGACATCAGAGTCGTTGGAGTAGTCATTTTCTTCATCATTGAAGATGGACTTGCTGATGAAAGTAGTGGCGAGTGCAAGACTAGCAACACCAAATTCAGACTCTAGCTCAGATTCTTCTTCTTCATCATATTCATCAGATTCTTCTTCAGAATCCATTTCCTTGCCAATGAAAGCTCGAGCCTTTCTGGAACCATTCTTCTTGTGCGTTGAGGACTTTGAAGATTTCTTCTTTTTCTTTGAGTCATCAGAACTGTCATCCTTGTATTTCTTCTTCTTCTTTGACTCTTTTTCCCAAAGAGGACAATCAGAGATGAAGTGACCAGATTTCTTGCATTGGTGACAAGTTCTTTTCTTGTAGTCATCTGAGGAATCTGATTTCCTCAAACCACTTTTTGATGACTTTCCAAACTTGCCTCTCCTTGTGAACTTCTGGAATTTCCTCGAGAGCATTGCTAGCTCCTGACTAAGTTCTTCAAGATCACCAAGGCTACTATCAGAATCTCCGCCTTCGGATGAGGAAATTGCTTTTGCCTTCAGAGCACGAGATCTTCCATAGCTTGGCCCATAGAGGTCTCTCTTCTCAGCTTGTTGGAATTCATGAGTATTGAGTCTCTCAAGAATATCAGCAGGATCAAGTGACTTCTAGTCTCCACGTTCTTGAATCTTCAAAGCCAGAGTATCGAAGGAGGAATCAAGAGATCTTATCAGTTTCTTCACCACTTCATGGTCGATGATATCTGTGGCACCCAGTGCTTGAAGCTCATTAGAGATATCAGTGAGACGATCAAAAGTTTGCTGAACATTTTCATTGTCAAGTCTCTTGAAGGGGTTGAAGAGATTGCAAAGAACATCAACGCGAGAGTCACATTGAGTGGAAACACCTTCGTTGACTTTGGATAGCCTATCCCAGATAAGCCTAGAAGTCTCCAAAGCACTCACTCTGCCATACTGGCCTTTGCCCAGATGGCCAGAGATGATATTCTTCGCTTGATAATCGAGTTGCTTGAATCTCTTCACATCAGCAGCGTTGACCGTGGGAGTAAAAGAGGGAACACGATTTTCCATAACGTACCAAAGATCGTTGTCAATAGCTTCAAGATGCATGCGCATCTTGTTCTTCTAGTAGGGGTAGTCCGTCCCATCGAAGGTAGGACATCCCGTGGAAACCTTGATCATACCTGCAGTCAACATAACTAGAACTCTAGGTGGTTAAACCAAAATCACATAGAACAAGGGAGTACCTTGCTCTGATACCAATTAAAAGTGCGTTATATCTACTAGAGGGGGGGGGTGAATAGGCGATTTTTACAAATTCATCACTTGAGGAATTTCGACTTTAGGAATTTGAAATGTGATGAATAACTAGCAGCGAATTTGAAATGAGAAACATAGCAACAACATAGTCATCATGATGAAATGAAACATGCACAAATTACAAGTAGCGTGATACATGATAAGCTGGTGAGGAACAAGGTAACTTGAAGAATTTGAGGTGAGGAATTTGTGAAAGTCTTCAGTCAAATTCTTCAAACAGTAAAGATCAATTTCATCAACAAGTATATGAGGAATAGAGGGGTTGAGGAAATAGAACCATGTAGCTCGATGAAGACAATGGTTTGATGACCCAGTTCCAACTGTTGTGACAGTCATACGTCTGGTTTAGAGCGGCCGGTATTTAAACCAGAGGACACACAGTCCTTACCGTATTCTCCTTGAGCTAAGGTCGCACAGTCCTCGCCCAACTCGTGGTAAGTCTTCAGGGTAGACTTCCAAAACCCTCACAAACTGGTCACCCGACGATCCATAATTGACTGCTGGATGCTCTAGACCAAGGTCACTCCGTGATCTGCAATTGACTATAGGATGCACTAGACCATGACGCCTATCCGTCTAGAGGATACACAATCCTCAAAGGTAACAAGCGTCGGTTCCACACAGGAATTTCTTCAGTGATGCTCAATAACTTTGGGTTTGGTGGTTTGGATTTGGGTTTTTACTCACTGATGATTTTCTCTCAAAGTTCTCGGAGGATGAGTTTCTCTCAAATGAGAAGTGTCAGTTCTCTTGTCATGCCCAAGATGTGCGTCTATCCTTTTTTAAGACATGAGGGCCTCGCAAGGGATAGAGGCGCATCTTGCCGTTAGCAAGTATAGTATCATCACATCATACAATACTGAAAAGATGAGTATCCAAGATTGGCTTACACTCGCCACATACTAAATTACAATCCACTCAGAGTTCAAATCATCAAGATGAAGACAGGGTCCGACTACGGACGAAATCAAACGATAAAACAGATGCAAATCATACTATCTCGCTAGCCCAAAGATCACAACCATGGTCCACTACTCACCTGGATAAGTCATGTACATCCTGCCTCTTTCCTCATCATATTCCCACTAGATCCGGGTAAGATCATCCTACACGTACTCATATGTACCTGTACTCGGAGGGTTGTAGTAATCTGTGAGCCACATGGACACAGCAATCAAGCGCCCAGGTACCGAGGCTATTCAAGCTTAAAGGTTGGGATGGGGTAAGTGTTTAGTTTGTAGTAGCACTAAGCATTTATGGGGGCTAACTTATGCAACATGAAAATAAATATGAGTGGCCTACAATGAATGATCGAATCTAGTATGATCTCTATGAGATCCTGAACACTTACTACGTCAATCATAACCCCACCATGTTCTCTCTTGGATCATGTTCACGAGCAGAGACGATCACGGTTACTCACACAGTTGGTGTATTTTTTAGTTAGAGTTTACTTCAAGTTTACTATAACCGGTTGTTACACAAATATCCAAGTTGCCACATAACGCGGGCACGGCTTCTCGAAAAGTTTTAACCCTGCAGGGGTGCTCCAACTAGTCCATCACAAATTAACCACACCCCGCGGGAATAGCCTCGACCACGGATCTCACGGTCATCGTAGGTAATTCCAAAGGAATTCCAACACCTCGAGAAAACCCGAAGAAAGTCAGACTCCTCACGCAAGACACTCGATAAAGGTAAAACAAATCCAGCAAGATCTCCGGGCGTGTCGACGAACCCGATAAGAGCCGCGTATCTCGTTCTCAAGACACAACCGGATGAGTGCACCGTACAGTGGCCTGATAGAAATCTACCGAGTTGCCCTGGGTTGGCCCCGCACATGACTCTAGTTTGGACCAACACTCATGAGGAGCACTAGCCCGAGGGTTGATTAAATTATTCACTGGTTTGCAAGGCCCTATGCAATTCTATTAAGTTGTTAGCAAATGTAGTACCAATGTTGGGTCTTGCCAAACAAGTTTAATCTCAACCGAATAAACAAGGGGGTCCCCATAACAACCCCGAGCGTGTTAGGAGTGCAAAATATGGAAACCATAACACCGGTAACAAGAACCTATGGCGGTAATAGCGAAACAAAACACTTAGCAAAAGGCCAAGCCTTCCACCAATACCAAGATATATATGTGCATTAAATTAAATAACAGATAATATTGTGATATCCAAATCCATGTTGTCACATGGAACAACCTGCACCTGCAACTAAGAACGCTATAAGAGGGTTGAGCAGCGGTAACTTAGCCAATCAAAGGTTTGCTAGGATATGGAGGTTAGAGGCTGTCATGGCATTTAGAAGGCTGATATTCAAGTGGTAGGTAGCGCAATTGTAACGATAAGAGCGAGAAACTAGCAAGCAAAACTAGTGTCGGGATCCGGGTATGATCATCTTGCCTGTTGGTTCTTCACTGGAACAAGTAGCGGGATCCTCGTAGTAGTACTCTCCTGGGTCCTCATACTCAGTATCAACACTTGCGCCTACCCAATAGAAACAGCAACAATAAACATCCAACCAAGGTGCAATGCACAACCAAGATGATGCGTGATTCATTTAAGAAGAATTAACATGGCAATCCAAAACTAGTCATGTTTCACATGCAAAGTTTGTTTATTAATGAATCTGGACAAAACCTGATGTTCAGTTATTAAAACATGCATGAACATGGCAATTATGGATGCAGCATGCAAAATCGATAGAAATGCATGTAAAGAACGCACGAAACGGAGTTACGGTTCTCACGATACGCTCACGACAAGGTACAAAGGCAGAACACAAGACAATCACTACCATGGGCTAATTCCTGGCATTCCATGGTAGCCACTAGTTAGGCCATGAAAAACCAACCACAATATACTCAAAAATCAACCAATTCCATGGAGTATATCTCCCACAAGCCACAAAAAAAAAAACAAATCTGCCACCAAATAGCAACATAGCAACTTACACAACCCACAACTTGAGCTACAGGAATCCTACAACCACAAACAAGATACTGACAGAATCTACATAGCATATACATCAACTTATCCAACTACACAATCTGCATAGGAGGCACACATCAATAAACATGAAGCTATCAAGTTGACATGATGAAACAGTTTTCTGGGACTTGGTGAAAATAACAGTTTTCTGGAATCTGGGTTAATAAAGTAGCATGTTGATAGCAGTAGTTAAATATGTTAGAGAGCACCTCTTGGCATGAAAATTAACAGGATGGTAGTAGACAACATCTACTTCAAATAACTAACACTGAGCATGAGAAAATTATCTACATGAAGCTAGATGTCACCCACTATACATGGCAAGAGCAACGTCGATGACCAAACGGCGGACTCCGTCGATCACACGAGCGGCGGAGGCCCTAACAGGACGCCCTGATCCTGCCTGCACACGCACGCACAAGCACGACCACCTAACGACGGCGAAATGACTCCAGCGACGACGACATACGCTCCAGCGACAAAACTGCACACGATCCGCACAGTGGCGACCCAGACGAGGAATCAGACGGGGAGGAGCGAAAACGGGCCCTTGCGGGAAGCTGGAACTCGCATGCAATGCCCGGAAGCATAAGCTCGACGGTGCACTCGTCGGAGACGAGGTCCGACGGCGGCAGAATGCACCTAAACATGAGCACACTCTACACAGGGCTAGAAAGCTCGGGATCTAGCGAGGAGGAACGGCGAGCTCACCTAGACACGCTTGCGCAACCAATTGAGCTCGAGGAAGCGCGACGACGGGGAATTGCCGCGGCGGAGGGGCTCGACCGGAGGGGGAGAAGATGAAGCAGAGGCGCGGCCTTGACGTCCCACGGGGATGCAGAGGACGTCGGGGAAGCAGATGGCAACAGCGGTGTGATCCCGATGATCGCCTGCACAAGGGGCTCGCCGGAGAAGCTCCCGTGGCGACGAGCTTCTTCTGAACCTCACCACACCCTCTCTGCACTCTCTGAACCCAAGCTCACTTGAGACGAAAGAGAGGGAGAGGAGGAGGGCGGCGGCGCGAGGGGGAAGATGGAACCCTAGGGGGTGGCACGCACGTCGAGGGACTAAATAGGCGATGGGACAGACGGTGACGGCCGACGGAAAGGAGATGGCGGAGCCTCTCTTCACTCTCTGAACCTAACGGCCAGCCTGACGGAGTAGGTGACCGTCTCTCCGAGCGGGCTAGGCTGTGGGGAGACAGGCCCAGCTGACTCTCTCTCTCTCAACACAAAATAAACAGAGAGGGTTTTCCATTTAAAATACAGTCACACCAAATTAAATCCCCAGAGTAAAATAAAAAGGCTTTAGGTGCAAACAAAAACACTTTTGTAAAGAAAATAATATGCACTATTTAATGAAAATATTAAGTTGATTTATTGGACAAGTAATTTTAATACTTTTGAAAATAAAAACCCCTGTTTTATTTAAACACAAAATCATACAAACCCCAAACATCAAAAGAACCACACTCTAAATTATTAATATGAATAGGGCTACCTCTTGAACATTTTTTAAACATTTTTTGAAACAACTTAATGCTGCTGATAAATAATAATATGAAGAAAGGGGGTATTGGAAGGGGATGTTGCAAAGGGAAAGAGAGGGGAAGAGAAAGAGTTGCTCACTTGATCCAACCACACTCAAACCAACAAGCCACAAACACAACAACCACACCACACAAAGACACATGAAAACAAGCAAGGCATGATGAATGGTATGATGGATGAAATGATGCATGATGCATGAATGCCAAACAACACATGGATGAAAAGTTGCAAATCATACATTAAACTCATGACACAAGTTTCATACAATAGGTTACATGCCAAATAAGGTAGGGACCGCACTTGGGCTATCACAACTCTCCCACACTACAAGAGGATCTCGACCCGAGATCTAGGAACGAAAGAAATCCGGAAATTCGGAACGGAGAAGGTCCTCACGTTCCCAAGTAGCTTCTTTGTCAAAATGATGAGACCACTTCACCTTGAGGAACTTGATAGACTGGTTGCGAGTCTTATGTTCAGTTTCTTCAAGAATTGCAACTGGATGCTCACGATAAGAGAGATCTTCTTGGAGATCGATGTCTTGGAGGTCAATGGTTCGCTCAGGAGTCTTGAAGCATCTCTGGAGCTGAGAAACATGGAAGACATCATGCACATTCGCAAAATTTGGAGGAAGCTCTAGTTGATATGCAAGACCACCTCTCTTGCCAACAACTTTGAAAGGACCAACAAAACGAGGAGCTAGCTTCCCTTTAATTCCAAACAGCTGAGTGCCCTTCATGGGAGAGACTCTAAGATAGACTAGATCGCCCACTTGGAAGGAAACATCCCGATGTTGTTATCGTAATAACTCTTCTGTCAAGACTGAGCTGCTTTGAGGTTATCGCAAATGAGACGACACATTTCTTCTGCTTCAGTGATCATGTCATTGCCCAATATCTAACGCACACCGGTTTCAGACCAGTTAAGCGAGGTACGACACTTTCTGCCGTAGAGAATCTCAAAAGGGGCCTTGCCTGAGCTAGCTTGAAAGCTATTGTTGTATGAGAATTCAGCATATGGAAGGCGGTCTTCCCACTTCATGCCGAAGGAAATCACACAAGCTCTGAGCATATCTTCAAGGATCTGATTGACTCTCTCAACTTGACCACTTGTCTGCGGATGGAACGCAGTGCTGAAAGGGATCTTGGTACCATAGCAGTCTGGAAGGACTCCCAAAACTTAGAAGTAAAGAGACTTCCGCGGTCAGAAGAGATGAGCTGAGGAATACCATGCAAAGACACTATCCTTGACATATACAACTCTGTGAGCTGAGCTGCCGAGATAGATTCTTTGACTGGCAGGAAATGAGCAACTTTTGACAGCTTGTCGATAACCACAAAGATGGCATCGTTGCCTCTCTTGGACTTGGGAAACCCAGTGACGAAATCCATCTCCACATGATCGAATTTCCACTCTGGGATAGGCAAAGGCTGCAGAAGACCTGCTGGACGTTGATGCTCCGCCTTCACTCTGCGACAAACATCACACTCGTTCACGAACTGAGCAATTTCACGTTTCATGCGAGTCCACCAGAAGGTTTGCTTAAGATCCTGATACATCTTTGAACTGCCTGGATGAATGGATAGAAGAGAATTGTGTGCTTCGTCCATGATAACCTTCCCGAGATCACCTTTTGGAACCAGAAGACGGTCCTCAAAGAACAAGGTATCTTTGTCATCAACGCGAAAGCACTTATACTTCGGAATGCTCTTGGCCACACCTTTCTTCACTTTCTTCACCATAGCATCAAGAAGCTGCGCTTGGCGAAACTGATCTTCCAGAGTTGGAGAGACTTGAAAATTTGCAAGAAATCCTTGCGGAATCATCTAAAGGTTGAGCTTGCAGAAGGCTTCACAAAGCTCGGGCTGAAGAGGGTTCAAGATGAGACTATTGCAGTACGCCTTACGACCGAGCGCGTCTGCAATGACATTTGCTTTCCCAGGAGTGTACTCAATGCTTGGATTGAAGTCCTCAAGCATTTCCACCCAACGAGACTGCCAAAGATTGAGATTGGGTTGAGTGAAAATGTACTTCAAGCTCTTGTGATCGGTGTACACCTCAACTGGTCTACCCAACAACAAATGCCTCCAAGTCATTAGAGCATGCACAACTGCCGCCAACTCAAGATCACGAGTGGGGTAGTTCTTCTCGGCAGTCTTTAGCTGACGCGAGGTATAAGCAACAATCTTCTTATCTTGCATCAGAACACCACCAAGACCTTGGAGAGAAGCATCATAGAAAACTTGGAAAGGCTTGGACTGCTCAAGAGGAACCAGAACTGGAGCTGAAGTCAGTCTCTGCTTGAGCATATTGAACGCTACATCACACTCAGGAGACCAAACATACTTGACACTCTTCTGGAGGAGATTGGACAGAGGCTTAGCAATTTGAGAGAAGTTCTCCATGAACCATCTGCAATAACTAGCAAGCCTGAGGAAACTCCGAAGTTGCTTCACGTTCTGAGGAGGTTCCCACTTCAATATTGCCTCAACTTTCTCAGGGTGCACTTTAATTCCCTCGGCAGAGATGACATGCCCAAGGTACACCACTTCATTGAGCCAGAACTCACACTTGGAAAACTTGGCATAGAATCGATGCTCTCTTAACATGTCAAGCACAAGGCGGAGATGCACTGCATGCTCTTCTTCTGTCTCCGAGAACACAAGGATATCATCCAGATAGACCAAGACGAACTCATTCTTGAAAGGAGAGAAAATGAAATTCATCATTCTTGAGAAGGTTGGAGGCGCTTCGCAAGACCAAACGACATGACGGTGTACTCATAAGAGCCAAAACTCGTCCTGAAAGCAGTCTTAGGAATGTCTTCCTCGCGAATGTGAATCTGATGATAACCCATGCGAAGATCAAGCTTCGAGAAAAGCTTGGCACCTTTCAGTTGCTCAAACAACTCATTGATGTTGGGAAGTGGGTACTTGTTTCTGATTGTCTTCTTGTTCAATGGACGTTAGTCAACACAAAGACGATCCATGCCATCTTTCTTCTTGACAAACAAAACACCACAACCCCATGGAGAAGAACTTGGTCTGATCAGACCCAGATGTTCTTGCTCATCTATCTGCTTCTTCAACTCTTTCATCTCTTCAGGGCCAAGTTTATATGGGCGCTTGCAGACCGGTTTAGTTCCGGGCTCGAGATCAATCACGAACTTGACTGGCCGGTGTGGAGGCATTCCTGGCAATTCTTCTTGAAAGACATCTTCATACTCACAAACCACCAGAATTTGAGAAATCGCCGATATTTCACCCTTCTCATTAAGAGCAAAGAGACGGATTGTGTCATCGCGAGCCGCGAAAATAATCACGTCTTCTAAAGGATGAGTCAGCTTGACTTCTTTTGCTTTGCAATCAATATGAGCCTTATTCATAGCCAGGAAGTCCATGCCCAAAATGAGATCAATGTCGGAATTACCGAGAACAATTGGAGAAGCCAGAAAAGAGTAATTTCCCATCTTGATAGAAACATCCGGAACAATGCGATTGGAATTCAACATCTTACCGGGCGACACCACAGATAAGGACTTAGGAAAATCTTTATAATCAAACTCATTCTTGACAAAGAAAGGGCGAGACATGAAACAATGCGATGCACCAGAATCAAATAACACTTTTGCAAGAATATAATTAACTGAGAGATTACCCATAATCACATCATTGGACTGCTCTGCTTCAGCTGCATTCACCATATTCACTCTTGCGGTCTTGGGGTTATGCTTCACCATAGCATTGCCTGGAGGCTTGACAGGAGGAGGAGGCGGAAGACTCCGCTGGTTGCACTTGTTTGCATTGTGACCCTTCTGGCCACACTTGTGACAAGTCACCTCAGAAAGCGGATGAACATAGCCTGGAGGAGGAACAAGAACTGCCTTGGATGCCTGGGGTCTCTGCTGGAATCCTGGGTTGGGTTGGTGGGAAGAACCACGACGACTAAACTGCTTCTGCTGCTAAGGAGGACGAAATGGAGGAGGATTTGGCACCCAATACTTATGCTACTTGGGAACCATCTGAGAGCTGGAAGAAGAAGAATATGAATCCCTTGAACGCTTCTTAGAGTTCTCCAACTTGAGCTGAGTTGCTTCGACCTTCAAAGCCATGTTGTAGAACTAATCAAACTCATGAGGCTCTTGAAGAACTAGGACTGGCAGAAGCTCATCCTTGAGACCACCTCTGAACTGATAGATCATAGCCTTGTCATCCGGAACATCTTGCTTAGCATAATGGGCTAGATTCTGGAATTAGACGTTGTACTGGTAGACAGACTTGCTTCCCTGCTTCAGGTGCCTGAACTTCTCACGCATCTCATCGACAAAGCTTGTCAGAATGTAATGAGCCCTGAAGTCACAACAGAAATCGTCCCAAGTAACAACACGATCGCCCCTAGAATCCTTGTACTGCTGCCACCAATCAGCTGCTTGACCCTTGAGCTGGAACGATGCAAATCTGACAAAGTCCTCTGGCCCGACATTGCTGCACTCAAAATGCTTACTCATATCACGAAGCCAATCATCATCATCAAGAGGCTGCTCACAATAGGTGAAAGACTTGGGCTGGTTAGCAAGGAGCTGGTTGAGTGTAGCAAACTGAAGCTGATTCTGAAAATTCCCTTGAAAACCTTGCTGACCCTGCTCCCTTTCTTGCAACAACCCGAGCAACATCTGAGTGTTCGCATTGGTTGCGGCCATCACAGCTTGCCAAGCTTCTGGAGGAGGAGGCGGAGGTGGCGGCGGAAGTGGCGGTGGTGGAACATCAGTCTGCTCCTCACCATGACCCGGATTGTTGCGAGTTGGTGGAGCCATCCTGAAGATGGACAAAACGCATCAGCACCTCATTGAAAAGATGAATCAAAGCCGAATCAAAAGCTTGAAACAAATTGAACAAATAACAACACAACCTTCCTACTGAAAAATTAGTAAGAATGCTTCTTCAGTTTATGATAACATCATCAGAAATTAGAAGACACTTGCAATAACACAAAAGTATTGAGCGAAGCGCTCGGAACAAATGTATATGTCCACATACATCCGAAGAAGTTGTTCTTAGATAACTACAAGATTTCCCAGCTAAGAACTTCCGAAAACTTTCTGGTTATGCAATCTGGTGTAGTGGATACAAGGAGGAAATATCTCACACAACTAACAATCCTACACCCCAAATGTATCCATCCTTCAACACATAACCAGAGGCTCTCGCAAATTCATCTAACTCGAATCCTCGGACTCACAACGATACTAAATCATGGTGGTATCCCAGACACCTCCCCAGTACTGGGTGACTCCCACCTTATCTCACCATGATAAATATTGAAGTAATTCCGAACACTCTCCGTCCTGAGATATCAAGGAAGCTGAATGACGATGTGCCAACATTCCCTGGAGCTCGACTCCCCGGAAGAAATCAAGTCAGACAAGAGGCACCAAGACAGAACACTGTCACATTGGCATCATGTAGACTCCAAAATACCCGTGTGATCCTAATTTTTTTTGAGCGAGAAGAGGAGTAGAATCAAAATTCCTAAGTCGAATACCTCACCAGAGCATAGAAGAGGAGTAAAAAGAATCCTACTCTCTGATATAACTACACTCAAAATAGTTTTACTAGACTCGACTCGGCCAAGTTCGATCAAGCAAAGGCTCCTATGGTCGTATAGCTCTGATACCAACTTGTCACGCCCAAGATGCGCGCCTATCCTTTTTTAAGAAACGAGGGCCTCGCAAGGGATAGAGGAGCATCTTGCCGTTAGAAAGTATATTATCATCACATCATACAATATTGAAAAGATGAGTATACAAGATTGGCTTACACTCACCACATACTAAATTACAATCCACTCAGAGTTCAAACCATCAAGATGAAGACAGGGTCCGACTACGGATGAAATCAAACGATAAAACAGATGCAAATGATACTATCTCGCTAGCCCAAAGATCATGACCATGGTCCACTACTCATCTGGATAAGTCACGTACATCCTGCCTCTTTCCTCATCATATTCCGACTGGAGCTGGGTAAGATCATCCCGCACATACTCATTTGTACCTGTACCTGGAGGGTTGTAGTAATCTGTGAGCCACAAGGACTCAACAATCAAGCACCCGGGTACCGAGACTATTCAAGCTTAAAGGTTGGGATGGGGTAAGTGTTTAGTTTGAAGTAGAACTAAGCATTTATGGTGGCTAACTTACGCAACATGAAAATAAATATGAGTGACCTATGATGAACGATCGAATCTAGTATGATCTCTACGAGATCCTGAACACTTACTACGTCAATCATAACCCCACCATGTTCTCTCTCAGATCATGTTCATGAGAAGAGACGATCACTGTTACTCACACAGTTGTTGTATTTTTAGTTAGAGTTTACTTCAAGTCTACTATAACCGGTTGTTAAACAAATATCCAAGTTGCCACATAACCGCGGGCACGGCTTCTCGAAAAGTTTTAACCCTATAGGGGTGCTCCAACTAGTCCATCATGAATTAACCACACCCCATGGCAATAGCCTCGACCACATATCTCGCGGTCATCATAGGTAATTCCAAAGGAATTCCAACACCTCGAGAAAACCCAAAGAAAGTCAGACTCCTCACGCAAGACACTCGAGAAAGGTAAAACAAATCCAGCAAGACCTCCCGACGTGTCGACGAACCTGATAAGAGCCGCGTATCTCGTTCTCAGGACACGACCGGATGAGTGAAGCGTAGAGTGGCCTGATAGAAATCTCCCGAGTTGGCCCCGCACATGACTCTAGTTTGGACCAACACTCATGTGGAGCACTAGCCCGGGGGTTGATTAAATTATCCACGGGTTTGCAAGGCCCTATGCAATTCTATGAAGTTGTTAGCAAATGTAGTACCAATGTTGGGTCTTGCTAGACAAGTTTTAATATCAACCGAATAAACAAGGGGGTCCCCATAACAACCCCGAGCGTGTTAGGAGCGCAAAATATGGAAACCATAACACCGGTAACAAGAACCTATGGCGGTAACAGCGAAACAAAACACTTAGCAAAAGGCCAAGCCTTCCACCAGTACCAAGATATATATGTGCATTAAATTAAATAACAGATAATATTGTGATATCCAAATCCATGTTGTCACATGGAACAACCTGCACCTGCAACTAAGAACACTATAAGAGGGGCTGAGCAGCGGTAACTTAGCCAATCAAAGGTTTGCTAGGATGTGGAGGTTAGAGGCTGTCATGGCATTTAGGAGGATGATATTCAAGTGGTAGGTAGCGCAATTGTAACGATAAGAGCGAGAAACTAACAAGCGAAAATAGTGTCGGGATCCGGGTACGATCATCTTGCATGTTGGTTCTTCACTGGAACAAGTAGCGGGATCCTCGTAGTAGTACTCTCCTGGGTCCTCGTACTCAGTATCAACACTTGCGTCTACCCAAGAAAACAGCAACAATAAAAATCCAACCAAGGCGCAATGCAGAACCAAGATGATGCATGATTCATTTAAGAAGAATTAACATGGCAATCCAAAACTAGTCATGTTTCACATGCAAAGTTTGTTTATTAATGAATCTGGACAGAACCTGATGTTCAGTTATTAAAACATGCATGAACATGGCAATTATGGATGCAACATGCAAAATCGATAAAAATGCATGTAAAGAATGCAAGAAATGGAGTTACGGTTCTCACGATATGCTCACGACAAGGTACGAAGGCAAAACACAAGACAACCACTACCATGGTCTAATTCTTGGCATTCCAAGGTAGCCACTGGTTAGGCCACAAAAAACCAACCACAATAGACTCAAAAATCAACCAATTCCATGGAGTATATCTCCCACAAGACACAAAACAAAACAAAAACAAATCTGCCACCAAACAGCAACATAGCAACTTACACAACCCACAACTTGAGCTATAGGAATCCTACAGCCACAAAGAAGATACTGACAGAATCTACATAGCATATACATCAACTTATCCAACTACACAATCTGCATAGGAGGCACACATCAATAAGCATGAAGCTATCAAGTTGACATGATGAAACAGTTTTCTGGGACTTGGTGAAAATAACAGTTTTCTGGAATCTGGATTAATAAAGTAGCATGTTGACAGCAGTAATTAAATATGTTAGAGAGCACCTCTTGGCATGAAAATTAACAGGATGGTAGTAGACAACATCTACTTCAAATAACTAACACTGAGCATGAGCAAATTATCAACATGAAGCTAGATGTCACCCACTCTACATGGCATAAAAATAACAGTAGATTCTCAGACTTGGTAGTTTTTTAGCATGCTGAAACAGAAACATCAAGTTTGTTACTTAGCAACATGTTTCCCACATATATGGGTGATTCTCATGCCAAACCAAAATACCATGGCATAATAGATGCAAAATACTAGCATTTTCTAGTTGGCACATGCCTCAAAGTAAGTAAGGATTAAATCATGCAAAAATGACAAGGTAGCATCACAACTTAAAATGACAGTTTTATGAACTTGCTCAAAAGTGAAATCTGAAAGTTCCAATGGATTCATTGGCTCTTTCTACCCCAAAACCATGGGTCACACTCATATGCTCACGTGAAACATCAAGGCACACTCAAATAGCCAAACTACCACCTACTCTTCATAAGTCAAGACTTACTCTAATAGAAATGCACATAAATGGACATAAGCATATTGTCAACTTAGATAAGAATGGCAATGAGCTAACAAAACCTACATGACATGATTATATACCACAAGGGCAAAACAAGTGAGGAAACCACTAGTCACCCTCACACACAGTCACCTACACACACCACTACAAGCACACACACACATGCTCTAAATATGCCCAAGGCATATGAGCACAAATACCACTAAGAACATACCACCCATGAAGGGTGTGTTCACCCCCCACACACATGCATCATATGCATATCACATGCTCACACACACAAGGACACACCACCAGCCCTACACACACACTCAACACACATACACTCATAACACCACTCACATGCACATACACAACATATGTGCAACCTGCCACACACACACCCAAATACACACAAAGACAACATACACCAATGCACTTGCATAGAGCAAGCCACACACACACATGCATATATACACTTATGTATATACATATACACACTCTTACACACATACATGCACCTACACTACACACACAAGCACATGTAGACTCACATATGTGTGTATGCATGAAGCACACACACATATACACACATCACCTACAAGGTCACGTACCTACACATACACATACACACCCTCATATGTGTTGCACCAAGCACACACACATATTCTACAATACACAAAAGGAAAACAGGTAAAAGAAAATCTTACACATGTCAAATCCGCTTTTACACACACACATATGTAAATTGCAAGGAAGAAAACAAATGAAAAACACAAAAAGAAAAACAAGCAAGAAAAGGGGGGGCTTGGGCTCAAACCCATGACCTCCTGGTCATTCCTCCCCCGAGCTACCACTCTGCTACGCACACGATCGACAACAGAGTAGGGGCACTGCCTTACATATACACACACGCACAATGCAACTACTGATGAAACTAAAGAATGATCAGCCCCGGTGATAGAGCAACGGCGATGACCAAACTGCGGACTCCGTCGACCACACGAGCGGCGGAGGCCCTAACTTGGCGCCCTGATCATGCCCGCACACACACGCACAAGCACGACCACTAATGGCGGCGAAACGACTCCGGCGACGACGACATACGCTGCGGCGACAGAACTGCACACGATCCACACGGCGGCGACCCAGACGAGGAATCGGACCAGGAGGAGCGAAAACGGGCCCATGTGGGAAGCAGGAACTCGCACGCAACGCCCGGAAGCATAAGCTCGACGGTGCACTCGTTGGAGATGAGGTCCGACGGCGACAGAACACACCTAATCATGAGCACGCTCTACATAGGGCTAGAAAGCTCGGGATCTGGCGAGGAGGAACGACGAGCTCACCTAGACACGCTCGCGTAGCCAATTGAGCTCGAGGAAGCGCGACGACGGGGAATTGCCGCATCGGAGGGGCTAGACCGGAGGGGAAGAAGATGAAGCAGAGGCGCGGCCTTGACGTCCCACGGGGATGCAGAGGACGTCGTGGAAGCTTATGGCGACGGCGGCGTGATCCCGACGATCGCCTGCACGAGGGGCTCGTCAGAGAAGCTCCCGCGGTGATGAGCTTCTTCTGAACCTCACCGCACCCTCTCTACACTCTCTGAACCCATGCTCACCTGAGATGAAAGAGAGGGAGAGGAGGAGGGCGGCGACGCGAGGGGGAAGAGGGAACCCTAGGGGGCGGCACGCACGTCGAGGGACTAAATAGGCTATGGGACAGACGGCGATGGCCGACGGAAAGGCATCGGCGGAGCCTCTCTCCACTCTCTGAACCTGACGGCCAGCCTAAGGAGCAGGTGACCGTCTCTCCGAGCGGGCTGGGCCGTGGGGAGAGACAGGCCCAGCTGACTCTCTCTCTCTCAGCACAAAATAAACAGAGAGGGTTTTCCATTTAAAACACAGTCGCACCAAATTAAATCCCCGGAGTAAAATAAAAGGCTTTAGGTGCAAACAAAAACACTTTTGTAAAGAAAATAATATGCACTATTTAATGAAAATATTAAGTTGATTTATTGGACAAGTAATTTTAATACTTTTGAAAATAACAGCCCCTGTTTTATTTGAACACAAAATCATACAAACCCCAAACATCAAAAGAACCACACTCTAAATTATTAATATGAATAGGGCTACCTCTTGAACATTTTTTAAACAAGTTTTGAAAAAACTTAATGCTACTGATAAATAATAATATGAAGAAAGGGGGTATTGGAAGGGGATGTTGCAAAGGGAAAGAGAGGGGAAGAGAAAGAGTTTCTCACTTGATCCAACCACACTCAAACCAACAAGCCACAAACACAACCACCACACCATACAAAGACTCATGAAAACAAGCAAGGCATGATGAATGCTATGATGGATGAAATGATGCATGATGCATGAATGCCAAACAACACATTGGTGACAAGTTGCAAATCATACATTAAACTCATGACACAAGGTTCATACAATAGGTTACATGCCAAATAAGGTAGGGACAACACTTGGGCTGTCACATCTCTCTCCGAGCAGCCAACCAACTAGTGGTTGTGGGGGTGGCTATTTATAGCCAGGGTGCAACCTGATATGATAAGACATAAATGCCCCCAATGATATGAGCGTTATGTGGATGTGATGATTGGGGACAGCTGGCGCTAAGCACAACAACGGTCGAAATTTCGAACTATGAAAGTCCTCAGGCTTATCATGTTCCTCACTTGTAGGCAATTTGCACTGGCAAAATCCTAACTCCTCAGTCAGATCAATTTCATTAGAGACCAGAATAACATTGTCTCTATCACTGAAGAACTTGACTAAACTGCAAGAGATTTCCAAAGGCTTCACTTGAAGGATTGGATAGGTTGAGGATTGTGAGTTGAGCATCAGTTGGAAAGTTTCCTTAGTATTACCTCGCCCCCCTTTAACAGTACGGTGTTTCCTATGACTCAAAGAAAGGAAATGAAACTACGAAAACAAAAGTCTTCACGCTTCATAGTCCTCGTTCATTTCTTCAAGGTCACACCAACTTCTTCATTTTCAAAGTCTTCAGGGAATACCAAAGTCTCCAGCAAAGTCTTCACAAAGTCTTCACCAAAGTCTTCAATTGAAGACATACATTTTTAGGGGTCGATAATCTCCAAATATATCAAACTCCTCATCGACTTCTAGAGCCTGTGTACACTCACAAACACATTAGTTCCTTAACCTATAAGTCTTCAATACACCAAAATCACTAAGGGGCACTAGATGCACTAACAATACCCACACATGTATTTGAGTTTCCAATGAATAGAATTATAGCATGGGTAATAAACAATTATCATGAACAAGGAAATATAATAATAACCATTTTATTATTGCCTCTAGGGCATATTTCCAACAGTCTCCCGTTCTTGACGCTTGCATTGACGTAACCCTTTACGACGAGCTCTTGACCACCTCCATAAATGAGAAACATTTCCTTAGTCCTTTTCAAGTACTTGAGGATATTCTTGACGCTATCGAGTGTTCCATTCTTGGATCACTTTGACATCTTCCAACCATACTTATGGCAAGGCTGGCATCTGGTCTTGTGGACAACATTGCATACATGATAGATCCTATGATGGAAGCATAGGGGATGACAATCATCTTTTCTCTATCCTCTATAGTCACCGGGCATTGAGTGTTACAGAACTTCACACTTGCAATACAGGTAAGAACCCCTTGATGGACTGATCCATTTTGAACTTCTTCAAAACTTTGTCAAGGTATGCGCTCTATGAAAGTCCTATTAAGCGTCTCAATCTATCTCTATAGATCTTGATGCCTAATATGAAAGCAACATCTCCTAGGTCCTTCCTTGAAAAACTCTTGTTGAGATATTCCTTCACGCTTTCCAACAATTCTATACTGTTTCCAGTCAGCAATATGTCATCCACATATAATATTAGAAACGCTATAGAGCTCCCGCTCACTTTCTTGTAAATACAAGCTTCTTTATAAACTTGTATAAACCCGAACGCTTTGATCATCTCATCAAATCGAAGATTCCAACTCCGAGATGCTTGCACCAATCCATAAATGGATCGCTGGAGTTTGCAAACTTTGTCAGCATTCTCTGGATCGACAAAACCTTATGGTTGCATCATATACAACACTTCCTTAAGGAAACCGTTAAGGAACGCTGTTTTGAGATCCATCTGCCAAATTTCATAATCGAAAAATCCAACTATTGCTAACATGATTTTAATGGACTTAAGCATCGCTACGGGTGAGAAAGTCTCATCATAGCCAACTCCTTGAACTTGTGAAAAACCTTTTGCCACAAGTTGAGCTTTATAGACGGTGACATTACCGTTTGCGCCTGTCTTGTTCTTAAAGATCCATCTATTCTGAATGGACTTTCGCCCTTCAGGTAATACTTCCAAAGTCCATACTTTATTTTCATACATGGATCCCATCTCGGATTTCATGGCCTCTAACCATTTGTCGGAATCCGGGCCCATCATCGCTTCTCCATAGCTCGTAGGTTCATCGTTGTCCAACAACATGACCTCTAAGACAGGGTTACCAAACAACTCTGGAGCAGTACGAGTCCTTGTTAACCTACGAGGTTTCACAGTAGCTTGATCCAATGCTTCATGATCACCATCATCAGCTTCCTCTTCAAGCGATGTAGGCTCCACATAAACATCTTTCTGTGATGCTCTACTCGCTAGTTGAAGTAAATGTTCAACAACCTCATTGATACGTCTCCAACGTATCTATAATTTATGAAGTATTCATGCCATGTTTACAATAATTCTATATGATTTTGGTATGATTTTATTAGAACTAACCCGGACTGATGCTGTTTTCAACGGAACTGCCATGGTGTCGTTTTTTGTGCAAAAATAAAATTTCTCAGAATGGGCTGAAAATTTACGGAGAATATTTTTGGTAAATATAAAAAATATTGGAGAAAAAATATATCGTAGAGGAGTCCCGAGGCAGCCACAAGCCACAAGGGCGCCCCCTAGGATGTGCCCCCTGGCTTGTGGGCCCCTTGAGAGTCCCCTTGACGTGATTCTAGTGCCAAGTACTCCTATAAATCCAGTAACCCCCAGAAAGAAACCTAGATCGGGAGTTCCGCCGCTGCAAGCCTCTATAGCCACAGAAACCTAATCGGGAGCCCATTCTAGCACCCTGTCGGAGGGGGAAACTATCACCGGAGTCCATTTTCATGACCCCGAGGGTCTCCATGATGAGGAGGGAGTAGTCCACCCTCGGGTATGAGGGTATGTACCAGTAGCTATGTGTTTGATCTCTCTCTCTCTAGTGTTCTTGAGATGGCACAATCTTGATGTACCGCGAGCTTTATTAATATAGATGAATCATATGGAGTTTTCCCCTCTCTATCTTCTTGTGATGAATTGAGTTTTCCCTTTGAAGTTTTCTTATCTGACTGAGTCTTTAAGGATTTGAGAACACTTGATGTATGTCTTGTGATAGGATATACGTGGTGACAATGGGATGTTCTATTGATCCACTTGATGTATGTTTTGGTGATCAACTTGTGGGTTTCGTGACCTTGTGAATCTATGCATAGGGGTTGGCACACATTTTTGTCTTGACTTTCCGGTAGAAACTTTGGGGCACTCTTTGAAGTTCTTTGTGTTGGATTGAACATGATGAATCTGAAACTGTGTGATGCATATCATATAATCAACCCCATGGGTACTGGTGGTGACATTGGAGTATCTAGGTGACATTAGGGTTTTCATTGATGTGTATCTTAAGGTGTTATTTTAGTATGATCTCTAGGGCTGTTCGTGACACTTATAGGCATAGCTCATAAGATTGATCAGAGAAGATAACTTTGAGGTGGTTTCGTACCCTACGATAATTTCTTTGTTTGTTCTCCTCTATTTGTGAGTTTGGAGTGAACTCTTTGTCACACGTGAGGGATTTACATATGATTAAACTATGTTAGTATTGTTGAGAGAACGTGCACTAGTGAAAGTATGAACCCTTGGCCTTGTTTTCAAGCATTGCAATACCGTTTTTGCTCACTTTTGTTACTTGCTATCTTGCTGTTTTTATATTTTCAGATTACAGAAACATATATCTACCATCCATATTACACTTGTATCATCATCTCTTTGCCAAACTACTGCACATATACAATTTACCATACTGTTAGGTGTGTTGGGGACACAAGAGACTCTTGGTTATTTGGTTGCAGGGTTGTTCTAGAGAGACCATCTTCATCCTACTCCTCCCATGGATTGATAAACCTTAGGTCATCCACTTGAGGGAAATTTGCTACTGTCCTACAAAACTCTAAGCTTGGAGGCCCAACACGAGTCTACAAGAAGAAGGTTGCATAGTAGACATCAAGCTCTTTTCTGGCACCGTTGCCGGGGAGGTAAGTGCTTGAAGGTATATCTTTAGATCTTGCAATTGAATCTTTTAGTTTCTTGTTTTATCACTAGTTTAGCCTATACAAGAAAACCCAAAAAATATGGAATTGAGGTTGCCTCATATGCTTCATCTTTTTAATGTCTTCCGTGAAAATGATGGAAAGGAAAATTGTGCTCAAGTGTTACAAAAAGAAATTATTAAAATGTTTGGCACTAAACCTTTGGGTGGTGAGCATGATTGCAATGTTGTTAGTATGAATTTTTTGAATATCCATAGTACTAATGATGATCGCACTAGTCATGGTACAAAGATTTCTTATAAGCATGTCAATTTTTGTGGAGTGCATAGAGTTTGTGAAGACATGCCTAAAAGGGAAGATATATTTGTAAGAGGCATAAGTATTTAGAAACTAAATGGTTTCAAGAGAGGCTATATGGTTTTGTTGAAAGACTTAATATTTCTCTTCGTCCTTGTGAAATTTGCAATGCAAGTGGTCATTTTAATTTCCAATGTGAATTATTTCATGATCAAATTGTGTCCAAAAATTGTGATATCCTCATTACCCTTGAGCATCATAATGAACTTAGTCTATTTTTGGGGTATGAAGAAATGAAACATAAAACTAAGGATGTTCCAGCTTGGGTTCTCAGAAAATGATTGATTTTGATCTAAATGAAATCTATATGTATTGCATGGTCAATGTTCATTTATAATCCTTATATTTTAATTACTTAAAGACAAAAAAACATATATAAGATGAAGAGAATACTAATGAAGGAGAAGAGGTTTCCCAATATCCTCCTATTTTTTCTTATGATGAATCAGGTAACAGGGAGGAGCTTTTTATTCAACCAACCTCTTCAAAAAGAAGCTTGGAGGAATTAAATAAACCCACACATAATGTGGTGAAGAACAATAAAAGAAAGAAAAGTAAATGTAAAGAGGTATCTCTCCCAAATAACATTGCTCCCATTATTGATAGGCTTCATGAGAATTGTAAGTGCATCTAGTGCCCCTTAGTGATTTTGGTGTATTGAAGACTTATAGGTTAAGAAACTAATGTGTTTGTGAGTGTACACATGCTCTATAAGTTGATGAGGAGTTTGATATATTCAAAGATTATCGACCCCTAAAAATGTATGTCTTCAACTGAAGACTTTGGTGAAGACTTTGCTGAAGACTTTGGTATTCCCTGAAGACTTTGAAAATGAACAAGTTGGTGTGACCTTGAAGATATGAACGAGGAATATGAAGCGTGAAGACTTTTGTTTTCGTAGTTTCATTTCCTTTCTTTGAGTCATAGGAAACACCGTACTGTTAAAGGGGGCCAAGGTAATGCTAAGGAAAATTTCCAACTGATGCTCAACTCAAAAGCGTAAACCTATCCAATCCTTCGAGTGAAGCCTTTGGAAATCTCTTAAGGTTCAGTCAAGTTCTTCAGTGACAGAGACGATGATCTTCTGGTCTCTAAGGAAATTGGTCTGACTGAGGAGTTAGGGTTTCGCCAGTGCGGATTTCCTACAAGTGAGGAACATGGTAAGCTTGAGGACTTTCATAGTTAGTTATTCACCACATTTCAAATTCCTCAAGTTGAAATTCCTCTTGTGATGAATTTGTAAAAATCGCCTATTCACCCCCCTCTAGTCGATATAACGCAGTTTCAATTGGTATCAGAGCAAGGTACTCCCTTGTTATGTGTGATTTTTGTTTAACCACCTGGAGTTCTAGTTATGTCGACTACAAGTATGATCAAGGTTTCCGCAGGTTGTCCTACCTTCGATGGGATGAATTACCCCTACTGGAAGAACAAGATGCGCATGCATCTTGAAGTTATTGACAATGATCTCTGGTATGTTGTGGAAAATGGTGTTCCCCGCACCTCTCCAACTGTCACTGCTACTGATCCGAAGAAATTCCAGCAACTCGATTCTCAAGCGAAGAATATCATCTGTGGCCATCTGAGCAAAGGTCAGTATGGCAGAGTGAGTGCTTTGGAGTCTGCTAAGCTTATTTGGGATAGGTTGTCCAAAGTTAACGAAGGTGTTTCCACTCAACGTGATTCTCGTGTTGATGTTCTTCGTAATCTCTTCAACCGCTTCAAAAGACTCGACAATGAGAATGTTTAGCAAACTTTTGATAGTCTCACTGATATCTCCAACGAGCTTCAAGCACTAGGTGCCACTGACATCACCGATCACGAAGTGGTGAAGAAAGTGCTGAGATCTCTTGATTTCTCATTTGATACACTGGCTTTGATGATTCAAGAGTGTGGAGACTACAAGTCACTTGATCCTGCTGATATTCTTGAGATACTCAATACCCATCAATTCCAACAAGCTGAGAAGAGAGAACTCTACGGGCCAAGCTATGGAAGATCTCGTGCTCTGAAGGCAAAAGCAATTTCCTCATCCGAAGGCGAAGATTCTAATAGTAGACTTGGTGATCCCAAAGAACTGAGTCAGGAGCTAGCAATGCTCGTGAGGAAATTCCAGAAGTTCTCAAGGAGGGGCAGATTTGGAAAGTCATCAAAAAGTGGCTTGATGAAATCAGATTCCTCAGGTGACTACAAGAAGAGAACTTGTCACAAATGCAAGAAATCAGGTCACTTTATCTCTGACTGTCCTCTTTGGGAAAAAGAATCAAAGAAGAAGAATAAGCACAAGGATGACAGTTCTGATGACTTGAAGAAAAACAAGAAATCTTCAAAGTCCTCATCTTCAAAGTCCTCAATGCACAAGAAGAATGGTTCCAGAAAGGCTTGGGCTTTCATTGGCAAGGAAATGGACTCAGAAGAAGAATTTTAAGAATATGAAGAAGAGAAAGAATCTGAAGTGGAGTCCGAATCTGGTGTCGCTAGCCTTGCTCTCGCCACTGCTTTCGTCGGCAAGTCTATCTTCAACGATGAAGAAAATGACTACTCCAATGACTCTGACATCAGCAATGATGGTTATGCTCCCACCTATTGCTTCATGTCTAAAGGTTCCAAGGTAGTGATGGTGAATCTGATGGATATGTGAAACCTAGCTATGCCAAACTTGCAAATATTGCCACTAAGAAACAAAGTGCACTTGAAAGGCTTCAAAAACTGCTAGACAAAAGCGATGATATGTTGAATGAGGAAGTGGATTGAACTCAAACTTTGTCTGACGATCTCAAAAGTCTTCAAACAAAGTATGATAACCTTTAGAGTCATCATAATGCTCTCTTAGACAATCATGAGAAGCTTTCTTATGAATTTCTTCAAACAAAGCAAGATCTTGAGAAACTAAGTGTGTCTCATGAGGATCTCCAAAGGGAAAACGATTCCTTACTAGCTCAACTGATCAGTATCGCTTAGGAAGAACTTGTAAATGCATCAAACCTGAAACTGCTAATTCTTCACCTGAGTGTTCAAATGCTTCTATTTCTGCAAATTCTTCAACTATTCCCTTGGTCACAAATTCCTCATCTAAGGATACCACAAGTATCACTGACGAAAATGCAGGTATGAAGGAGTTGTATGTGACAGGCATGTACAAAAGTTTCAAAGGGCATCAAACCCTTTGCGATGTTCTCAAAAAGCAGATTCTGAACAGGAACCCTAGGAAAGAGGGTATTGCATTGGAAAGGAAACTCAATGCTGATGGATCCTACAAGACACCTGAGCAGTACCCCAAAACCTCATGGGTTGCTGCAAAAGGACCTCCTGTCGATGCATCCACTTTATCTGGCTTTACTTGTGAAACTTCATATTCCTCTGACGAGTCACTTGACTCCAACTAAAAATTCTTCAAAAATCAGAAAGGTTAAGTATTTGCCAGATTTGTTAGAACTAACTACAGGAACGGTTCACCTCTGAAGAAAATCCGGGTTCCCAAGAGCTGCTTGCAAAATCTTCAAGTGAATGTCCTCACGACACCACTCATGAAAATCAGGAACCCCAGACAAAATTCCTCATATGTACCAAAGTCTTCACTTGGACCAAATTCCTCAAATGGTCAAAAATATCATTCTCGTGCTAATGCATCTGCTTCACAGGGAAAGTCTAAGAGTTCTGAATATGTGCATTATTCTTCAAATCATTATGTTCATAAGTCCTCGAAGAATTTCTCTTCTTATTCATATGAGTACTCTAACCCTCGTCCTGTGAAACGAAGGGCACTAGCTTCAATGCCTCCCTTCTAATATGGTGCTCGCAAAATGATGAACTATTTGCCACCCTCCAGATGTGGGTGGTGAAGAAATTGAACTAATGTCTTATGCAGGGTCAGGTCTCCAAATGAATTTGAACGTCTGATGAATTTGTTGGAGACCTGAGGAAATGCTTGAAAGGACGCAAGCTAATCATTGAGAAATGAGTTCCTCATTTATCATGTCCTTACACTGCTTTACTTACCATATTGTGTGATGAAATTCTACCTGATGAATTTGATGTCATATTCTTCACTCTGAAGCATATGAGTTCGTAAGTTGTACTAATTCATCTGCAGGATGAACCTCCCAAAGCTACTGAGTGGGTCCTCGACTGTGGATGCACAAACCACATGACTGGTGACAAGAATCTACTAATGAATTTTCCACTTGCTCCATCTCATCTGAAGCATATCACCTATGCTGACAAAGGAAAAATCAAGGTATTCGGTCTAGGTAAGGTTGCAATTTCAAAGGATCGACACAAGGATAAGGTTATGCTTGTCGAATCCCTTGGGTTCAACCTTATGTCTGTCTCAATGATTTGTGATTTTGATATGGTTGTCGTCTTTGGAAAATATCGTTGTGTTGTCATCATGGAATCTGACCATTCCAAAGTCTTCGGAGGATTTAGGAGAGGAGACTTGTATATTGTTGATTTCTCTATAGGTCCTCGGCCTGCCACATGCCTCCTTGCAAAGTCCTCAGAAGGCTGGTTGTGGCATTGACGACTTGGACGCGCCGGTATGAGGAACTTGCACGCGATCGTGAAGTAAAAGCACGTCACTGGCATTGAAGGTGTTAAATTCCTCAAGGACCACCTCTGTGGTTCTTGTGAGTCTGGGAAGATGACCAGATCCAAGCATCCCTCGAAGACAATCATGACCATGACTCGACCCTTTGAATTGCTTCACATGGACCTCTTTGTCCCCACTCATTATTCCACACTAACAATTTCCTTGAGTTTGTATGGCTTTGTCATTGTTGATGATTACTCTCGTTACACTTGGGTGCATATTATTCTGTTCAAGTCTGAAGTGCAGGATGTCTTCAGATGATTTTCTTCAAGGGACTCAACTAAATTCGACATCAAGATCAAGCATACCAGAAGTGATAATGGGACTGAGTTCAAGAACACACATCTTGATGAATATCTTGATGAACTTGATATTACTCATCAGTTATATTCCCCATATACTCCTCAGTAGAACAACGTCGTGGAGCACAAGAACAAGACTCTTGTTGAGATGGCATGCACCATGCTTGATGAATACAAGACTCGTCGTTGCTTCGGGTCTGAGGCAATTGATACAACATGCCACATCATCATCAGGGTATATCTTCACAAATTCTTCAAGAAGACTTCATATGAACTCATGACTGGCAACAAACCCAATGTAAGTTATCTCAAAGTCTTCGGTGCAAAATGCTGGATTAGAGATCCTCACCATAGTTCTAAATTTGCACCGAAAGCACATGAAGGTTTTATGCTTGGTTACGGAAAGGACTCGCACACCTACAAAGTCTTCAACACCTACCATCAAAAGCTTGTTGAAACTGTAGATGTGCGGTTCGATGAAACTAACGGCTCACAAAGAGAGCATCTTCCTTTTGTTCTAGATGAACAGTCTCATAAGGAATCCATTAAGCTGAAGGCTACTAAAGATGTCATACCTACTGAAGAAGTCATTACAACCAATGAAGACATTCATGCTGATACACCTGAAGAAAATGATGCTGAAGAAAATCCTCAGCCATGTCAACCTACTCATCCAAGAGTTGCAAACGAAGTGCATATTGACAAAATCATCGATGAAATCAATGCACCAGGTACCCTCACTCGCTCAAGAGCTTCACATTTGACTAAATTTTGTGGGCACTTTGCTTTTGTCTCTATCATAGATCCCACCAAAGTTGATGAAGCATTCAAGGAGCCTGAGTGGATTCAAGCTATGCAAGAAGAATTGCATCAATTCAAGCTCAACAACGTGTGGGAATTTGTCAAGCGGTCAGATCCTCGCAAGTACAACATCATAGGTACCAAGTGGATCTACCGCAACAAGCAAGATGAAAATAGCCTTGTGGTAAGAAATAAGGCTCGGCTTGTAGCTCAAGGCTACACACATGTTGAAGGAATTGACTTTGATGGAACTTTTGCACCTGTTGCTAGACTTGAAGATATTCACATATTGCTTGCTTATGCTAACCATCATGATACCATCTTATATCAAATGAATGTGAAAGGTGCATTCCTAAATGGTAAGCTTGAGGAAGAAGTATATGTTGCTCAACCCTCAGGTTTTGAACACCCGAAGCATCCCGACAAAGTCTTCAGACTCAACAAGGCCCTCTATGGCCTCAAGCAGGCCCCTCGGGCTTGGTACGACACTCTGAAGGAATTCCTCATGAAGAAAGGCTTCAAACCCGGTTCACTCGACCCAAATCTTTTCACTAAATCCTATGACAATGAATTTTTCATATGCCAAATATATGTAGATGATATTATCTTTGGCTGTACTGACAAATGTTACAGTGATGAATTTTCCTATATGATGAGTGATGAATATCAAATGTCTATGATGGGAGAGTTGAAATTCTTCTTAGTTCTTCAAATTCATCAACAAGACAATGCCATGTTCATCTCTCAAGAGAAATACCTCAAGGATATTCTGAGGAAATTGGACATGCAAGACTGCAAAGGCATCAAAACTACAATGCCTTCAAAAGGCCGCCTCCATACTGACGAAAATGGTAAAGATTTTCTATCAGAAGGTATATCGCTCCATGATTGGCTCTTTATTATATCTTTGTGCATATAGGCCTGATATTATGCTGAGTGTTTGCATGTGTGGCCGATTCCAAGCAACACCGAAGGAATCACACCATAAGGCTGTGAAACATATTCTTCGATACTTAGCTCACACACCAACGCTTGGATTATGGTCTCCCAAGGGCTCAAACCTTCACCTCATCGGATACTCAGATGATGACTATGCTGGAGATCGTGTGGATCGCAAGTCAACCTCACGCACATGTCATTTCCTCGGACGATCCTTAGTTTGTTGGTCCTCGAGGAAGCAGAACTGCGTGTCACTATCTACTGCTGAAGCTGAGTACATTGCTGCTAGTTCAGTTGATGTGGATGAAGAAAACCCTCAAGGACTATGGCATCAAGGTGAAGAATGTGCCTCTCTACTGTGACAACGAGAGCGCTATCAAGATTGCTTACAACCCAGTTCAGCATTCCCAGACCAAGCACATCCAGATTCGTCATCATTTTTTCCGAGATCATGTACTCAAGGGTGATATCTCCATCGACCACATCCCTACTGAAGAACAACTGGCAAATATCTTCACAAATCCCTTGGATGAAAAGAGATTTTGCAAGTTGCGGTGTGAGAAAAATATCTTAGAATCTTTGAATGTTCTTTGAAAAAGACACACATCCTAACACTTATGCAAAATTGATGACTTAGATGTGCAACACATGATGTAACATTTTTCTTCAATCAATGAAGAATAACCCTCTAAGTGTGAAGAAATTAATGAAAATTTGATTCTCAAAACCCTACGACAATTGTATGCGGTGTCTAAAATCATCATTCTTATACGGTGGGTCGCGCCACCAACCATAGTTGAAATTCTTCATAGTTGAGTTTTTCGTCAGTTTGCAAATTCTTCACCTTTTCAAATTCCTCAAGTTGCAAATTCCTCAACTTATCAGATTCTTCAAACTATGAATCTGATGTTCTTCATTGACTATATATATATTTCAGTTTTTCAATGTCCTCAACAACATTCACTTATTGCTAATTCTTCAAGTTGATTTTCATCTAAGTGAATGTCATCGGACCCGTTCCCCCTCTATGCTAAACTCAACCCAGTCTGTTCTCAAATTCTTCATATGCGTTCTACTTTGAAACTCATTCAAAGTCTTCACTATGTCCTAGACAACTGAAGAATTTGCGTACGGAAGCTTTAAAATTTTCACTATCTAAATTTTCAGCGCTTCCTACTGAAACCATTCCGATTCCCACGACTGGATAACCCATGATCCCCCACTATCTCCACTACTCAGAACGTGGGTGGCACATGTCGCGCGAAGAGTAGGGTTCAGGGGCAATCTGTTCCAAAATCTTTGGGCAAATTAGTTTTCACATCCGCTATAAATACCCCTTCCCTTTCACTATGCTCGGTTACTCCTCACTCCTACTCTCTCCCGAGCTCAAACCTAGCGCCGCCGCTAAAATCATCGCCGCCGGTGTGGAAGAGCTTCACTACCTCGATCTTGCCATCACCGTACTCACATCGGCCACAGAAGTCTTCACCCCGCCGCCGTTGTAGCTGTCTCCCTTTGCCAAGCTAGGGTGTGGGAGATCTGGACGGACGAACTTCCACAATTTCTTCTCACTGTTTGTCATGTTTTTCATCAGGGTAAATAAACTCTAATTTTATTGCCCTTGTTTGATCTTCAAGTTTTCCACAATTTCCTCAAAGGTGTTTATTCTTCAAGAATCATATTCCAAAGCACCTTACATGTTCATTCCCTTGATAATTTTCCTAAGTTATTATTTTCTTTAAGATTCCTCAATTGTGTGGATCCTCAAAATTTGCACAGTTCTGGAACCTAAGACAAGAACACTTAGTGAAATTCCTCAAGACATCTATGGTCAAAATTCCTGAACTTGATGTATTCTGAAAATTTCCGAGAACGCATATGACCTCTTCAAATTTCTCGCACCTATACTCTGTTCACAGGTACAAAATGTCTGCTGATGAATCACTAGGTTCTCATCAACTTAACTCATTTGTAGCATTCCTTGAAGATAATTTGCACACTTCCTCAGAATCCTCAATAGTTCAGAATCCTCAACCGAAGATAATGGCTCATGGGAAAAACCACAGAAAGGTGGAAAGAAACCTGAAGTGCAAACTGCGTTTGAGATATCTGATGAACTGTATGAGGAATATTGCACTCTAGATGAAGAAACTCATGGCAAGGAAACTACAAAGCAGCGAAAGATTCGCATACAGAAAATTGAGAGGATATGGGCACGGGAATGGAAGAAATATTGCTATGTCACTCCGAAATACATGAAGAAATTCGTTGTTAAACCCCCGTACAATAGGCTACCCTTGACTCCAAACCAAACTGTTGATCCCACTAGTCTCAAAACTGGTGATGACTTTCCTCAAGAATGGGAAAGACAACAAGCCAAGCTGGCAAAGAAGGCAAAAGAGGCTGTGAAGAAATTCAATGAAGACACAGTGGCTGCTGCCTCTATCGGGGCCTCTACTAGTGCTCTGAAGAAATCAATGGTGAAGAAATCTGTAGTGAAATCAAAGTCCTCATCTTCAAAATCATCACTGTAGAACCCTCCAGCAAGGTCTTCAAAGGCCTCTGCAATGCCTTTAGTAGCTGCAAAATCATCAACTGCGACCACAAAATCCTCAACACCTTTGCACTTTCAACATGTCAGAGGACCGAGGGCTTCTCAATTGCTTCAGTGGTCTCTGCAAGTTCCTCTACCCAAGCACAATCCTCAAGCAATCCTTCTCTGATGAAGATGAAAGCTACTGCTAGACGAGCCACTCGACCAAGTCCTCAACCAAAGAAGGTGGTGTTCAAAATACCATCAGATTCTTCAGATGATGAAGCTGATGATGAGTAACTGGCGGCAATCATCAGAAACAAGCAAGAACGAGTGGCTCAAGCAAATGGCACTCAAATTCCTCTATGACTGGATCCAAAAATGGTGTTGAACTTCATTGTTATCTGGCACAAGGATCCCAACACTTCAATTGATGATTTGAAGCTGCCTCCTGGTCCAGATCATGTCCTCACCACCTTCATAGCTGAAGAAAAGTGGAAGTATGAGAAGGCCAGACAAACTAAGAAAGCTCAGTACAAGAAAGAGCACTACTTGAAGAACAATGTTCTGAAGCTTTCTCTTGAGGAACTGGTGAAGATGTAGTTTGAGATCAAAGACCTCATGATAACTTCAACAGATACTATGCTAATTGGCAAGGTGCCAAAGTTCGTTTCATCAATGTGGCTGATAAAGCCATAAAGGACCACAACAAAAGGGTTGCAGCTCGATCGGAACCTCAAATTCCTCAGGATGAAGAATCTGCTCAGCCTGCTAAAGAAACTGCTCCCACGGCTGAAGAAATTCAGACTGTTGAAGAACTTGCGAGGGCAACCTCCACTGTTCCGCCCGAAGAAATTTCCAGGACAGCTGAAATTTTTGCTATGCCTGATGAAATTGAGACCACAAGGGCGACTGCATCAGTCGTTCCTGAAGAAAATGCTCCTCCTTCACCCTCTGCAGAAACTGCAAAATCCTCAAGGGTGAAGAACAACAACCTTCCTTCTGCATCAGAAGTGAAGAAAACTAAGGCTATGGAGAAAAAGGTACTGAAGAGAAAAGCATCAACTTCAGATTCCTTAGCAGTAAAGAAAATGAAGACACTACCAAGTTCTTCAACTGAGTCGATTGATGCAACTCCTATCAGCTTCGTGCCAGCCTATGAACTAGTACCATTTGGTGTTGACTATGTCATCCCAAATAATGATCGAGAAGAAAAGGATCAGTCTGCTACTACCTTAGAGCAGATGGATGAAGAAATTTAAATGGAAGCTGATGCTTCAACTCCACTGGTATCATCGCCCCAGCCTCAGTTGACTGCTGAAGAGGCCGGCATTGAAGAAATGGAAGAGGATGTGGACATTGGAAACACTACACCTCTGATCAATGATGAATATTGGGAAGCTGCACTCCTATGTCAGAAATTCCTCAGTCTCCACCCTAGACTGAAGAAATTCATACACGATCTGATGACTTGGCTACAACTGTCACTAAAGATATTCCAGCTGCATCAACTGAGGAAGTTGTTGCTCCAACTGCCACTGAGGAAATAGCTGTGCAAATTCCTCAGTCTAAAGAAGTTCCTCAAATGCCTAAGGAAATTGTGGGCCACTTGAAACCAAACCTTCAGCCTAAGCCTAAGATGCCATTCAAAGCCTCAAAGCACCCCAAATTCACCAATTTCTTCAATGAGCACATCCTCTTCAATGGAGCAAATCCGTATGACTCTACAAGAGTCGGTTGCACCAGATTCTGGACAACCACGCAGATGAACTACTATGTATCAGTGCTGTTTGATAAGAAGAAAGTCTTCAAGCGTCATCAAATTCCTCATGCGGATATGGAAACAATCCCATCCTTCACACCGGTGCTCGCAGTTCTTCATGATGTCGGAATTCTTCCATTCTATGTGGATATCTGTGATTGGAATGAAGAGCAGATTCTTCAATTTTATGCCACCTTGCACATCACAGGTGATGCTTCGGACATCAACTCTTGGCTCTTGGACTAGATGACTAGATCTACTCACTACACTGCACCATCCTCTAAATTGCTTCGATCAGTCCCAGTTCCAATTCCTTCAGAAGGAGCAAGATGCCTATTTGATGAACCTGCTCTACCCAACCACATGATGCAAGTGCTAATGAAATCTTTGGCTCCTGGAAAACCTCAAAGGACTACCTTCCTTGTGAAGGATTTGCTCTATGTGCCCAGGATAGTCTATCGCATTCTGACCAACACCCTCGGTCCTCAGAAGGGCCCCAACTTTGAAGAACAAGAAGTGGAGGGAGTCATGAAGAACATGCTATTCAACATCATTAATGGGATTCCCATCAACTACCATGATTTCTTCATGAGGACTTTGGCCCATGCAGCATTATCCCCATTTGAATTGAAGCCTTCTGCTCCCTAGATCATGAAAATCATCAGATCAAGGTCTTCAATTCCCTTCAAGGCTGACTTTCAGAATCACTTCGGCTTTCTGCCTCCTATTGAAGTCCTCAAGCACACAATTACTTCAGTTGAAGGAAAAGGTAAAGATGTCATTGATGAAGGTACTCGTCCATTGGATGGCCAATTTCGCAAAGATGCATCTTACTCCACCAATGATGACACTTCTACCCAAGACTCTATTGCAAAAGCCTGAACACAAAAGTCTCGAGAGTCTGCCCCTCATGTGATGACTAATTGTGAAGTTCTTATAAGTCTTCATCAGAAGGTTGATCGCAACCTCAAGTGGGTCAAGCGTCAGTTTGGTTCACTTCTTCGAGACATGACTGTCACGCACAACACTATGAGGAAGAACCAATACTACCTCCATGAAGTCTTCAACCGCACTTGGGCCATTCTGTCTCACCTCAAGACTCCTGAAGAACTCAAGGAGATGGACCTTGAGCAGAACATTGACTGGGCTCGTCCTCCACAGAAGAAATTCAAGAAAGTTCAAGTTCCTCAGCTGGTTACAAGCTCATATTCTTCATCGCACGAGATGGATGAAGCTGAGGTTGACGACACTGTGGCAGGCCCTGCATCGACAAACGACCCCAGGAACGCTGGCGCTTCACCATCAACTTCAAGATGCAATTCTTCGAGGGGCGTTAGTCCTCACTTTTTCGTCCCTTTTGGTCTTCGATGACAAAGGGGGAGAAAATTTGAGTTAGTCTTCAAGCAGGTCTCTATATATGGGTTGTTTTTGTTTAAGTTACAACTCTAGCTCTTCTGAAGCTTTTGTTGGTTGAGTTGTAAACTTAAGTCCGATGGTGGTCTGACACTTTTGAACTGCTTTCCGCATGCTATTTCCTCAATATACCTTAATGCATGCATGATGAATTTTGTCAGACACCATTTGCATCATCCATTTCAAATTATTCATATCATATGTTAAATGCGTGTATGAATTACAAGATATAGGGGGAGTTCTTCATGTTTTCAACCTGCCATGTGCATTTGCAGTCCAAAGCAAATTCCTCAAATATTCACATCTACAGATGAGTTCTTCTATATCTGGCAATCGCATTCCTCAAACTCATTACTTGCATTCCATATTTCTATCCCCATTGAAAACTTAACCTATTTGTCATCAATCACCAAAAAGGGGGAGATTGTAAGTGCATCTAGTGCCCCTTAGTGATTTTGGTGTATTGAAGACTTATAGGTTAAGGAACTAATGTGTTTGTAAGTGTACACATGCTCTATAAGTTGATGAGGAGTTTGATATATTCGGAGATTTCTGACCCCTAAAAATGTATGTCTTCAGCTAAAGACTTTGGTGAATACTTTGGTGAATACTTTGGTATTCCCCGAAGACTTTGAAAATGAAGAAGTTGGTGTGACCTTGAAGATATGAATGAGGACTATGAAGCATGAAGACTTCTGTTTTCATAGTTTCATCGCCTTTCTTTGAGTCATAGGAAACATCGTACTGTTAAAGGGGGCCGAAGTAATACTAAGGAAAATTTCCAACTGATGCTCAACTCAAAAGCCTCAACCTGTCCAATCCTTTGAGTGTAGCCTTTGGAAATCTCTTATGGTTCAGTCAAGTTCTTTAGTGATAGAGATGATGATCTTTTGGTCTCTCAGGAAGTTGGTCCAACTAAGGAGTTAGGATTTCGCCAGTGCGAATTGCCTACAAGTGAGGAATATGATAAGCCTGAGGACTTTCATACTTCGAAATTCCGACCGTTGCTGTGCTCAGCTCCAACTGTCCCCAATTATCTTATCCACATAACGGTCATATCATTGGGGGCATTTATGTCTTAGTCAGGTTGCACCCTGGCTATAAATAGCCACCCTCACAACCACTAGTTGGTTGGTTGCTCCGAGAGAGATCTGACACTTGTCATTTGAGAGCAACCCATCCTCCGAGGACTTTGAGAGAAAATCATTAGTGAGGAAAACACAAATCCAAACCACCAAACCCAAAGTGATTGAGCATCACTAGAGAGATTGTTCCTGTGTGGAACCGACGCTTATTACCTTTGAAGATTGTGTATCTTCCAAACGGTTAGGCGTCATGGTCTAGTGCATCCTGCAGTCAATTGGGGATCATAGAGTGACCTTGGTCTAGAGCATCCAGCAGTAAATTGTGGATCCTCGGGTGACCAGTTTGTGAGGGTTTTTGAAGTCTACCCTGAAGACTTACCATGAGTGTTGGGCAAGGACTTTGTGACCTTAGCTCAAGGATAATACGGTAAGGACTGTGTGTCCTGGGACTATGTGTCCTCTGGTTTAAATACCAAGCCGCTCCACACCAGACGCACGACTGTCACAACAGTTGGAACTGGGTCATCAAACTATTGTCTTCATCGAGTTACCTGGTTCTATTTCCTCAACCCTTTAATTTCCTCATATACCTGTTGATGAAGTTGATCTTTAATGTTTGAAGAATTTGACTGAAGACTTTCACAATTTCCTCACCTCAAATTCTTCAAGTTACTTTGTTCCTCACCTGCTTATCCTGTATCACGCTACCTATAATCTGTGCATTTTTTATTTCATCATGATGACTATGTTATTGCTATGTTTCTCATGCACTTGATTACTTATTCCGCTCCTAGTTATTCATCACATTTCAAATTCCTCAAGTTTAAATTCCTCATGTGATGAATTTGTAAAAATCTCCTATTCACCCCCTCTAGTCGATATAACACACTTTCAAGAATGAATGAAAAATAGTTGTGGAAGATGATACACTTGAGGATGATTTTGTTATGCCTGTTGCTTGTTGTAATAATTATGATTGGGAAGATAATGATACTTATTATAATCTTGAAAATATTTATGGCACCAACTTGGATGATGATGATGATAATTTCTATACTATTGCTGCTATTCATACCATTAATGATCAAAGTGATTATGTTTATGATATATAAAGCCACAAGCTTGGGGATGCTATTTTTGATGAAAGTGACATGTTTGAGAATTTATTTGCTGCAATTAATGTTTTTCCCAAGCTTGGGGATGCTATGCTTAATGAAGATGATCTTTTTATTCCCCCTACTTTGGATGATCAAATTTGTTATACTGATTGCATGCCTCCTACTTATGATGATTATTGTGATGATACTTATGCAATGAAAAAGAGTGATGATTACTATTATGGTACTTGTCATAATTATGAATATAATTTAACTGAATATTACTATTTTAGTGTGGTACCAATTTGTAGTATTCAATTCTTTTTTTATGATACTCCCACTATTAGTCATGAGAAGAAATTTTCTAGTGTGGAGAGTAGTAAAATTTCTGTGCTTGTAGATCATGAAAAGAATGCTTTATGTTCTGGTTATATTGTGGAATTACTTCATGATTCTACCGAAAATTATTATGATGGAGGAGCATATGCTTGTAGGCATTGCAATAATATCAAGTTTCCTCTCTATGTGTTCAAGGTTTTGAAGTTATGCTTGTCTTGCCTTCCTATGCTAGTTGATTCTTGCTCCCATAAATTGTTTGCTCAAAAAATCCCAATGCATAGGAAGTGGGTTAGACTTAAATGTGTTTTTCATGAGATTCATGATGCTCTTTTGCATGTTTCAATTATTAATCCTATACAAGCATCATTGAAATCATCATGCCTAGCTAAAAGGCATTAAAGAAAAGCGCTTGTTGGGAGACAACCCAACACTTTTACCTTATGTTTTATGTGTTCACATGATTAAGATATTGTAGTAATCATGTTTTGTGTCTTTTATTTCAATAAAGTGGCAAGTAAAGCCTTTCGGATAGTGTGGATAGTTGCTTGTTTGATTCTGTGCAAAAATAGAAAGTTTTGCGTCCAGTATATGAATTATCTGGTTTTACTGGAGATTTAAAAACTTCTAAAATTCTTAAACAACATTTATATTCAAATTCTGTGATATTTCATAATTTTTCAGAAATTTTTAGAGTCAGGGAAGTTTGGTGATCATTCAGATCTTTACAGACTGTTCTGTTTTTGACAGATTTTGTTTTGCATGCATAGTTTGCTTGTTTCAGGTGTTCCTATTGTATTGAGTAATATAAATTGTGGGAATGATGTAATACTGTAGGTATAATGTGGGAATAATTATGAATCTTGTCTTGACAGTACCTAAGTGAATGATCTATCTTTATTACACTAACCCTTCTCACAAAGTTCCGTTAAGTTTTGTGTGATTGAAGTTTTCAAGTTTTAGGTAAGACACCGATATGAGGAGAATAAGGAGTGACAATAACATAATATTGGGTATTCACAAGTCATCCCAAGGTAATATCCAAGGAATATTCAAGCACCTAAGCTTGGGGATGCCTCGGAAGGCACCCCCTCTCTCGTCTTCAACACTATCGGTATATCTCACTTGGAGCTATATTTTTATTCGTCACATAATATGAGTATTATTTGGAGCATAATTTTATTTTGTTGTTCTATGTTAGGTGTTATTTATAATATTTTTTCAATAAAATTTCCAAGAATTGCCTTAGGATTCTTGCTTTGCATGTTTTGATATGTGCTGGGTAAAAACAGAAACTTCTGCTCTAGTGTCTGAAATTTCATATTTTACTGGAACCTGTAAAGTTTCTGAAATTTTTACACAATAATTTACTATAAATTATTTAGCATTTACTAAATGATAATAATTGTTTGAGTTACATAAGTACATTGTTTTCATAAATTGCTACAGACTGTTCTGTTTGGACAGATTGCTCCCATAGTTTTGTTATGTACTTCTCCTATAGTTTCCATAGCCTATATTGACAGATATAAATTGTGGAAATGATAGTAAACAGTAGATGATGTTTTAAATTATCATGCAACTTGTCTTGGAAGTACATAAATATTTGATTTATTATTATGTGCAGTAACCTATCTCACGAGTTCTTTTCAAGTTTTGTGTGGATGAAGTTTTTGAGAACAGGTGAAACCATGGTATGAGAGGATTGAACGAGATACAAAAGCTCAAGCTTGGGGATTCCCACGGCACCCCAAGTAAATATTTAAATAAGTATCAAGCATCTAATCTTGGGGATGCTACGCATCCCACCTCTCTTCATCAACAATTATCGGTTAGCCTATGTTGAGCCTAAATTTTTATTTGTCCACATGATATGTGTTATTCTTGGAGTGCTATTTTTATTTAGTTTGATGTTTGAAAAAAATACTTAAGATCTGAAATTATTAGATGAGAGAGTGGATTCTTCACATATTTCTTTAATTGTTGGCTACTTGTTGATCTTCACTTATATCTATTTGGAGTAGTTTGTCAATTTGCTCTAGTGCTTCACTTATATCTTTGTAGAGCACGACGGTGGTTTCATTTTATAGAAATTGATGAACTCTCATGCTTAAATTATATTATTTTGAGATTCTTTAAACAGGATGGTAATTGGTTTAGGTTATGAACTTAGTCCTAATATAATGGGCATCCAAGAGGGATATAATAAAAACTTTCATATAAAGTGCATTGAATACTATGAGAAGTTTGATTACTTGCATAAAGTTTTGAGATATAAAGATGGTGATATTAGAGTCATGCTAGTGAGTAATTGTGAATTGGTAGAAATACTTGTGTTAAAGTTTTGTGATTCCCGTAGCATGCACGGATGGTGAACAGTTATGTAACGAAGTCGGAGCATGATTTGTTTATTGATTGTCATCCTTTGTGTGAGGGTCGGGAGCGCGCGATGGTTAACTCCTACCAACCTCTCCCCTAGGATCATGCGTCTAATACTTTGCTTCGATAACTAATATACTTTTGCAATAAGTATGTGAGTTCTTTATGACTAATGTGAGTCCATGGATTATACACACTCTCACCCTTCCACCTTTGCTAGCCTCTCTAGTACCGCACAACTTTCGCCGGTGCATTAAACCCACCATATAACCTTCCTCAAAACAGCCACCATACCTACCTATTATGGCATTTCCATAGCCATTCTGAGATATATTTCCATGCAACTTCCATCGTTCTGTTTATGACACACGTCATCATTGTCATATTGCTTTGCATGATCATGTAGTTGACATCGTATTTGTGGCAAAGCCACCGGTCATATTCTTTATACATGTCACTCTTGACTCATTGCACATCCCGGTACACTAGGAGGCATTCATATAGAGTCATATTTTGTTCAAAGTAATGAGTTGTAATTCTTGAGTTGTAAGTAAATAAAAGTGTGATGATCATCATTATTAGAGCATTGTCCCATGTGAGGAAAGGATGATGGAAGCTATGATTCCCTCACAAGTTAGGATGAGTCTCTGGACTTTACACAAATTAAAAGAGGCCAGATAAGCCCAAATAAATAAATAAAAGAGGCAAAATATGCCCAACAAAAATAATAATAATATATATATATAATGAGAAAAAAGAGAGAAGGGACAATGCTACTATCTTTTTTTCCCACACTTGTGCTTCAAAGTAGCACCATGATCTTCATGATAGAGAGTCACCTATTTTGTCAATTTCATACACTAGTGGGAATTTTTCATTATATAACTTAGCTTGTATATTCCAATGATGGGCTTCCTCAAATTTCCCTAGGTCTTCTTGAGCAAGCGAGTTGGATGCACACCCACTTAGTTTCTTTTTGAGCCTTCATACACTTATATCTCTAGTGAATCCATTGCATGGCAATCCCTACTCACTCACATTGATATCTATTAATGGGAATCTCCATAGCCCGTTGATATGCCTAGTTCATGAGAGACTATCTTCTCCTTTCCTCACAACCTCCACCATATTCTATTCCACCTATACTGCTATATCCATGGCTCATGATCATGTATTGCGTGAGAGTTTGATACGTCTCCAACGTATCTATAATTTTTGATGATGGCATGCTATTATATTATCTATTTTGTATGTTTTATATGCATTAATATGCTATTTTATATTATTCGAGGGACTAGCCTATTAATCTAGAGCTTAGTGCTAGTTTCTATTTTTTCCTTGTTTTTGAGTTTTGCAGATATGGAATATTAAATGGAGTCCAAACGAAATAAAACCTTCGGAAGGAATTTTTCTGGAAGGAAACAAATCAACCAGGGTTTGAGGGCATGCCAAGGAACCTCCTAGGGAGTCACAAGCCTAGTAGGCACGACCCCCCTGGTCGCGCCTAGCAGGCTTGCCATCTCCCGGCAGGTCTCCTAAGCCTATTCTTCGTCCTATAAATTCCCGAATATTCCCCCAACGTTAAAAAGAGCCAAGCAAATACCTTTTCCGCCGCTAGAAGCCTCCGTTCCCGAGGGATCCAATCTTGGAGCCTTTTCCTGTAATCTGTTTTAGGGGGTTTCGATCACGGAGGGCATCGACATCAACTCCGTTGCCCCTCCGATGATGCATGAGTAGTCCACCACAGACCTACAGGTCCATACCTAGTAGCTAGATGGCTTCTTCTCTCTCTTTGCTTCTCAATACCATGTTCTTCATGATCTTCATGGTAATCTATCTGATGTAATACTCTTTTGCGGTGTGTTTGTCGAGATGAGATGAATTGTGAGTTTATGTTCAGATTATCCATGAATCTTATTTGATTCTCCTCTGAATTCTTATATGCATGATTTCATATCCTTGTAAGTCTCTTCGAGTTATTGGTTTGGTTTGGCCAACTAGATTGGTAATTCTTGCAATGGGAGAAGTGCTTGGTTTTGGGTTCAATCTTGCGGTGTCCTCACCCAGTGACATAGTAGGGGTAGCGAGGCACGTATTGTTTTATTTCCATCAAGGGTAACAATATGGGGTTTTCATTATATTGCTTGAGTTTATACCTCCACATCATGTCATCTTTGTTAATGCGTTACTCTGTTCTTGATGAACTTAATACTCTAGATGTAGGCAGGAGTCGGTCGATGTATGGAGTAATAGTAGTAGATGCAAAATCGTTTTGGTCTACTTGGTACGGATGTGATGCCTACATGCATGATCATTGCCTTGGAAAACTACATGATTATTGGCTTTTCTATCAATTGCTTGACAGTAATTTGTTTACCCACCATGATATTTTCCTTTGAGACAGAAACCTCTAGTGAAACCTAGGCCCCTGGGTCTACTTTCCATAATATACTTTCAGATCTATAAACCAAAAATATGAAAGAAATACTTTGCTGCAATTTATTTACCTTTTACTTTCCGTTCTCGTTTACATCTATCTCTACCGGATCTAATCCTTGCAAATAATCGTGAATGGATTGACAACCCCTTTATAGCGTTGGGTGAAAGAGTTTGATAAATTGTGTGGGTGCATCCACTGGTGGCTTGCTTGTTCCTCCTACTGGATTGATACCTTGTTTCCCAACAACTGAGGGAAATACTTATCTACTTTGCTACATCACTCTTTCCTCTTCAAGGGAAAACCAACGCATGCTCGAGAGGTAGCAAGAAGGATTTCTGGTACCATTGCCGAGGAGGATACACATCAAGCGTACCAAGTACCCATCATAAACTCATCTCTTGAATTTACATTATTTTCCATTTGCCTCTCGTTTTCCTCTCCCCCACTTCTAAAATGATTTTAAGAAAATACCAAAATGATTTGCCTTTTTATTCACCCTTCTTTCGTTTGCTTGTGTGCTTGATTGCTTGCTTTGTCACGATGTCTGAGAATACCAAGTTGTGTGACTTTTCCAATACTAATAATAATGATTTTATTAGTACTCTGATTACTCCTGCCACTAGTGCGAAATCTTATGAAATCAATGTTGCCTTGCTTTATCTTGTTATGAAAGGACAATTTCCTGGCCTTCCTAGTAAAGATGCCGCATCCCATCTAAATACTTTCATTGAGTTGTGTGATATGCAAAATAAGAAAGATGTGGGTAGTGATACTATAAAATTGAAGCTATTTTCGTTCTCACTACGAGATCGTGCTAAAACTTGGTTTTCATCTTTGCCTAAAAGTAGTATTGATTCGTGGAATAAGTGTAAAGATGCTTTTATCTCCAAGTACTTTCCACCCGCTAAGATCATCTCCCTCAGGAACAACATAATGAATTTTAAGAAACTCGACCATGAGCATGTTGCACAATCTTGGGAGAGGATGAAATTAATGATTAGGAATTGTCCCGCACATGGTTTGAGTTTATGTATGATTATACAATTTTTTTATGCGGGATTGAACTTTGCATCTAGAAATCTTTTAGATTCCACCGCGGGTGGTACTTTTATGGAAATCACATTAGGAGAAGGTACCAAACTCCTAGATAATATTATGACAAACTACTCTCAATGGCATACCGAAAGATCTCCTATTAGTAAAAAGGTGCATACTATTGAAGAAATAAATACTTTGAGTGAAAAGATGGATGAATTGATGAAATTGTTTGCTAGTAAGAGTGCTCCTATTGATCCCAATGATATGCCTTTGTCTTCTTTGATTGTAAATAATAATGAATCTATGGATGTGAATTTTGTTGGTAGGAACAATTTTGGTAATAACGCGTATAGAGGTAATTTCAACCCTAGGCCATTTCCTAGTAATTCCTCTAATAATTATGGTAATTCGTACATCAATTCTTATGGAAATTATAATAATATCCCCTCTGATCTTGAGAATATTGTTAAAGAATTTATTGGTTCACAAAAGGTTTTTAATGCTACTATTGAAGAAAAAGTGCTCAAGATTGATGATTTGGCTAGCAGCGTTGATAGAATTTTGCTTGATATTGATTCTTTGAAAGTTATATATACTCCAACTAAGCATGATATTAATGAGTCTTTAAAATCTATGAGAATTTCTATGGATGAAAGTAAGGAAAGAACCGCTAGAATACGTGCTAAACGTGAATGGCTTGAAAAGGTGTGTTCTTGTGATAATAATGATGAAGATCTTAAAGTGATTGATGTAACTCCTATTGAATCTTTGTTTTCCAAAATAAATCTTGATAAAGATGGCGCTGGCCGACATAAGTCAACTTTAGTTAAAGAGCGTCCCAATGATTGGGAGTTTATAGATCTTAATGCTAAGATTGAAAAAAGTGGGATTGAAGAGGTCAAAACTTTAAATAGCAATGAACCCACTCTTTTGGATTTCAAGGACTTTAATTATGATAGTTGCTCTTTGACTTATTGTATTTCCTCGTTACAATCCATGATGAATTCTCCTCATGTTTATAGTCAAAATAAGGCTTTTACTAAACATATCGTTGATGCTATGATGAAATCTTTTGAAGAAAAACTTGAGTTAGAAGTTTCTATCCCTAGAAAGCTTCATGATGAGTGGGAACCTAATATTAAGATGCAAATCAAAGATTATGAGTGCCATGATTTTTGTGATTTGGGTGCTAGTGTTTCCATGATTCGGAAAACTTTATGTGATGTGCTAGGGTACCATGATCTTAATGATTACTCTCCAAATTTGCATCTTGCGGATTACACTATTAAGAAACCTACGGGAAGGATTAATGATGTTCTTATTGTTGCAAATAGGAATTATGTGCCCGTATATTTCATTGTTCTTGATATAGATTGCAATCCTACATGTCCTATTATTCTTGTTAGACCTTTCCTTAGAACGATTGGTGCAATTATTGACATGAAAGAAGGAAACATTATATTCCAATTTCCATTAAGGAAAGGCATGGAACACTTTCCTAGAAAGAAAATAAGATTGCCTTATGAATATATTATGGGAGATACTTTTGGATTGCATACCAAAGATGACAATACCTAGATCTATTGCGTTTTGCCTAGCTATGGGCGTTAAACAATAGCGCTTGTTGGGAGGCAACCCAATTTTATTTTGGGATAATTGCAATTGAGCCCCTAGTTGGGTCCCACTCAACAGGATTGCCCCTAGTTTTCAAAAACACGCCCCACTCACATTGGTCGTCTTGTGTTTTTGCCCTTTGACTTTTTGACCGTCACTTTGAAAACTTCATAACTAATTCATACTAAATCAGAAAAATGGAAATAAGATACCAAAATGTTCAGAAGAACATCACCTATATGTCAATGTCACTTGCATTCATGACAAAAGTGTTGGTAAGTGTCCATCTGAGTTTTACCTCTTATCATACCACCATGAACAGTAAAATAAAAAAAATAAAAAACAATCCAAAAAGAATGGTGTCAAATAATCACAAATGTTTTAAGTGCTTGCCAAGTTTCATCAGGGAATGACATTCGTGGAAGTCCTGGCAAAAAAAACAATCTATTTTGGAGTGTTGATTGTTTTTTTTTGCGAGGACTTCCACAAATGTCATTCCCCGATGAAACTTGGCAAGCACTTCAAACATTTTTCATTCTTTGACACCAATTTTTTGTATTTTTTTGAATTTTTTGATTTTTTACTTTTCATGGTGGTATGATAAGACGTAAAACTCAGATGGACACTTACCAACACGTTTGTCATGAATGCAAGTGACATTGACATATAGGTGATGTTCTTCTGAACATTTTGGTATCTTATTTGCATGTTTCTGATTTAGTACGAGTTAGTTATGAAGTTTTCAAAGTGACGGTCAAAAAGTCAAAGGGCAAAAACACAAGACGACCAAAGTGGGTGGGCAAGACAGCGTGTTTTCGAAAACTAGGGGTAATCCTGTCGAGTGGGACACAACTAGGGGCTCAATTGCAATTATTCCTTTTATTTTTGTGTTCTGTTTTTGGTTCTGTTTTTCAGTGTTCCCACATTATTACTTATGTATTAATTTTATTTTGGTGTTTTAATTAATTTTTGAACCAAGTAAAACCTTTGGGGTGATCTATGGTAGTTGTTGATTTGATCTTGCTGAAAAACAAAAACTTTTGCGCTCAGTCCAGGAATTTTCTAAAATTTTCAGGGCGTCAAATGAGTCTAACATTTTTACAAAAGATTGATATATAAATTTCCCAGGTTTTCCGAATGTTTCAGAATTATTTGAGCTACATAAGTATACAAAGTTTTCAGATTGCTACAGACTGTTCTGTTTTTGACAGACTCTGTTTTCTTTGAGTTGTTTGCCTATTTTCATGAATCTATGGGGTGTGTCATGGGGTATGAACCATTGAGAAGTTAGAATACAGTAGGTATAACACCAATATAAATAAATAATGAGTTCACAACAGTACCTAAAGTGGTGATTTATTTTCTTATACTAACGGATCTCACGAGTTTTCTATTAAGTTTTCTGTTGTGAAGTTTTCAAGTTTTGGGTAAAGATTTGATGGGCTATGGAATAAGGAGTGGAAAGATCCTCAGCTTGGGGATGCCCAAGGCACCCCAATTCATATTCAAGGATGACAAAGAGCCTAAGCTTGGGGATGCCTCGGAAGGCATCCCCTCTTTCGTCTTCAATCCATCCGTAAATTTACTTGAGGCTATATTTTTATTCACCACATGAGATGTGTTTTTCTTGGAGCGTCTTGTATGATATGAGTCTTTGCTTGTTAGTTTGCCACAATTATCCTTGCTGCACACATATTTTGAGAGAGACACGCTGAAGCATGAATTTTTTAGAATGCTCTATGCACTTCACTTATATCTTTTGAGTTAGGCAATTTTGCTCTATGTGCTTCACTTATATATTTTAGAGCACGGTAGTGTTTGCGTTTTACAGAAATACTTGAACTCTCATACCTCACTTATATTATTTTGAGAGTCTCTAAACAGCATGATAATTGGTCTAGGTTATGAATTTAGTCCTAATATGATAGGCATCCAAGAGGGATATAATAGAAACTTCCATATTAAGTGCATTGAGTATTTATGAGAAGTTTTATTCCTTGCATAAAGTTTTGAGATATAAATATGGTAATGTTAAGAGTCATGTTAGGAAGTAATTGTGTTTTGGTAAAAATACTTGTGTAAAGGTTTGTGCTTCTCGTAGCATGCACGTATGGTGAACTGTTATGTAAGGAAGTCAGAGCATGACTTCTTTATAGATTGTCGACCTTTGTGTGAGGGTCGGGAGCGCGCGATGGTTAACTCCTACCAACCTCTCCCCTAGGAGCATGCGTTTACTACTTTGCTTCAATGACTAATAGACTTTTGGAATAAGTATGTGAGGTCTTTATGACTAATGTTGAGTCCATGGATTATACGCAGTCTCACCCTTCCACCTTTGATAGCCTCTCTAGTACCGCAACACTTTCGCCGGTACAACAAACACCTTCCTCAAAACAGCCACCATACACCTTCCTCAAAACAGCCACCATATATATTTACTCAAAACAGCCACCATACCTACCTATTATGGCATTTCCATAGCCATTCCGAGATATATTTCCATGCAACTTCCACCGTTTCATTTTATGACATGCACCATCACTTCCATATTGCATATAGAGTCATATTTTGTCATAAGTATCGAGTTGTAATTGTCTTTTGAGTTGTAAGTAGATAAAAATGTGATGATTGTCATTATTAGAGCATGTACTATGTGCGGAAAGAATGATGGAAGCTATGATTCCCTCACAAGTGGGGATGATATTCCGGACTTTAAGAAAAAATAAAACAGGCCAGCGAAGCCCAAATAAAAATAATAATAAAAGAGGCCTTAGATGCCCACCAATAAAAAAATGAGAGAAAGAGAGAAGGGACATTGCTACTATCTTTTTACACACTTGTGCTTCAAAGTAGCACCATGATCTTCATGATAGAGAGTCTCCTATTTGTCACTTTCATATAACTAGTGGAATTTTTCTTCATGATGCACGTCCACTTAGTTCCTTTTTGAGCTTTCATACACTTATAGCTCTAGTGCATCCATTCCATGGCAATCCCTACTCACTCACATTGATATCTCTTAATGGGCATCTCCATAGCGATACACCTAGTTGATTTGAGACTATCTTCTCCCTTTCCTTGACAACCTCCACCATATTTTATTCCACCTATAGTGCTATATCCACGGCTCACGCTCATGTACTACGTGAGAGTTGAAAATTTTTGAGAACATAAAGGTGTGAAAACAATTGCTTGACTTTTCATCGGGGTTGTGCATGATATAAATACTTTATGTGGGGGAAGATGGAGCATAGCCAGACCAATATGATATTGTAGGGATAATTTTCTTTTTCCATTATATTTTGAAGAGATACAATTGCTTTACTAGTATGCTTGAAACGTTATTGTTTTTATATCAATATTAAACTTTTGTTTTTAGTCTTAAAGATTTGAATATTCATTCCACAATAAAGAATATTTCATGGATAAATATGTTATGAAGCACTCCACATCAAAAAATCTGTTTTTATCATTTACCTGCTCGAGGACGAGCAGGAATTAAGCTTGGGGATGTTGATACGTCTCCAACGTATCTATAATTTTTTATGATGGCATGCTATTATATTATCTGTTTTGGATGTTTTATATGCATTAATATGTTATTTTATATTATTTTTGGGACTAACCTATTAATCTAGGGCCTAGTGCCAGTTTCTGTTTTTTCCTTGTTTTTGAGTTTTGCAGATATGGAATATCAAACGAAATCCAAACGAAATAAAACCTTCAGAAGAAATTTTTCTCGAAGGAAACAAATCAACCAGGCTTGGAGTGTACGCTAGGGAACCTGCCAAGGAGTCACAAGCCTGGTAGGCGCCGCCCCCCCCGGCCGCGCTGTCGGGACCCCGATCCTAAGCCATAAGAATCCAGCGTGTAACACATCACATCACTTTGTGGTCTCACGCACGGTTATCTCGTGTAACATCCCAAAATTCCATTTTGGAATGTTATGAAATATAGCTATGCATCATCATCACATTGTTTGAATGAATAGAATGGTTGAAGTGCTTCCTTTGAATTTCTGAAAGGCCACTTTCATCTTTCCCTTTTCTTGTTTCACCTATTTGAAAACCTCTAGAAAAGTTCAAAGAAAAGAGGGGAGTAACATGACCCTCCATACCAGGGGCACCTTGGTGAAATATTTGAACAATAAAACCAGGGGGTTATTTGAAAAATTATTGCAAAAGGATTTAAAATCAAATAAGCAATTTCTGATTTTTTTCCAAAGTATTCAATATGAGAGAGGAAAAATGTTCATTAAATAGCATTGATTCTCCTGATCATTTTGATATATATATTTCCTATATTTGGAAATGTTTTGAATGCTTTAAATGTGTTTTAAACGCTCTGGAAATAATAAATGAAATGGATTTATTAGAAATGGGCCGGCCCACGGCCATTAAGACCCGAAACTACTTCAGGTCGGCCACCGACGCGCTAACAACGCGTCCCATCCTCACTGACGCGCGGGACCCACCGTCCGACGGTGGCGTCCCCGCGCTCGTCCCCTTCCTCGCGCCTCCTCCCTCGCCGGAGATCCCTCCGCCGCGAATCACGCCTCTCGTGCCCTCCCCGACCACCGCACCGCTCCTATATAAAGCCCCGACCCTCCGCTCTCCGTTCCCCACCCGAAACCCCCTTTCCCTCACTGGAACGCTGCCCCACAACCTCACCAGAGTTCGGCACTCGACCGAACCTCCCGGAGCTCGTGCTCGTTGCCACACTCGCCCCTGACCCCCTCCGCCGCCGCCTATCAACGCCGGAGCTTAGCCGCCGTCGCCTGATCACCTTGGACGCCGCCCCCGACCACTGCACCGTCACCCACGACCACCACCGACCTCCGGCTGCCATCGACCTCGCCGGAACCCCGACCCCCTCCGTTGTAAGTCAACACACCTCGTCGTAGACGTCGAATCCACAGTCAACGCCCTAGATTGGGTCACTTAAAAGCCCGAACCGGTACGCACTAAGTCTCGGACGACCGCTCGTTAGCTCTCACACGCACGCCCTCGCGGCCAATCACAACCTGACACGTAATCCCTAACCGATCGTTAGTAGTTTCTCTTTTTCTGTTTCTGTTTTAAAAAACAGAATGTTTTCTGTTTTTGTTTTTATCATATCTTTTAAAATATTTAGTATATTTAGTTGATTCTTTTTGCATTAGTTCACAAATTTGATGTAGTTTATGTCTGTATGCTTAGATTTCAAATTTGAACTTTAAATTTTGAATCTAATCAAATTTGTTTAAATCACTAAAATCTGTATAACTAGAGTTTAAAAATATATTTTGAGTGAATCTTTTTGCCACTGTTTGGTATTAGTAAAACCTATCATTCTACATATTTTGAGAATTTTTAGAATGAATTTAGTTACTATTTTTTAACAAAAACAAAATCTGTTTAGTTCTTAATAGATTTTAACTAAATTGATTTTTATTTAATTTGAACCTGAATTAGTTTAACTTTTTTTTTAGATTTCATTAGGTTCTATTGATTCAACTTTAGGTGTATCTTTTTCTGTTAATAAAATATGTTTTTCAAATTGTTTTGTGCTCTAGTTTGAATAGGTTCATCTTGTTTTCACCATGTATATTGTTTAGAAGAAGTTTTGTAGTACTTCTTTTTAGCACAATACTTTTATAATGAAATACTTTTTGTTTTCAAATAAATCTTTATATTTTTTTCTATTACCTAAAATGTCTAGTTGTTCAAGACCAATCTTGTTGACTTGTATGTCCTAGTAGGGATTTTTGACCCCAATAATTTTATAGTCTTATATTTTAAGTGATTCTTCTTTTGATTGTGATTTTGTTTGTTGAAGCATTTGTTTACCTTGCTGTTGAATGAATTGTTTTGTGTTTATGCTTGTGGTGTGCTCTTGTTTGATTCCTTAGATCATCCGGAGTGCGAAGCTTGTTATCTAGAGTCACTTGATTACGAGGATCATGAGCAAGGCAAGTCACTTTGACCATGTATACCTATGTTTTATTGCATTAGTTCTTCCATCTCCCCAATTTCATGCAAAGTAGGTAATTGGAAACTTGGTTACTTGTTGTAGTATAATGTGGTAGGTACCCCTCAACCCTTTGACACATTGGCCCTAGGAAACGTTGATTTACATTTTGCTATGCTATTAGTAGACGGGGTTCGTTGTGTGATTCATGAGAGTTGTGAGTTAATAATTTCATGACCTCTGGGTGGATGATGGTTGAACGGCGCCCTGGAGAAACCAGTGGTTAGCCTAGATGATGTTGGAGAAGTGCCAGTATTCATGCGGAAAGGTCCACCCAGGCACAAAGAGATGGACGGATGCTTCTAGACCCAAGGCTTACCTGCACGGCCACAAGCCATTATGGGCTCTGGCTTGGTTGGATATCGTGGTGACCCTGGACAGGCGGTGCTACAAGATGTAGAAGAACGGTAGGAAAGGATGGGCACCGATAGAGTCTCGGGGAAACCCTTTAAAAGACCATGTTTTGGTCATCTATTTCTCAAACACCATGAAGTGCGAGAAGTCCAACGGAGGCGACCAAATCTTGTGGGGAACGTGTGCAAAACTCTACAGAGTACCCAAACCTAATCGATTAGCCGTGTCCACGGTCATGGACAATTTGAGCCAAAGGAACTAAAATTATCTAGAACTCTCAACACAATTAATTATATTGATGTGGGTTATTAATGTCAACTTGGGTATGAGAATTGGTTGGTGGAACCACCTCATTAATCAACCAACATTGTAGTAATTATGCCTTTGCCCTCTCTTGTTGTAGGAAAAATTTGGCTTTATGCAAAAACATACTACCCCACCTGCCATATTTGCATATAGACTAGATGATTACTTTACCCCCTCTTTTGTGACTTTTCCGACATATTCAATATGCTGACCTATACGGCTGCAACGTATCATGTTGCAGAGTACTTTTCCGACCAGGAGTGAGGATACGCTCTATGCTCTGTGAGATTCCCTTGGAGTCAGATGGACTCAACTACCCTTGGAGCTTCCGCAAGTTTTGGTTTAGTTTATCTCATGAGTTGGCCTTCAGCCACTTTATTGTAATCCTTATTGTAATAAAGGACTCGATATGAGATTTCGATTTATTAATGTTGTGTGATTTCCCTTTGATATATACATTGATGTACCGCGTGTGTACCAGCATGATCTTGGGATGGTACAGAAACATCGGAGATTCGACCTTTCAGGTCGGGTCGCTACAGAAATGGTATCAGAGCACACGCTGACTGTAGGACGTAACCTTTATGATTGGAAGAGCCTTAGGATTTATTTCTCTTTTATCTTTAAAATTTTTATACTCTCATCTACTCGTTTCTGACTTCCCTCCGATTTATTTCAAAATTTATAGATGGCCACCTTCATCCCAGTTTTGATCACGGAGTTTTGCCAGCCTGACGCAATGATGCCCTTTGGCAAGGAGCTGATGAGGATCGTCAGGGATGTGAGGATTGCTTTGCCGAGCATCACCGGGACTCCTATCATGTCTTTTCCACAAGACGGACGCTACAGGATCGAGGTGCACACCCCCGGGAAGACCTTTGGAAATCATAAGGAACCCATCGACTTCAAGTTTGTGGCACCCAGTTGGATACTTGGGAGAGACATGGCCATTCATCGTGCCCTTGGACGTATTCAGGAGGAATACAAAGGTGGACCATTTCACTAGGACTCAGCGTGGTTTGTCGCAGGGATGCCAATGGAAATATCATAACCACTCCCACTGAAGACACCACCATTTCCTATATCCAGACCTTGGAGACGCACATCAAGACCTTGGAGCTTCGGGTACGTGCCGACACGAAGACGATCAAGAGGCTGATGAACCGTGAGATTGACCTCGAAGCTGACTTATGGGAAGCCGAGTACGAGCATGAGTATGAGGTGAAGGATTTCTTAGAGAGGATCGATAAGCTGAACACTCGCATCGCAACTCTGGAGGAACAGATGGACATGGGAAAAAATCTTCATCCAAAAGGAGACATGGCTCCTTTGATCAGCAACGATGATGACTATGAGGAGAGCACCACCGGAGGAGGCTCCGTCACCATGTACTTTTGAGGAGAACTTTAGTTATGCCCCCATGTATCTTCATTTTTTGTCGTTAAATGTAGGTCGATGTTTAGTTTGATTTTGGAGATTTGTATCTCGATGTTTGACCTTGAGTTGAATAAATGAATGAGTGTTTGGTGTGATATGTTTGTTGCATTGCATATGGGTAGTGAATTTCCCTTTTAGGTCCTTGTTCTATTCTAATTCTCAACCCTCTGAAAACAGCAAGATGCCCCCGTGACGTGAGCCCGACTTCACTTTCCCGCCAGAGCTCACACAACTTCTTCAGCAGCAGAACGCCCTGATGCAGCTGTTGATTCAGAATCAGACCAACAACCACAACAACCACCCTCCACCTCAAGGCGACAACCTCACCCGTTTTCTTAGACTGAATCCCCCAACTTACTCCAGCAGCACAGAGCCCATTGTGGCAGATGATTGGCTCCGCAAGATGGAGAGGGAACTCACCACCGCATGATGCACTGAGGCCGAAAAAGTGCGTTTTGCCGCCCATCAATTGGAGGGACCAGCAACTTCATGGTGGGAGAACTACACCACCACGTACCCCATTACTGGTGTGACTTGGGAGCAGTTCAAGCAAGCTTTCCGCACCGCACATGTCTCAGCTGGAGCCATGAGTCTGAAGAAGCTTGAGTTTCGCAACTTACGCTAGGGGAACTGTTCCGTGGCCTAGTACGAGGACGACTTCAGCACGTTGGCTCGTTATGCACTAGGAGATGTGGCCGATGATGCAGCCAAGCAGGAGAAGTTCTTGGAAGGACTCAATGATAAGTTGAGCGTGCAGCTGATGGTGGCTACCTTCAGCAACTACCAGGAGCTGGTAGACAAGGCCCTCATCTTGGAGGGGAAGCAGCAGCAAATCGAGAACTGCAAGAGGAAGTATGCACAGGGGAAGTCTACCTCTGGAGCTCATCAGAAGCCCCGCTACTCCCCATACTTAGGAAACACCGGATCAGGGACCTGTAAGTATGGAGGACACACTCATCTAATGGCAGCTTCAAGAATGGTAATGGAAGTGGGAATGGTAACCAACACCGTCCCGCTCCAGCTCAGAAGGATCTGAACCATATCACCGGTTTCAAGTGTCAGAAGACAGGGCACTATGCCATTGAATGCCCTCAGAACAAGCAAGGAAATGGAAACGGCAACAACAACGACAACTCCGCAGCTAAGAAGCCAAATCCGTTTCCTCGTGCTCAGGTGAACCACCTCGATGTGGAAGATGTCTATGATCAGCCCGAGACTGTGGTTGGTAAGTTTTTATTGCATTCATGTCCAGTTATGGTACTTTTTGATTCTGGTGCAACTCATTCATTCATATCAAGGGTAGTTGTGGAAAAGTATGGTTTACCCACCAGAACCCTTAGTCAGCCCATTAAGGTCAATTCCCTAGGAGGTGTGATGATGGTTGGGATAGGATGCCACGCCCTGAAACTCCACATAGGAAACCATGTTTTTCCTACCGACCTCATCGTCTTAGAATCCCAGGGATTGGATGTAATCCCAGGCATGGATTGGATGACCAAGTATGAAGGAAACCTTGATTGCCCCAACAAGTCTATTTCACTCACCACTCCGGAGAACAAGAGGATTAAGTATGTATCCCGACGCACACAGATGAGTGCTTGGTTAAATTCCCTCACAAGAGTTGTTCAGGAGGAAGTGTCGGTTGTACGAGACTTTCCAGATGTATTCCCGGAGGAATTACCAGGCATGGCACCAGATAGGGAGATTGAGTTTGTAATAGAGCTACTACCAGGGACATCCCCAATTTCCAAGAGACCCTATCGGATGCCCGCAAATGATTTAGTAGAAATCAAGAAGCAGATTAAGGAGCTATTGGATAAGGGATATATTCTCCCAAGTTCATCACCTTGAGGAGCCCCAATTCTTTTGGTGGAGAAGAAAGACAAAACCTTGAGGATGGTGGTCGATTATCGAGCATTGAACGAGGTGACTATCAAGAATAAGTACCCTCTGTCGATGATTAATGACCTGTTTGACCAGCTAGTAGGCGCCAAAGTATTTTCCAAGATCGATCTTCGATCAGGGTATCACCAACTGAAGATTCGTGAACATGATATACCCAAAACAGCTTTCACCACCAAGTATGGCTTATACGAGTATACAGTCATGTCCTTTGGTTTGACTAATGCTCCTGCCTACTTCATGAATTTGATGAACAAAGTGTTTAAGGAATATTTGGACAAGTTTGTCGTGGTGTTCATCGATGACATTTTGATATTCTCCAAGAGCGAGGAAGAACACAAGGAACACTTGTGTTTAGTTCTGGAGAAGCTTAGAGAGCATTAGTTGTATGCCAAGTTCAGTAAATGTGAATTCCGGCTGACGGAAGTCAGATTCCTTGGACATGTTATTTCCGGAGAAGGAATAGCAGTAGACCCCGCTAAGGTCAAAGCAGTTACTGAGTGGAAGTCACCCACCTCAGTTAAGGAGATCTGCAGTTTTCTCGGACTTGCCGGATATTACCGGAGATTCATTGAGAATTTCTCAAAGATTGCCAAGCCCATGACAGAGCTATTGAAGAAAGAGTCTAAGTATATTTGGACTGAGGAATGTGAGGCCAGTTTCCAGGAGTTGAAGAAATGTTTGGTCACAGCCCCAGTGTTGATACTGCCAAACATTCGGAAGGACTTCCAGGTTTATTGTGACGCATCCCGTCAAGGACTTGGAGGAGTACTCATGCAGGAGGGAAAAGTTGTAGCATATGCATCTAGACAGCTATGACCCCATGAGTTGAATTATGCCACCCATGATTTGGAACTAGTAGCCGTAGTGCACGCACTCAAGACCTGGAGACATTTCCTTATCGGAAATAGTTGTGATGTGTACACTGATCATAAGAGCCTGAAGTATATCTTCACGCAGAAGGAGTTGAACCTCAGACAGAGGAGATGGTTAGAGTTAATCAAGGACTATGACATGAGATTACATTACCATCCAGGAAAGGCAAATGTTGTGGCAGATGCTTTGAGTCGGAAGTGTTATGTGAACACACTCATAGCCGGAGGATTACCCCAGGAGTTAACCAAAGATCTCAGAGAGCTTCGGTTAGAGATAGTTCCGCAAGGATATGTTGCCACACTAGAGATTCAGTCCACCTTGACCGAAAGAATTCGAGAATCCCAGAAATCGGACAAGGAGATAGCTGAGATAAAGCAGAGAATGAAGGAAGGCAAGGCTAAAGGCTTTCATAAAGATGAACAGGGTACTCTATGGTTTGAGAACCGAATCTATGTGCCCAATGACCCAGAGCTCAAGAAGTTGATACTTCAAGAAGACCACGATTCACCATACTTAATACACCCAGGCAACACCAAGATGTACCTGGATTTGAAGGGAAGTTACTGGTGGACAGGTATGAAGAAAGATATTGCTGAACATGTTGCGGTATGTGATGTTTGTCAGTGAGTAAAGGCGGAACATCAGAAACCAGCAGGGTTACTCCAACCTTTGCCGATACCCGAGTGGAAATGAGATAAGCTTGGTATGGACACCACCTATACCGGTGCTAAGTTAGCCAAGATCTATATGACCAGGATTGTATGTCTTCATGGAGTTCTGAGGAGTATCGTGTCAGATAGAGGAACACAATTTACCTCAAAGTTTTGGCATCAGCTACATGAAACTTTGGGTACAAGGCTAGAGTTCAGTACAACTTTTCATCCGCAGAACGATGGACAGACTAAGAGAGTCAACCTGATTCTAGAGGACATGTTGAGAGCCTGTGCGCTAGACTATGGGTCCAGTTGGGATGACAACTTACCTTACGCAGAGTTCTCGTACAACAACAGTTATCAGACTAGTCTGAAGATGGCCCCTTTCGAAACTTTATACGGAAGGAGGTGCAGAACACCATTGATGTGGGATGGTGTTGGAGACCGAATTTTTTTTGCTCCCAATCTTATCAGAGATTTTGAAGAGAAGGTCAAACTGATTTGAGACCGACTCAAGATAGCTCAATCCCGGCAAAAGAGTTATGCTGATAACAAACGCAAGGAGGTGACATATGAAGTGGGGGCTCGAGAATATCTCCATGTGTCCCCACTTCGAGGAATCAAGAGGTTTGGTGTTAAAGGAAAGTTAGCACCCAGATTCATAGGCCCCTACAAAATTCTGGAACGTAGAGGCGAAGTTGCATACAAGCTGGAATTGCCGGAAGGACTGTCCGAAGTTCGTGATGTTTTCCATGTTTCCCAGCTGAAGAAATGCCATGCTGAGATGGCTGATATTCCTTTGGGAGACATAGTGCCCCTAGAGGCCATACAACTTGACAGTGACCTGACCTACGAGGAGAAGCCCATCAAAATCCTCGAGAGTGCCAACAGAGTTACCCGTAGCAGGATCATCAAGTTCTGTAAGGTTCTGTGGAGTCACCACACCGAGGAAGAAGCTACCTAGGAACGCGAAGAAGATCTTTGTAGAGACCACCCGCACCTATTTTCTAGCTAACCCGAATCTCGAGGGCGAGGTTCATCTTAAGGTGGGTAGGTTTGTAACATCCCAAAATTCCATTTTGGAATGTTATGAAATATAGCTATGCATCATCATCACATTGTTTGAATGAATAGAATGGTTGAAGTGCTTCCTTTGAATTTCTGAAAGGCCACTTTCATCTTTCGCTTTTCTTCTTTCACCTATTTGAAAACCTCTAGAAAAGTTCAAAGAAAAGAGGGGAGTAACAAGACACTCCACACCAGGGGCATCTTGGTGAAATATTTGAACAATAAAACCAGGGGGTTATTTGAAAAATTATTGCAAAAGGATTTAAAATCAAATAAGCAATTTCTTGAAATATTTTTTCAAAGTATTCAATATGACAGAGGAAAAATGTTCATTAAATAGCATTAATTCTCCTGATTATTTTGACATATATATTTTCTATATTTGGAAATGTTTTGAATGCTTTAAATGTGTTTTAAATGCTCTGGAAATAATAAATGAAATGGATTTATTAGAAACGGGCCGGCCCATGGCCATTAAGACCCGAAACTACTCCGGGTCGGCCATCGACGCGCTAACAGCGCACCCCACCCGCACTGATGTGTGGGACCCACCGTCCGATCGCGACGTCCCAGCGCTCGTCCCCTTCCTCGCGCCTCCTCCCTCGCCGGAGATCCCTCCACCGCGAATCACGCCTCTCGTGCCCTCCTCGACCACCGCATCGCTCCTATATAAAGCCCAGACCCTCCGCTCTCCGTTCCCCACCTGAAACCCCCTTTCCCTCGCCGGAACGCTGTCCCACATCCTCGCCGGAGTTCGGCACTCGACCGAACCTCCCGGAGCTCGTGCCCGTCGTCACACTCGCCCCCGACCCCCTCCGCCGCCGCCTATTGACGTCGGAGCTTCGCCGCCGTCGCCTGAGCACCTAGGATGCCGCCCCCGACCACTGCACCATCGCCCACGACCACCACCGACCTCCGGCCGCCGTCGACCTCGCCGGAACCCTGACCCCCTCCGTTGTAAGTCACCACACCTCGCCGTAGCCATCGGATCCGCAGTCAACGCCCTAGATTAGATCACTTAAAAGCCCGAACCGGTACGCACTAAGTCTTAGACGACCGCTCGTTAGCTCTCACACACACGCCCTCGTGGCCAATCACAACCAGACACGTAGCCCCTAACCGATCGTTATTAGTTTCTCTTTTTTCTGTTTCTGTTTTAGAAAACAGAATGTTTTCTATTTTTGTTTTTGTCATATCTTTTAAAATATTTAGTGTTTTTAGTTGATTATTTTTTGCATTAGTTCACAAATTTGATGTAGTTTATGTCTGTATGCTTTGATTTCAAATTTGAACATTAAATTTTGAATCTAATCAAATAATTTTATAGTCTTATACTTTAAGTGATTCTTCTTTTGATTGTGATTTTGTCTGTTGAAGCATTTGTTTACCTTGTTTTTGAATGAATTGTTTTGTGTTTATGCTTATGGTGTGCTCTTGTTTGATTCCTTAGATCATCCAGAGTGCGAAGCTTGTTATCTAGAGTCACTTGATTACGAGGATCGTCAGCAAGACAAGTCACTTTGACCATGAATACCTATGTTTTATTGCATTAGTTCTTCCATCTCCCCAATTGCATGCAAAGTAGGTAATTGGAAACTTGGTTACTTGTTGTTGTATCATGTGGTAGGTACCCCTCAACCCTTTGACACATTGGCCCCGGGAAACGTTGATTTACATTTTGCTATGCTATTAGTAGATGGGGTTGGTTGTGTGATTCATGAGAGTTATGAGTTAATAATTTCAAGACCTCTAGGTGGATGATGGTTGAACAACGCCCTGGAAAAACGAGTGGTTAGCCTAGATGATGCTGGAGAAGTGCCAGTATTCATGCGGAAAGGTCCACCCAGGCACAAAGAGATGGATGGATGCTTCTAGACCCAAGGCTTACCTGCACAGCCACAAGCCATTATGGGCTCTGGCTTGGTTGGATATCGTGGTGACCCTGGACAGGCCGTGCTACGAGATGTAGAAGAACGGCAGGAAAGGATGGGCACTGATAGAGTCTCGGGGAAACCCTTTAAAAGACCATGTTTTGGTCATCCGTTTCTCAAACACCATGAAGTGCGAGAAGTCCAACGGAGGCGATCAAATCTTGTGGGGAACATGTGCAAAACTCTAAAGAGTGCCCAAACCTAATCGATTAGCCGTGTCCACGGTCATGGACAGTTTGAGCCAAAGGAACTAAAATTATCTAGAACTCTCAACACAATTAATTATATTGATGTGGGTTATTAATGTCAACTTGGGTATGAGAATTGGTTGGTGGAACCATCTCATTAATCAACCAACATTGTAGTAATTATGCCTTTGCCCTCTCTTTTTGTAGGAAAAATTTGGCTTTATGCAAAAACTTACTACCCCACCTACCATATTTGCATTTGGTCTAGATGATTACTTTACCCCCTCTCTTGTGACTTTGCCGGCATATTCAATATGCTGACCTATACGGCTGCAACATATCATGTTGCAGAGTACTTTTCCGACGAGGAGTGAGGATACGCTCTACGCTCGGTGAGATGCCCTTGGAGTCAGATGGACTCAACTACCCTTGGAGCTTCCGCAAGTTTTGGTTTAGTTTATCTCATGAGTTGGCCTTCAGCCACTTTATTGTAATCCTTATTGTAATAAAGGACTCGCTATGAAATTTTGATTTATTAATGTTGTGTGATTTCCCTTTGATATATACATTGATGTACCGTGTGTGTACAAGCATGATCTTGGGATGGTACAGAAACACCGGAGATTCGACCTTTCAGGTCGGGTTGCTACATCTCCCCAGCTGCCACCTTACCTAGGCCGGGACCGTTTGCGTCTTTTGACTCACGGATGTGAATGTGTCGCTAGCATTCAGATGATAAAGAACCCGGGCCGACATGACTAGTCGTAGAACCAAAGTGGCACATCTGTAAAGGGATGGGCATACGTAACCCAGCAATGCAGGTGTCGATCTCTAGCGTGTGTAGACGAGTCATAGCAAGCTACAAGGACTCCATTATGCCGTGGGACATGAATGTCATCACTGCAAGTAGACGAGTCATAGCAGGCTACAGGGACTCCATTACACTGCGAGACATTTCCCCGAAGGGACAGACACAACAACAAAGAAGGATGCATGCCGGTCAATCAATGTGTCTGGACTAGTAGCAAGCTACCAAGGCTCGGTGGAAGCACAAAGAGGGAGTTCCCCGTAAAGAGTACTACTAAAGGCACACAACTAGGTGTCGATCCCGTACATACCGTTGCACGTCACACATACGCACGACATGCTCGATATGCATAGATACAACTAAGGCATCACAACATAACCATACAACATTATAACATTTAATTAAAAGGCTCGAAAGAGCCGATACAATAAGATGTTACAAACAGGGGTCTCAAGACCCAACATTCAGAGCATTGAAACAAGCAAGTGGAAGTTAAACATGTCTAGGTACATACATCTACAAAAGTGGTTGGAGGAGCCTGAAAAGCTACAACGACCCTACCAAAGGAACCAGACCTCTGTCTATGATTCCCAAGCTAATCCAGTCAACATCGAACTTCATGTCGTAAATACCACTAATGAGACTGACGTCTCCTCTGCAAAAACATAATTTAAGCAAACGTGAGTAGAAGGGTACTCAGCAAGACTTACAGCAAAACTAACTACACATGCATCGGTATCAATGAAGGGGGTTGTGGAGTTTATTGGAGCAAGGCAGTTGTGACTCTTAGCTAACATATACTATGACTACAAGTAGTGTCTTTGAGGTGGGATAACGCACACGAGTCCACATATTCTCTAGTCAATACACCACTATGGATCCACTTCCGTCTCCCTACGAGAAGGCCATCCATAGCGCTCACTCTTATCTTTTGCATTTTAGAGTATCCACTTCACTTTTGTATGAACAACGTAAGCAATCCAAGTAGTCCATATCCGAGGACACGGCTATTCGAACAGATTATTTCACCCTGCAGGGGTATACTTCGTCACACACGCTCTCGCCACTTATCACCATATGCACGTCATGCATCTCGGCAACCTTCAAGCGGAAGCACTGGCGTGGGCGTCGTCCACGACCGTCAACCACACAAGACCCTAGTCTAGGTTTATCGCCTATTTGAGACTGAACCCGCACGGAAGTCCGGCCGAAGTTTCAGCTACGGCCTCAAACGATGTGTGCAGGGTTCCCAAGCCCACCGTTCGGGTGCCACTTGGTACACCGTGCCACCGTGCATCTACCGCATCACAGCCCACCCCACCGGGCAGTGCTATGCATGGCCGCCATCACTTTTCCTACAAAAACCAGAAACTAGTTGCAACTCCTGGACAGAGGTCTAGTCGATTAATAAGCCGAGACGGATCGAGTTACCGGAGCCTAATGTGTGGTAGTAACTGTCTTGGATCACAAACACAGAACTCAGTGCTTAAGGTCGGTCCCAATGAGACAATCCTTCATGTACTCCTACATGACCTCTCATCGCTACCTTTACCAAATCGTGTTCACACACTTAGCTCTCACACAGTAGGACATGAATACTGCCATTCCGATCCATCACCCAGATGTATCAGACCCGACCCGACACGACTCTAAGCATAGCAGACACAGTAGATAAATAAGCATGGACGAGTAAGCACAACAAGGCCTAAGCAGTTGCTACTCATGCTAAGTGGTTTCAACTATTTACTATGGCAAAGACAAGTCATGCAAAGGAATGGGTTCAACTACCGAGAATAGGTAATAATTGAATCGTTGTTGTCCTAGTGCAATAAAAGAGAGCAGGAGCGAGAGAGTGGGTTCATATCAGTATGCTCAAGGGGGTTTGCTTGCCTGACAGTCCTGAAGATATCATTTCTCTTCATTAGTGTCGATGTTCACATCGTCGGAACCATCGTCTACCGAGAGGGAGCAATCACCGGCAAACACAAAGGAACAACATTCAATGCAATGCAAAATCATGATGCATGATGTGACAAGTTAGGATACTGAATTAACCTAGAGGAATAATCAGCCACCTTAATTGAAGTGGAATTCAATCAAGTTTGAATTCCAAGTCCGAATGATATTTCATATACTTCCCTAATCATAAAATGTCCCGCTCTGTGATGTTAACTTGTTCAAACATGCAAGAGCATGGCATAAACAGATTCATTGGATTTTTCTGATCATTTTTCTATATAAATTATTTTCATCTGATTTACAGATTATTTTCTATGAATTTTAGAAGTTTTAAACATTTTCTGAAATAAATAAATCATTTAGTATTTATTTTAATTGCAGAAATACTTTACTACATCAGCATTACGTTAGGGTGACATCACAGGTCAACAGGGCCGGCCAGGGTCAAACCTGACTGGCAGGACCCACATCCCAATGACATGGGGCCATCTCCACAGGATGACTGGTGGGCCCAGTGAACTGTTGACTCAGGAGTCAACAGGGGACCCAGTCAGTCACTGACTGGTGGGTCCGGTCAACTGCCACGTCGACCGGGCCGGGGTTAGCCGCCGGCGACGAGCCGATTCGGCGGGGTCACCGGAAATCCTCCTCCGGCGACCATTTGGGCGGCGGAAGGCATCTACGGGCAGCTGGGGTTTGTGCGCATCCATCTGAGGCAATGGGAGGATGCGCGGACGCCGAAGACGATGACCATGGCGACTTTGGCGGCGGCTAGAGTTCGGCAACGGCGGGGATGGCGGCTAGGGGACGGAACAAGCAACGGGGCGAGGGGAAGAGGAACCGGGGCTCACAACAGGCTCGAGGAGGTGGTCGACGAGCTCGGGGGGGGGCTCCTGTGGCCACCGACGCAACGGCATCCGCCGGCCGAAGGTTGGGGAAGATGGCGGCGTCAGGGCGTTGCGGTGCCCCCGGCGAAGCATGACTCGGTGAGGAGAGGCAGGGGATGCGGCGGTTCTGGTGGGCTCACTGGCTGGGCTAGAGGTGGCTGGAGGCTGCGGGGATAGCGAGGGCGATGGCGAGCTCCGCTCGGGCATGAGGGGGAGGAAGTAGAGGGTGGGGGGAGAATGAGCTCGGGGAAGGAAGAGGTCGGCTCGATCTAGATGCTCCCTAGAGTCTATCCCTCCACCCAGGCAGGCACACAGGCACGAGGTGGCCGGCGCGCGGCGACCACGCGCCCGGCGTCCTTCTGGCCAGAGGTGAAAGAAGACTGGTTCGCCCCTGCTGGGCTGGGCCGGTTTCTTCCCTGGCCCAGGTGGGTTCCCTCTTTTTAATAATTTCTGTTTTCTATTTTCTGGCATTTGTTTCTTTTTCATTTGGGCACAAATACTTAGGCCAAAAATCCTGGAACTTTTAGGAAGTATTGTTATAATATTTCAAACCTCCTCAAAAAGTTTCAGCAATTTTGAAGCAACTAAATTCTTATAGTGCTTTAGTAGATATTTTTTAGTGGGGTTTTGGGTCTTTTAAAATATCCAAGTTGAGTTCAAAATTCAAATGCTCCTCTGATATATTGTTTCCAATATTTATCAGAAATATGGAACATTTTTGTGGCCATTTTGGGTTCATTGTGAAATCACATGATTGAATTTGCTTTAGTGAGGTGAGGTTCTAGGGTTTATAATCATCCCCATTTCATGTTATTGAAAATAAACATGATGCTCACCCTAACTAAACACAATCAAAGGGGACAACCTGGGGCTGTGATAACTCACCCCCACTAAACAAGAATCTCCTCCCGAGATTCAGGCATAGGGTAAGAGGACAGGAGGGGACACAAACTACCACAACCTTCTTGGTCCACATGCCCTCCTCGCAGATGTTGATTCATTGCACTATGTTGGTCTTGACATCTTTGCCTCCGGGATCTTCATCCAATAGAAAGACAACAGGGAAAAGAAAACTCTACAAGATTCGATCTTCTCGGAGATCGAGCAACTCATGATCAACTCGTAGAATGAGACGTGATAACATCTCTCGAGCTAAGACACAAAACACACATGGAGAACGATGGAATGATACAGACGACGGAGGTTCAATTGGTAGGCAACAATTCCACACTGAAATAGATGGTGAAAAGGTTTGAAAGTAGCGAGGAGTTAGTTGCCCTTCATACCATAACGGGCACCTCACGGAAGGTGACTCATAATATTATCCCTTAAGTGGCAAAAAGAATTACTTTTGATACACAGATCATTGAAACTCTTCACACTAGCCTAAGGCAATTCACAACAATCATTTGAAGGAATCCGAAAGAATGACATACTCAGATCGGAATGGAAACTAGAGTTATAAAACAACTCGGCAATGGAAGGCATGTTCCAATTAATACCAAGGGTATAACCCAGTGTCTAAGCATGCTCTCAAGAACTTGAGCAACTCCATATTCAACAAGGTTTTACCAACATGCGAACCAAGGATCCTGGCAACACCTCATACTACCATGATGAATAATGATGGAGGATGCATATTCAAAGGACGACAACACTTTCTCAGATTTCACCTGGGCTAGGCCAAGGGAGCGAAATCTGGATGATCGACCGAGAGACATTTAGCACTCCGCTTCTAATGTTCCCCTTGATGTACTAGTGTAACCCCAAACGTAGGTCAGGTTTGCTATCTAGAACATCAAGTAAAGGTCGGACTTCGTGTTCTCAAAGGGTCCATGGGAAATAACTTTTGAATAAGTCATGTGAAAACCTCATGGGGAAGTGGCTAAGGTTGCTGATACAAGATATTATAACAATAGGTCTTTCGGCATAGGTGCGTTAGCCACAACATCACTTTACTGGTTTCAGCGAGACCAATATTATAATTCTTGGAAACATTCCAACCATACATCTGCCTGAGATTCAGATTTGGTTGGTGCCAAGATATTCCAGACTCAGCATGTCTGAAGTGGGAAGTTTTCAACACAAATTGAAAAGATGATGTTGCGAGATTCTCGGGAATGAACTGCGGAAGCCAACTCCAAAACATGAGCTGGTTTGCAAGACAAAGGTGAACATGATGTCCAGGGCAAGCATGAACACATGGTCTTACAACAAAACACTACTGAGTTCGGGTTAGGAACCATCATTACGGATAACGAAGTTGGGTGCAAGTCCGTCTGGTACCTTCAGGAGTAGCACTCAACTTCTTTTCCTTGAACAAGTCAATCAGGGGCTTGGTGTGCTAGGGAGTACATATGGAATGGAGGGGGCCAGCCTATCAAACTATAGCATACTTTGCACATGCATGACTAACTTGGGATGATTCCAAAGGAAGCAAAATGAACTTTCTCGAATTCACGGCGACAACTTGCATGAACTGCACGTGAGCTGAGAGGAAGTCACTTATTACACCTAGCATATACTTCACGAACGGAACGTGAAGTCATGCCTACAAAGTTTCCAACACTAGCCTCATGTTCATCATGAATCATGGAAAAGATGAAAATGTTGTCAAAGGGCTTAACCACAATTCATTGAGATATCTATATAGATGGAATTCCACAACTTATGAGAACAAGGTGATAGCATTGGTCAGACCAAAAGATATAACGGTGTATGCTCGAGGATACATCCACGAGTAAAACAACATTAGAGAAATCTTTGGTTCTGATTTTGATTTGATGATAGGCCATACTCAAATCAATGGTTGTAGAAGATGATGGGCGCATCATTTGGCCACAAGGATTAATCGATGAAGATATCATCTTTCTTCTACACAAGCAAGCACAAAACACAAGATATCCCTTCAACACGAGCTAAGTTAGATCAAGCTTCTATCTTCCAACTCTCCAAGTTGTTTTTTAGCTTAACCAACTAGTTCAGGGTTATCCAACAAAGAGTCTTGGAGAAGGGGTGATTTATAGAAAAACCATCGTGATCACGAACTCAACATAACGGTCAAGGAGCACCTTGGTAACACTCTGAGAAAATATTCGGAAGTCATGATCTACCGATATGTTATCAAGCTCGAGAACAATCTTGCTTTTCAGGGCAAGATGTTATGATCAACAGAGCGAAGGATTGACACAATCCTAACTCATTGATCGAAAAGTGCACCATGAAAGATGGACTATGTAGCATGATCAATCTTAGTATGACGATTCAAAGACCATCATGCCATAAGTGAGATTGTTGTCCATTAACTACCCAGCAACAAGGTTGCCAGGAGTATTGATTACGTACATCACGATTCACTTGTCGGTGTTCTGGTTACAGATAACACAAAGGCCGAGGAATGAATGATGATGGCGGGAAGTATCACTACATCAAGATTTCATAAGAGGGAATGCAGTTCTCATGATATTCCTGACATGAAGAGGGTAATACCTCAAGGTAGAACAGAGCAAAAGCTGGATTGGCATTTTGGTCTACGGAATACAACTGCTTTGACCCAATCCTATAAATGGATGAGGTACGGCAGTTTGCTTCTCCTAGTCATTCTAGAATAGAATGGCTTGACACACCACAAGAATAGTCGACATCGATAACACAATGCATGACATACTCTTGACTATCCATTGATAGATAAAGGTCAGAATACAATTGAAGGAGGGCAACTTAAGAGCACTTGATTTTTCTTGAGTTGTAGATGCATGGATTGAATATATCAAACGGAGTTCAACATGTCTCTTCCAGATAATCCATGCAGAAATGAAAGAATTGGCACACTCACAACTATGAAATGGAGGACTCATCACAAGCACTCTTGTTGTGATTTTATGTTCACAAAGAACTTTTGCCATAATTGATTCATGGTATTGGAAGAATGATATACCACAAACCTTGAGGACTATAACAAGGTTACTAATATCCTAAAGGAACGAGCAAATACTATCAACGAGAATGAGGAAAATGATCCTTGGGTTCAAGAACCCAGATACAGAATACCTATTGACTAAATAGCATCACAGTATGATTTTGATAATGATGGCCAGAATTATCACACTGGAAACAAAAGACATAACTAGACTATTGGGTGGTTCACTGGAACAACATGGTTTCCTAAAACACTTTCATCAAACACGTCGAGGCAATATAGTACCTCAATTCAAAAATTAGTGTGATTTGTCTGGCCCGAAAGACATTGACTCAAGATGAAAGAGTTTTGCAATTGCATCAGATAATTTAGAAACCTTGGATAACTCGGACAATATAACGGCTGTACGGGCATGAAATATGAGGCAACCTGCACAAGAAAACTGACAACATGATAATGAATTCATATGGAGACACCGATCCAGGAAGACAACAACTTTCCTATAGGTCTCTAGCATAGTAACTAGTCCTCCTAATAGATAGATGAGAAGGCCTAGTTCTTAATCCCCGTAGAAAACAAGAGGGTGACTCAGAATTAGAATGACACAAGGAAAGGAGTAAAAAGAGCCTTACGTTCCCTTCCACAATCAATTCCCTTATATAACTTAAGCAGTTCTAGACTCAACATCGACCAGTTTGCCTTGGTAATCCTACAAGCAGTCAAGCTCTGACACCAAAGCTGTCGGGACCCCGATCCTAATCCATAAGAATCTAGCCGGTAACACATCACATCACTTTGCGGTCTCACGCATGGTTATCTCCACGGCTGCCACCTTACCTGGGCCGGGACCGTTTGCGTCTTTTGACTCACGTATGTGAATGTGTCGCTAGCATTCAGATGTCAAAGAACCCGGGCCGACATGACTAGTCGTAGAACCAAAGTGGCACATCCATATAGGGATGGGCATACGTAACCCAGCAATGCAGGTGTCCAACTCTAGCGTGTGTAGACGAGTCATAGCAAGCTACAAGGACTCCATTACTTCGTGGGACATGAATGTCATCACTACACGTAGACGAGTCGTAGCAGGCTATAGGGACTCCATTACACTACGAGACATTTCCCCGAAGGGATAGACACGGTAGCAAAGAAGGATACATGCCGGTTAATCAATGTGTCTGGAGCAGTAGCAAGCTACCAAGGCTCGGTGGAAGCACAAAGAGGCAGTTCCCCGTAAAGAGTACTACTAAAGGCACACAACTAGGTGTCGGATCCCATACATACCGTTGCACATCACACATACGCACGACATGCCCGATATGCATAGATACAACTAAGGCATCACAACATAACCATACAACATTACAACATTTAATTAAAAGGCTCGAAAGAGCCGATACAATAAGATGTTACAAACAGGGGTCTCAAGACCCAACATTCAGAGCATTCAAACAAGCAAGCGAAAGTTAAACATGTCTGGGTACAGACATCTACAAAAGTGGCTGGAGGAGCCTGAAAAGCTACAATGACCCTACCAAAGGAATCAGACCTTTGTTTGGGATTCCCAAGCTAATCCGGTCAACATCAAACTTCACGTCGTAAATACCACTGATGAGACTGACGTCTCCTCTGCAAAAACATAATTTAAGCAAATGTGAGTATAAGGGTACTTAGCAAGACTTACAGCAGAACAAACTACACATGCATCGGGATCAATGAAGGGGCTTGTGGAGTTTATTGCAACAAGCCAGCTGTGACTCTTGGCTAACCTATACTACGACTACAAGTAGTATCTTTGAGGTGGGATAACGCACACGAGTCCACATATTCTCCAATCAATACACCACTATGGATCCACTTCCGTCTCCCTACGAGAAGGCCATCCATAGCACTCACGCTTATCTTGTGCATTTTATAGTAACCACTTCACTTTTCTATGAACCACATAAGCAATCCAAGTAGTCCATATCCGAGGACGCAGCTATTCGAATAGATTATTTCACCCTGTAGGGGTATACTTCTTCACACACGCTCTCGTCACTTATCACCATATGTACGTCATGCATCTCGGCAATCTTCAAGCGGAAGCACTAACATGGGCGTCGGCCACGACCGTCAACCACACAAGACCCTAGTCCAGGTTTATCGCCTATTTGAGACTGAAGCCACATGGAAGTCTGGCCGAAGTTTCCGCTACGGCCTCAAACGATGTGCGCAGGGTTCCCAAGCCGACCGTTCAGGTGCCACTTGGTACACCGTGCCACTGTGCATCTACCGCATCACAGCCCACCCCGTCGGGCAGCGCTATGCAGGGCCGCCATCACTTTTCCTACAAAAACCAGAAACTAGTTGCAACTCATGGACAGAGGTCTAGGTGATTAATAAGCCGAGAGGGATCGAGTTACCGGAGCCTAATGTGTGGTAGTAACTGTCTTGGATCACAAACACAGAACTTAGTGCTTAAGGTTGGTCCCAATGAGACAACCCGTCATGTACTCCTACATGACCTCTCATCGCTACCTTTACCAAATTGTGTTCACACACTTAGCTCTCACACAGTAGGACATGAATACTGCCATTCCGATCCATCACCCAGATGTATCAGACCTGACACGACACGACTGTAAGCATAGCAGACACAGTAGGTAAATAAGCATGGATGAGTAAGCACAACAAGGCTCAAGCAGTTGCTACTCATGATAAGTGGTTTCAACTATTTACTGTGGCAAAGAAAACTCATGCAAAGGAATGGGTTCAACTATCGAGAATAGGTAACAATTGAATCGTTGTTGTCCTAATGCAATAAAAGAGAGCAGGAGCGAGAGAGTGGGTTCATATCAGTATGCTCAAGGGGGTTTGCTTGCCTGACAGTCCTGAATATATCATTTCTCTTCATCAGTGTCAATGTTCACATCGTCGGAACCATCGTCTACCGAGAGGGAGCAATCACCGGCAAACACAAAGGAACAACATTCAATGCAATGCAAAATCATGATGTATGATGTGACAAGTTAGGATACTGAATTAACCTAGAGGAATAATCAGCCAGGTTAATTGAAGTGAAATTCAAACAAGCCAAGTGATATTTCATATACTGCCCTAATCATAAAATGTCCCACTTGGTGATGTTAACTTGCTCAAACACGCATGATCATGGCATAAACAGATTCATTGGATTTTTCTGATTAGTTTTCATATATAAATTATTTTCATCTGATTTACAGATTATTTTTTTCTGAATTTTAGAAGTTTTAAACATTTTTCTGAAATAAATAAATCATTTAGTATTTATTTTAATTGTAGAAATACTTTACTGCATCAGCATTACGTCAGGGTGACATCACAGGTCAACAGGGCCGGCCAGGGTCAAACTTGACTGGCAGGACCCACATGTCAATGACACACGGCCATCTCCACAGGCTTACTGGTGGGCCCAGTCAACTACTGACTCAACAGTCAAAATGGGACCTAGTCAGTCACTGACTAGTGGGTCCGGTCAACTGCCATGTCGGCCGGGCCGGGGTTAGTCCCCGGCGATGAGCCGAGATGGTGGGGGTCGCCGGAAATCCTCCTTCGGCAACCATTTGGACGGCGGAAGGCATCTACAGGCAACTAGGGTTCGTGTGCATCCATCTGAAAAAACGGGAGGACGTGCGGACGCCGGAGACGATGACCATGGCTACTTTGGTGGCGGCCGGAGTTCGGCAACGACAGGGATGGCGGCTAGGAGACGGAACAGACAACGAGGCGAGGGGAATAGGAACCGGGGCTCACTACAGGCTCGAGGAGGTGGTCGACGAGCTCGGGGGGGGGGGGCTCCTGTGGTGGCGAATCGGCGATGGCATCCGCCGGCCGAAGGTTGGGGAAGATGGCGGCGTCAGGGCGTTGTGGTGCCCCCGGCGAAGCATGGCTCGACGAGGAGAGGCAGGGGGATGTGGCGGTTCTGGTGGGCTCACTGGCTGGGCTAGAGGTGGCCGGAGGCCGCGGGGATAGCGATGGTGACGACAAGCTCCACTCGGGCCCGAGGGGGCGGAAGCAGAGGGAGAGGGGGAGAATGAGCTCGGGGAAGGAAGAGGTCGGCTCAGTCTAGATGCTCCCTGGAGTCTATCCCTCCACCAAGGCAAGCACACAGGCAGGAGGTGGCCGGCGCGCGGTGACCACGCGCCCGGCGTCCTTCTGGCCGGAGGTGGAAGAAGACCGGTTCGCCCCTGCTAGGCTGGGCCAGCTTCTTCCCTGCCCAGGTGGGTTCCCTCTTTTTAATAATTTCTGTTTTCTATTTTCTGGCATTTGTTTCTTTTTCATTTGGGCACAAATGAAAAGGGCCAAAAAACCAGGAACTTTTAGGATGTATTGTTTGAATATTTCAAACCTCCTCAAAAAGTTTCAGCAATTTTGAAGCACCTAAATTCTTATAGTGCTTTAGTAGATATTTTTTAGTGGGCTTTTGGGACTTTTAAAATATCCAAGTTGAGTTCAAAATTCAAATGCTCCTTTGATATATTGTTTCCAATATTTATCAAAAATATGGAACATTTTGTGGCCATTTTGGGTTCATTGGGAAATCACACATGATTGAATTTGCTTTAGTGAGGTGAGGTGCTAGGGTTTATAATCCTCCCCATTTCATGTTAATGAAAATATACATGATGCTCACCCTAACTAAACACAATCAAAGAGGACAACTTGGGGCTGTGACACGCGCCTAGCAGGCTTGTCGTCTCCCGGCAGGTCTCCTAACCCTATTCTTCATCCTATAAATTCCCAAATATTCCCCCAACATCAAAAAGAGCCACTCAAATACTTTTCTTCCACCAGAAGCCTCCATTCCCGAGAGATCCAATCTTGGAGCCTTTTCCGGTAATCTGTCGGAGGGGGTTTCGGTCATGGAGGGCATCTACATCAACTCCATTGCCCCTCCGATTATGCATGAGTAGTCCACCATGGACCTATAGGTCCATACCTAGTAGCTAGATGGCTTCTTCTCTCTCTTTGATCTTCAATACCATGTTCTCCATGATCTTCATGGGGATCTATCTGATGTAATCTTCTTTTGTGGTGTGTTTGTCAAGATCTGATGAATTGTGAGTTTATGTTAAGATTATCCATGAATCTTATTTGAATATCCTCTGAATTATTATATGCATGATTTCATATCCTTGTAAGTCTCTTTGAGTTATTGGTCTTGTGTGGCCAACTAGATTGGTAATTCTTGCAATGGGAGAAGTGCTTGGTTTTGGGTTCAATCTTGCGGTGTCCTCACCCAATGACATAGTAGGGGTAGCGAGGCAAGTATTGTATTGTTACCATAAAGGGTAACAAGATGGGGTTTTCATCATATTTCTTGAGTTTATCCGTCTACATCATGTCTTCTTTCTTAATGCGTTACTCTATTCTTCATGAACTTAATACTCTAGATGTACGCACGAATTGGTCGATGTGTGGAGTAATAGTAGTAGATGCACAATAGTTTTGGTCTACTTGATACGAACGCGATGCCTATATGCATGATCATTGCCTTGGTTAACTACATAATTATTTTCTTTTCATTGCTTGACAGTAATTTGTTTACCCACCATGATATTTTCCTTCGAAGATAAGCCTCTAGTGAAACCTATGGCCCCCGGGTCTACTTTCCATAATATACTTTAGATCTATAAACAAAAAATACCAAAAATACTCAGCTGCAATTTATTTACCTTTTACTTTCCGTTCTCGTTTACATCTATCTCTATCGGATCCAATCCTTGCAAATAACCATGAAGGGATTGACAACCCCTTTATAGCGTTGGGTGCAAGAGCTTGATTGTTTGTGTAGGTGCATCCATTGGTGACTTTCTTGTTCCTCCTACCGGATTGATACCTTGGTTCTCAACAACTGAGGGAAATACTTATCTACTTCTCTGCATCACCCTTTCCTCTTCAAGGGAAAACCAACACATGCTCAAGAGGTAGCAGAGTTGAAAACGTTTGAGAACATAAAAGGTGTGAAATAATTGCTTGACAATTCATCGGGGTTGTGCATGATATAAATACTTTGTGTGGGGAAGATGGAGCATAGCCAGACCATATGATTTTGTAGGGATAACTTTCTTTTGCCATGTTATTTTGAAGAGACACAATTTTTTTGTTAGTATTCTTGAAATATTACTGTTTTTGTGTCAACATTAAGCTTTTGTTTTGAGTCTTATGGATCTGAGCATTCTTTCCACAATAAATAAGATTGCATTGATAAATATTCTAGGTAGCACTCACACTTCGTAAATTATTTCTTTTATCATTTACCTACTCGAGGACGAGCAGGAATTAATCTTGAGGATGTTGATACGTCTCCAACGTATCTATAATTTATGAAGTATTCATGCAATGTTTACAATAATTCTATATGATTTTGGTATGATTTTATTAGAACTAACCCAGACTGACGCTGTTTTTAGCAGAACTACCATGGTGTCGTTTTTGTGCAGAAATGAAAGTTCTCGGAATGGGCTGAAAATTTAGGGAGAATATTTTTCGAAAATATAAAAAATACTGGAGCAAAAAGATACCAGAGAGGAGTCCTGAGGCAGCCACAGGCTACCAAGGGGCACCCCTGGCTTTTGGGACCCTCGGGAGTCCCCTTGACGTGATTCAAATGCCAAGTACTCCTATAAATCTAGAAACCCCCAGAAAGAAACCTAGACTGGGAGTTCCGCCACCGCAAGCCTCTGTAGCCACGAAAAACCAATCGGGAGCCCGTTTCGGCACCGTGGGGGAGGGGGAAACCATCACCGGAGGCCGTCTTCATCATCCCGGCGGTCTCCATGACGAGGAGGGAGTAGTTCACCCTCGGGGCTAAGGGTATGTACCAGTAGCTATGTGTTTGATCTCTCTCTCTCTCTCTCTCTCTCTCTCTCGTGTTCTTGATATGGCACGATCTTGATGTACCGTGAGCTTTATTAATATAGATGAATCATATTGAGTTTCTCCCTCTCTATCTTCTTGTGATGAGTTGAGTTTTCCCTTTGAAGTTTTCTTATCGGATTGAGTCTTTAAGGATTTGAGAACACTTGATGTATGTCTTGCAATGGGATATCCGTGGTGACAATGAGGTGTTCTATTGATCAACTTGATGTATGTTTTGGTGATCAACTTGATGTATGTTTTGGTGACCTTGGGAATCTATGCAAAGGGGTTGGCACACGTTTTGTCTTGACTTTCCTGTAGAAACTTTGGGGCACTCTTTGAAGTTCTTTGTGTTGGATGGAACATGATGAATCTAAAATTGTGTGATGCATATCTTATAGTCAAGCCCATGGGTACTCATGGTGACATTGGAGTATCTAGGTGACATTAGGGTTTTCGTTGATGTGTATCTTAAGGTGTTATTTTAGTACAAACTCTAGGGTTGTTCGTGACACTTATATGGATATATCATAAGATTGATCGGAAAAGATAACTGTGAGGTGGTTTCGTACCCTACAATAATTTCTTTGTTTGTTCTCCTCTATTTTTGACTTTGGAGTGAACTCTTTGTCGCACGTGAGGGATTTACATATGATTCAACTATGTTAGTATTGTTGAGAGAATGTGCACTAGTGAAAGTATGAACCCTAGGACTTGTTTTCAAGCATTGCAATACCGTTTTTTCTCACTTTTGTTACTTGCTACCTTGCTGTTTTTATATTTTCAGATTACAAAAACCTATATCTACCATCCATATTACACTTGTATCACCATCTCTTCACCAAACTAGTGCACCTATAGAATTTACCTTTGTATTGGGTGTGTTGGGGACACAAGAGACTCTTTGTTATTTGATTGCAGGGTTGTTCGAGAGAGACCATCTTCATCCTATGCCTCCCACCGATTGATAAACCTTAGGTCATCTAGTTTAGGAAAATTTGCTACTATCCTACAAAACTCTGCGCTTGGAGGCCCAACACGAGTCTACAAGAAGAAGGTTGCATAGTAGACATCAAGCTATTTTTTGGCGCCGTTGCCGGGGAGGTGAGTGCTTGAAGGTATACCTTTAGATCTTGCAATTAATCTTTTAGTTTCTTGTTTTATCACTAGTTTAGTCTATAAAAAAACAAAACATATGGAATTGAGGTTGCCTCATATGCTTCATATTTTTAATGTCTTTCGTGAAAATGATGGAAAGGAAAATTGTGCTCAAGTGTTAGAAGAGGAAATTATTAAAATGTTTGGAATTAAATCTTTGAGTGATGGGCATGATTGCAATGTTGTTAGTATGAATTCTTTGAATATCCATAGTACTAATGATGATTGCACTAGTCATGATAAAAAGATTTCTTATAAGCATGCCAATTTTTGTGGAGTGCATAGAGTTTGTGAAGACATGCCGAAAAGGGAAGGTGGATTTTGTATGAGGCATAAGTATTTAGAAAATAAATGGTTGCATGAGAGGCTATATGTTTGTGTTGAAAGACTTAATATTTCTCACCGTCCTTGTGAACTTTGCAATGAAAGTGGTCATTTTAATTTCAAATGTGAATTATTTCATGATTGAATTGTGTCCAAAAATTGTGATAACCTCATTACCCTTGAGCTATACTAATCCTGATGGTAATCGAAGAGAGAGCATGCCAACGACGATCACATAAACCTTGGAACTATTTCCAACGCGCATCATCACTTCGTCCTTTGCCAGTCTCAGTCTATTCTATAGTTCCTGCTTTCAGTTGCAAATGTGAGCAACCGAACCGGTATCAAATACCCAGGCACTACAACGAGAGTTGGTAAGATACACATCAATAACATGTATATCATATATGCCTTGTTTCGTGTTGGCCACCTTCTTGTCGGCCAGATACGTGAGGCAGCTCCACTTCTAGTGACCAGTTCCCTTGCAATGAAAGCACTCAGTTCCTGGCTTGGGTCCAGCCTTGGGTTTCTTCACAGGAGGAGCAACTGCTTTGCCACTCTTCTTGGAGTTATCCTTCTAGCCCTTGCCATTCTTCTTGAAACTAGTGGTTTTATTGACTGTCGGGACCCCAATCCTAAGCCATACAAATCTAGCATGTAAAACATCATATCACTTTACGGCCTCACACACGGTAATCCCCACGGCTGCCACCTTACCTTGGCCGGAACCGTTTGCGCCTTTTGTCTCACGTATATGAATATGTCGCTAGCAATCATGTGTCAAAGAACCCAGGTCAACATGACTAGTTATAGACCCAAGTGACACAACCGTACAGGGATAGACATACATAACACAACAGTGTAGGTGTCAGTCATCGACGTGTGTAGAAGAGCCGTAGCAAGCTACATGGACTCCATTACACCGCGTGACATTTCCCCGTAGGGACAGACACAAAAACAAAGAAGGATACATGTTAGTCAATCAATGTGTCCGGAGCAGTAACAAGCTACCAGGGCTCGACGGAAGCCCAGAGAGGCATTTCCCTGTAAACAAGGCTACCATAGGTATATGACTAGGTGTCGAATCCCACACATACCAATGCATTTCAAACATACACACATTTTGCACAATATGCATAGATACAACATGGCATCACAACATAACTCTACGAATCAAGTATTTATTAACACTCATAAGAGCCTACATAGCGTGGTATTTCAAACAAGGGTCACATGACCAAACACTCAAGTCATACAAGCAACAAGCGGAAGCAAAACATGTCTGGGTACACACATCTACTAAAAGTGGCTGGAGGAGCCTGAAAAGCTACAACGACCCTACCAAAGGAGCCATTCCTCTGTCTGGGATTCCCAAGTTAATCTGGTCAACATCAAACTTCACGTCGTAAGAATCACTAATGAGACTAAAGTCTCATCTGCAAAAACATAAATAAGCAAACATGAGTACAAAGGTACTCAGCAAAACTTACATCAGAACTATCTACATATGCATCAGTATTAAAGAAGGAGGTTGTGGAGTTTATTGCAGCAGGCCAGCTTTGACTCTGGGCTAACCTGTACTACGACTATGAGTACCTTCTTTGAGGTGGCATATCGCACACGAGTCCACACATTCACCACAACAATACACCACTATGGATCCTCTCTCATCTTCCTACGAGAAGGCCATCCATAGCACTCACACTTGTCTAGATCATTTTAGAGTATCCATTGAATTTATCTATGAACAATGCAAGTCTCCAAATAGTCCATATCCAAGGACGCGGCTATTCGAATAGATAGTTTACCTTGCAGGGCTGTATTTTGTCACACATGCTCCCGCCAGTTATCTCCATGTGCACGTAAAAAGGCACCTCGACAACCTTCAAGTGGAAGCCCAACGAGGGAGTCGGATATAGACGTTAACTTACGATGACTCACGTCCAAGGCAGTCGCCTATCTGAGTTGGAACCCATAATGGAAGTCCGGCCGAGGTTTCCCACATGGCCTCAAACGTTGTGAGTAGGGCCCCAAGCCAGTCCCGATTGGGCCGTTCATCCACTTCGTAGGCCGTGCCACACCTATCAACATTTTGAACTATTGTGACTCCTGGATTGAGAACAAGGTAGGTTAATAGGCCGAGAGGGGTCGAGTTACCGGAACCCAATGTGTGGCAGTAGCTAGTCTTGGAACACAAACACGTGACTTAGTTCCTATGAGCGGCTTCAATGAGACAACCCACCATGTACTCCTACATGGCCTCTCATCGCTACCTTTACCAAAACAGGTTCACCACTTAACCCTCATCATCAGGACACATCCATTTCACTCCGGTCCATCACCCAGATGAATCAGACCTGACACAACTCTAAGCATAGCAAGCATAACAGGGTTATGGTACAACATGGCTCAACCATCTACCAGGTATGCTAGGTTGCTTGGTATAGCTATTTTACTATTACAATGACAGGTCATGCAAAAGAGTGGGCTCATCTACGGCAACACAAGTAGCAGTTGAATCGCATTGTCCTAATGCATTGAAATGAGAGCAAGAGTGAGAGAGTGGGATTGTGTAGAATATGCTCAAGGGAGGAGGGCTTGCTTGCCTGACACTTATGAAGATAACAACGATTCTTCATCGGTGACATCGATCTCAACGTCACAGTAACGTCTACAGAGAGGGAACAATACTCACAAGCAAGGAAATGAATACATTCAATGCAATGCACCCAACATGATGTATGACATGACAACTTAAGGTAATGAATTGACCTAATGTAATATTTGGTCATATTAATTGATGGGAATTCAAACCTAGTTCAAATCCCAACTCCAAATGTTATTTCATATATTGTCGTAGTTGGTCATGTTAACTTGCTCAAACATGCATGATGATGGAATAAAAAGATTCATTGAATTTTTCTAATCATTTTGCATATATAAATTATTTTCTATGAATTTTTGAAGTTTAAAGCATTTTCTAGAATTACCTGAATATATAAAATACCAAAAAAAGCTTTAATGCGTCAGCGTTGCATCAGGGTGACGCCATCCGGTCAACTAACACGGTCCAGGTCAAATCTGATGTGCGGGCCCGGATGTCTAGCTTTAAAAAAGGGTTTATTTTAAACAGGGGATTTATTAGGACGTGGGGTCCGGCTGTCAGTGTCTTAGAGGTTAATTAGCAGGCAATTGGGCCCTAATGGTCGGGCTACGTGAGCAGTCGCCGGATTTAGACCGGCGACGACCAAACTGATGGCCGGAGTTTGCTGGAATTGCGCTCCCGGCATCCATTTGGCGAGCTGAGGGAACCAGGGAGGACCCTTGCTCATCCGCATCCAACGAACCGACCGGCAGGTCATGGGGTGGTCGGAGGTGCAGCTAGAGGATGGGAAGGATGGAAGTGGCAGAGGGGAAATGAAGGAGGCCTCACGTGGCATCGGACGGGGAGGTCAGTGGGCTCGGGGGCGTTCTTGACGACGCGAATCGACGACGGCCAGCTTCGGGCACCGGCGGTGAGCATGAGCTCGATGCAGTACAGTTCGAGCTCCTAGGGGCTCGATCTTCGGCGATGAGGGCGAGGGCGCCGTTGCGGATCTCTCAGACATGGCAGTGGGTAAAGGGAGCGCCGATGGCCGTGGTGGTACTCGCCGTCGGTCTCGAGCGGGCTCGGGACAGAGAGCTGGAGGAAGAGGGAGATAGCAGAGAGAGAGGGGAGAGCAAGGGACAGGCTCAGGGCATCTCCAGGCAAGGGGAGTGAACGGGGGGAGGCGAGCAGCTCCGTGGCAAGCAGGAGCTGGCCTCGGACGCGCGCGCGGGCGACACGCCTCTGCCAGTAGGCAGAGGTGGAAGACGACCACGACTCTCCTTCTGATGGGCTGGGCCTTGCAGGTAAGTGGGCCGAACAGGTAAGCCTCTGTTCTCCCTTTTCTTATTCATTTAATTTCCTGTTTTCCACTAAAAAATTAATTTCCTGTTTTTTAATTCTTTCAGTTGTTTTGATTTGGTTTCAGATCCAAATCATTTTTATAACACCTGAAACTTTTTGTGGGACCTTACTAAATTAGTTCAGAGGCCCTTACCAAGTTTCAAATTATTTAGAGCTTCTAAAAATATTTGTAGAATTTTAAATGCCCTAAATCAAATACAACAAAGTTAATTCAAAAATCTAATATGGCTAGGAGAAATGTGCATCACCTCTGGTTGTAGTTTAAAACATTATCCAACAATCATGGATATTTTTGGAAGCCATTTTGGCTAATTGAAAATTATTTTAGGTTGAACCTATTTGAATTATATTGATGCTAGGATTTTATCATCCCAATTTCAAGTTCATTTGAAATTAACATGATGCATGGATGCTCAATGATGCAACTAATATAATTATTTGCAAACAAATTCTAGGGCTGTGACAACTTACCCCCACTAAGCAAGAATCTCGTCCCGAGATTCAGGAGGGTAAGAGGACAGAGGGGACACAAACTAACACAAACTTCATGTTCCAATTGCCCTTCTCGAGGATGCTGATTCATTGCATCATGTTGATCTTGAAATCTTTTCCTTTAAGATTTTCACCCAACACATCGATAAGGAACGGAAAAAACTCTACAAGAATCGATCTCCTCGAAGACCGAGTAACTCATGATCAACTCCTAGAATGAGACGTGAGAATGTCTCTTGAGATGGGACACAAAACACATATTGTGGGTGACGGAATGAAGTAGATGACAAGTTTCAATTGGGTAGGTAAAATTCCACGCTTAAGTAGATGGTGATGGGGTTTCAAAGTAGCGAGGAGTTAATTGTCCTCCATACCATAACGGGACACCTTAAGGAAAGTGACTCGTAAAGTTATTCCCTTGAGTGGAAAAAAGAATTACTTTTGATCCAAAGACCATTGAAACTCTTCATAGCAGCCTAAGGCAACTTACAAACGATCATTTGAAGGAATTCAGAAGAGATAGCATACTCAGATTGGAGTGAAACTAGGGTTATAGGACAAACCGGTAACGGATGACACGTTCCAGATTATACCAAGGATATAACCTAGTGTCTAAGCGTGCTCTTGAGAACTGGAGCATTTCCATATTCATCAAGGTTTTACCAACATCCATGCCAAGTATCTTGGTCACATCATACTACCATGATGAATAATGATGGAGGATGCAGATGCAAAGGAAGACAACACTTTCTCATATTTCACCTTAGCTATGCCAAGGAATGAAATATGGATGATTGACCGAGAGACATTTAGCACTCCGCTTCTAATGTTCTCCTTGATGAAATAGCATAACCAGACTATAGGTCATGTTCGCTATCTAGAACATCAAGTAAAATTTGGACTTCAGGATCTCAAAAGGGTCCATGAGTAACAACTTCAAGAATAAGTCCTACAAAATCCTCATGTAGAAGTGGTCAAATTCGCCGAATCAAGATACTACAATGATAGATCTTCCGACTAGGTGTGTCGGTCAAAACATCAACCTTGTGGAAGCCTACATCATAGATCTTGGGAAAAATTTCAACCATCATATCTGCCTGAGATTCAGATATGATTGGTGACAGGCTACTTCAGACTCAGCAGATCTGAAAGAGAAGGTTTGCAACATAAATCGACGAGATGGCGTTGCGAGATTCTTGGGAAATGAACTACGGAAGCAAGCTCCAAAACATGAGATGGATTGCAAGACTCGCGTGGACAGTGTCCAAGACAATCGTGACCACATGGAATTCTTACAACAAAACACTACCTAGTTCTGGTTGGGAACCAACTTTGGGGATATCGAAGTCCTTGCATAAGGCATGCTCTTGCGAAGAACTTCTTATCCTTCAACAAGACAATCAGTGTCTTGATGTGCTAGGGATACATATGGACTGGAGATGACTATTCTATCAACCCCTAGAATACTTCACACATGCATGATTGACTTGGGATGATTCCAAAGGAACTTGTCTCGAATTCACGACGGCAACTTGCATCAAGTACACATGAATTGAGGAAGTTACTTCTTTCATCAGAGGCATACACTTCATGAGCTAGCACGAAGATGATGATCTACCAAAGTTTCCAATACTAACTTAATGTCCAGCATGAATCATAGAGAGGATAAACGATGTTGTCGATGGGCTCAACAACAATTCATCGAAGTACCCATATGAATGCAATTCCACAACTAGGTGAACAAGTCATTAGCATTGGTTAGACCAAGAATGTAATAGTGTATGCTCGAGGAAGCATCCATGAGTAAAGCAACATTACGATAATCGTTGGTTTTGATTTCGATTTAACGATAGCCCACACTCAAATCAAAGGTTGGACAAGACAATATATGCAACAATTGACCACAAGGATCAACCGATCAAGATATAATCTTTATTGTACACACACAAATACACAAGATATCCCTTTAGCATGAACTAAGTTAGATCAAGCTTGTATCTTTCAACTCTCCAAGTTGTTGTGTAGCTTAACCAACTAGCGCTGGGTTATCCAACACAGAGTCTCGGAGGAAAGGTGTCTCACAGGAAGCCAACTTGATCATGAACTCAACATAACGGTCACGGAACAACCTGGTGATACTTCCGAGAAGATATTCGAAAATCACGAACCACCAATATGTTATTAAGCTCGAGAACAATCTCGCTTTTCAGGGAGAGACGATATGATCAACAGAGCAAAGAATTGACACAATCCTAACTCGTTGATCGAAGAGTGCATCATGGAAGATGGACTAGGTAGCACACCAATCTTGGAATGGTGATTCAATAACCAACACACTAAGAATGAGATTATTGTCCATTAGCTACCAAGCAACAAAGTTGTTAGGAGTACTGATCTCACACATCACGGTTCAGATGTTGGCTTTCCGGTTACAACCAACACGGAGACCAAGGGATGAATAATGATGGCGGGAAGTATTACTGTATCAACAATTCATGAGAGGTGGTGCAATTGCCATGACAACCTTGACATGAAGAGGGTAATACTCCAAGGTAGAACAGAACAAAAGATGTATTGGCATTTTGATCCGCGGATTACAACTTCTTTGACCTAGTCCTAGAAATGGATGAGGTACTGGAGTTTGTTTCTCCCAGTCATTTTGAAATAGAAAGGCTTGACATACCACAAGAATAATAGGCATCAATGAATATGAATGCACAACTACTCTTCATTATCCATTGACAGTTAATGGTCAGAATACAATTGAAGAGGGGCAACTCAAGAGCACACTATTTTTCTGAGTTGTAGATGCATAGGTTAGAATGTCGAACGAGTTCAACATAATTCCTCCAGATAACCCATGCGGAAAGGTAGTGAAAGTGCGTTATATTGACTAGAGGGGGGGGGTGAATAGGTGATTTTTACAAATTCATCACTTGAGGAATTTCAACTTTGAGGAATTTGAAATGTGATGAATAACTAGCAGTGAAATAGTACTCAAGTGCATGAGGATCATAGTAACAGCATAGTCTTCATGATGAAATGAAACATGCACAAATAGTAAGTAGCGTGATGCAGGATAAGTAGTGATGAACAAGGTGACTTGAAGAATTTGAGGTGAGGAATTTGTGAAAGTCTTCAGTCAAATTCTTTAAACAGTAACAATCAATTTCATCAATAGGTATATGAGGAATTAGAGGGGTTGAGGAAATATAACCAGATAGCTCGATGAAGACAATGGTTTGATGACCTAGTTCCAACTGTTGTGACACTCGTACGGCTGGTTTGGAGCGGCCTGGTATTTAAACCAGAGGACACATAGTCCTTACCGTATTCTCCTTGAGCTAAGGTCACATAGTCCTCGCCAGACACTCGAGGTAAGTCTTCAGGGTAGACTTCCAAAACCCTCACAAACTGGTCACCCAAAGATCCACAATTTACTGCTAGATGCTCTAGACCAAGGTCACTTCGTGATCCCCAATTGACCGCAGGAGCACTAGACCATGACGCCTAACCGTCTGGAGGATGCACAGTCCTCAAAGATAACAAGCGTCGGATCCACACCGAAATTTCTTCAGTGATTCTCAATCACTATGGGTTTGGTGGTTTGGTTGTGGGTTTTTCCTCACTAATGATTTTCTCTCAAAGTCCTCGGAGGATGGGTTGCTCTCAAATGACAAGTGTCAGTTCTCTCTCGGAGCAGCCAACCAACTAGTGGTTGTGGGGGTGGCTATTTATAGCCAGGGTGCAACCTGACATCATAAGACATAAATGCCCCCAATGATATCACCGTTATGTGGATAAGAATGATTGGGGACAGCTGGTGCTAAGCACATCAACGATCGGAATTTCGAACTATGAAAGTCCTCAGGCTTATCATGTTCCTCACTTGTAGGCAATTCGCAGTGGCGAAATCCTAACTCCTCAGTCAGATCAATTCCCTCAGAGACCAGAAGAACTTCGTCTCTATCACTGAAGAACTTGTCTGAGCCGTATGAGATTTCCAAAGGCTTCACTCGAAGGATTGTATAGGTTGAGGATTCTGGAGATGAGCATCAGTTTGAAATTTTCCTTAGTATTACCTCGGCCCCCTTTAATAGTACGGCGTTTCCTATGACTCAAATAAGGAAATGAAACTAGGAAAATAAAAGTCTTCATGCTTCATATTCCTTGTTCATATCTTCAAGGTCACACCAACTTCTTCATTTTCAAAGTCTTCACAAAGTCTTCACCAAAGTCTTCAATTGAAGACATACATTTTTAGGGTTCAATAATCTCCGGATATATCAAACTCCTCATCGACTTATTGAGCCTGTGTGCACTCACAAACACATTAGTACCGTAACCGATAAGTCTTCAATACACCAAAATCACTAAGGGGCACTAGATGCACTAAAAATCTCCCCCTTTTTGGTGATTGATGACAATTAGGTTAAGTTTTTAATGGGGATAAACATATGAAGTGAAAGTACAGAGTTTGAGGAATTTGATTTCAAGATATAGAAGAACTCCCCCTAAAGATGTGCATATTTGAGGAATTTGCTTTGGACTGCAAATGCACATGGCAGGTTAAAACATGGAGAACTCGCCCTATATCTTGTAATTCATAGACGCATTTGAACATATGATATGAAAATTTTGAAATGCGTGAGGAAAATGGGGTCTGACGAAATTCAGCATGTATGCATTAAGGTACTTGAGGAAATAAACATGCGAGGAAATAGTTCAAAAGTGTCAGACCACCATCGGACTTAAGTTTACAACTCAACCAACAAAAGTTTCAAAAGAGCGAGAGTTGTAACTTAAACAAATTTTCTCCCCCTTGAAGACTAACTCAAATCTTCTCCCCCTTTGTCATCGAAGACCAAAAGGGACGAAAAAGTGAGGACTAACACCCCTTTGAAGAATTTCATCGGGTTGGTGAGAAAGGAGCGCCAGCGTTGTCTGGGTCGTTTGTCGATGCAGGGCCGGTCGTAGTATCATCAATGTCTTCATCATCATCGCGCTCTAGAGATGAAGAAAATGAACTTGTGACCATGAGAGGAACTTGAACTTTCTTGAATTTCTTCTGAGGTTGACGAGCCCAGTCAGGATGTTCCTCAAGATCCAGCTCAGTCAATTCTTCAGAAGACATGAGGTGAGATAGTACGGCCCAAGTGCGATTGAGGTTTTCATGCGCATAGTAGTGATTCCTCTTCACGGTGTTCTGCGTCATAGTCATGTTCTACACAATGTATCCAAGTTGATGCTTCACCCACTTATGATTGCGATCGACCTTCTGATGAAGACTTATTAGAAGCTCGCGATCAGTCATCACACGAGGGGCGGACTCTTGAGGTTTGTGAGCTGAGGCCTTTGCATCGGAGTCTTGAGTGGTAGTGTCATCATTGGTGGAGAACGAAGTGGCTTTGCGAAATTGTCCATCCAATGGACGAATGCCTTTATCAATGACAACCTTGCCTTTTCCTTCAACTAAGGTAATTGTGCTCTTCATGACTTCAATTGGAGGCAGGAAGCCAAAGTGGTTCTGGAAATCAGCCTTGAAGGGAACTAAGGACTTTGCCCTGATGAATTTCATTATCCAAGGCGCATAGGGCTTCTGTTCAAATGGAGCTAAAGCAGCACTGGCGAAAGTCCTCATGAAGAAGTCATGCAAGTGAATGGGAATCCCATGAATGATGTTGAAGAGCATATTCTTCATGACTCCTTCCACTTCTTCTTCTTCAGAATTGTGGCCCTTCTGAGGACATAGCGTATTTGTGAGTATACGGTAGATAGTCCTGGGCACATATAACAGAACCTTCACAAGGAAGGTTTTTCGTTGAGGCTTTCCAGGAGGTAATGTCTTCATCAACACTTGCATGAGCCGATTTGGAAGCGTAGGCTCATCAAACAGTTTGTGAGCTTCATCCGCGGGAATTGGAACTGGTACACACTGAAGCAATTCAGAAGCTTGAGCAGTGAAGTGTGTTGATCCTGTCATCCAGTCCAATATCCAGGAGTTGACGTCTAAAGCATTTCTGCTGATATGCAATGTGGCATAGAACTGAAGAATGAGTTCTTCATTCCAGTCGACAATGTTGACGCAAAATGGGAGAATGCCTGCATCATGAAGAACCTGGAGCACCGGTGTGAATGATGGAAGGGTTTCCATGTTAGGATGAGGAATTTGGTGGTGCTCGAAGACTTTCTTCTTCTCGAAAAGAACTGATGCATAGTAGTTGAGCTGTGTTGCCGTCCAGAATCTATTGCGACCGACCCTTGCAAAGTCATAGGGATTTGGACCAGTGAAGAACATACATTCATTGAATAAATTGCTCTTGAGGAATTTGGGGCGAACTGAGCCTTTGAATGTCATTCTTGGCTTTGGTTGAAGATTTGGCTTGAAGCGCCCCTTGATCTCCTTTGGCATGGGAGGAACAACTTCAGACTGAACGATTTGGAAAGCTGGTTCCTCACTTGCAGGGAGAGCATCAAGATCATCAGCTGTTGCAGATGGAATTTCTTCAGTGACTTGGGTGGTCAAATTTGCAGATTCTTCATTTATTTCTTCAGTCAGAGCAGGCGATTGAGGAACCTGTGTTAGAGGAGTAGTCATTGGTGAATTTGGGTGTGCTGATTCCCAATATTCATCATTGATGACAGGCGTTGTATTGCCAATGTCTACGTCCTCATCAATTTCTTCTACTCCAGCCTCTTCAGCAGTGAACTAAGGATGGGGCGATGATACCTTTGGAGTTGAAGCAATGTCTTCAACTTCAATTTCTTCATCAATGTACTCTGTCAAAGCAACAGAATGATCTTCATCTTCATCTGGGATGACATATTCCACCCCAAATGGTACAAGTTCATAGGCAGGTGCTGAGGAAATTGGTGTAGCATCAATAGGTCCAGTTGAAGAACTTGCCATAGTCTTCAACTTCTTCACGGCTGAGGTTTCTGAATCTAATGCTTTTCTCTTGAGAGTCTTTTCCTCAACAGTGTCAGTTTGTTCAGGAACAACTGATGCAGCCGCCTGGTGTGTTCAGTTTCTTCAGGCGCAGCAAAAGCTTTAGCTGGCCTTTCAGTTTCTTTAGGCACAACAGTGGTGGTTGTCCTGGCATGATCATCAGTGGTCTGAGTTTCCTCAGCAGCACTGGCAGTTGCTTCTGGTGCAGAAGCATTTCCATCAGCAGTTTCATCAGGCTGAGCAATTTCATTAGTAGCTTGAGGAATTTCATCAGCCTGAGGTTTTTGTGGTTGCGATCGAGTAGCAACCCTAGTGTTGTGATCCTTCACCGCAGCTTGAGTAGCCCTGACGAATCTCACCTTGGTTCCCTTCCATTCAGCATCATATCTCTCTTGATCCTCACAGAGTGTGCGAATTTCAGACTGAACAGTGATGAGTTGATTTGGGGTAAAATTCATGACATTGTCTCTCAGGAACTTTTCCTTCTGAGCCCTGTTCCTCTTAGCTCCCAGAGCTTTCTCTCTCTTCCATTTTTCTTCAGAGATGAAGTGGGCGAGGACATGATCCACTCCAAGAGGCAGATTTAGTGAAGAAAGTGGGGTGCTTGGGTCTTCATGCCATATATCAATGAAGTTGAGGATCATCTTGGGATCCAGCATGAGAGGAACAGAACTGCCCTTTGCTATAACAGCCCTTTGCTGACTTTGCCTGGTCATTTCTTCCAATTCCTCATCATCAGCTTCATCATCATCATCCTCAGAACGTGAGGGTATGGTCACCACAACCTTGCTTGAGTGAGGACTTGGTCTTTGACCTCGTCCAGCAGTTTTCTTCAGCTTCAACGCAGAAGGGCTAGTTGAAGACTTTGCTGTAGTAGAGGGGCTTTCCGGGACCTTTGGAACTTTTCTGAATCCCTCAGTCCTCTTACATGATGCCAGATGCACTGGGGTTGAAGACTTTGCAGCAGCAGCTGAGGACTGAGCAACAACAGTACCAGCATCTGAGGCCTTTGTAGGTTGAGGCCTTTGGACTTGTGGAATCTGCTGCGATTGTTTTGAGGCTGAAGAACTTGTCTTCACATCATCTTTCTTCATCATCGATTTGTTCAGAGCACTTGCAGAGGCTCCGGTAGAGGCAGCAGCAGCATAATCTTCATTGAATTTCTTCACTGCCTCTTTGGCTTTCCTTGTTAGCTTGGCTTGCTGCTTCTCCCACATATGAGGAAATTCTTCACTAGTTTGAAGACTAGTGGGATTAGCAATTTGATTTTGAGCCAGGGGAGGCCTACTGCAAGGAGGTTTCACAGCGAATTTCATGATGTATTTAGGAGTTACATAACGATATTCCTTCCATTCCCGTGTCCATCTCCTCTCAATTTTCTATAGACGATTTTTTCTCTGCTTGGTCGTTTATTTGCCATGAGTTTCTTCATCGGGTGTGCAGTATTCCTCATACACGTCATCTGGAATCTCAAAGGCAATGTGCACATCTGGCTTCTTTCCGCCTTTCTGAGGTTTCTTTCCGTCAGCCATTTTCTTCACTTGAGGAAATTGAACTCTTGAGGACTCTGAAGAAGTACATAGTTTTTCCTCAAGGAGCGCTACAAATGAGTTAAGTTTATGAGAACCTAGTGATTCATCAGCGGACATGTTGTACCTATGAACAGAGTATAGGTGCGAGGAATTTTAAGAGGTCATATGCGTTCTCAGATTTTTTTAATAAATAAAATAGGTGAGAGGAATTTGACCATGGGTGTCTTGAGGAATTTCACTAAGTGTTCCTTGTCTCAGGTTCCAAAGTTGTGCAAATTTTGAGGATTCACACAATTGAGGAATCTTGAAGAAAATCATTACTTAGGAAAAAAACATCAAGTATGTGAAGATGTAAGGTGTTTTTAGAATAAGGTTCATGAAGAATAAACACCTTTTGAGGAATATGAAGAGCATTTGAGGATCAAACAAGGGAAATAAAAATAAATTTTATTTACCCTAATGAAGAACACGACGAACAAGAGATGAGATTGGGAAGTTCGTCCGTTCAGATCTCCCATGCCCTAGCTTGGCAGAGGGAGACAACTACAGTGGCGGCGCGATGAGGACTTCCGCGGCCGATGCGAGTACGGTGACGACGAGGTCGAGGCAGTGAAGCTCTTCCTCACCAGCAACAATGACTTTAGTGGTAGCGCTAGGTTGGAGCTCGGGAGAGTTATGAAATGAGGAGTAACCAAGCACATGTTAAGGGGAGGGTGTATTTATAGAGGGAGTGAAAACCAATCTGCCCGAAGATTTTGACAAGATTGCCCCTGACCCTTGCTCTCCACGCGACAGGTGTCACCCACTTACTTAGAGGTGGAGATAGTGGGGGATCGTGGGTTATCTAGGCGCGGGAATCAGAATCGTTTGAGCGGGAACCGCTGAAAATTTTGATAGTGAAAATTTCAAATCTTCCGTTCCCAAATTCTTCAGCTGTTAAGGACATAGTGAAGATTTTGAATGAGTTTCAAAGTAGAACGCATATGAAGAATTTTTGAACAGACTAGGTTGAGTTTAGCATAGAGGGGGAAAGGGTCCGATCACATTCACTTAGATGAAAATCAACTTGAAGAATTAGCAATAAGTGAATGCTGTTGAGGACATTGAAAACTCAAATATATATATATATATATATATATATATATATATATGTATATATAGTGAATGAAGAACATGAGTTTCAAAGTTTGAAGAATTTGAAAAGTTGAGGAATTTGAAAAGTTGAGGAATTTGCAAATTTGAGGAATTTGATAATTTGAATAATTTGCAAAAATGACGAAAAACTCAATTTTGAAGAATTTCAACTTTGGTTGGTGGCGTGACCCACCGTATAAGAATGATGATTTCAGACACCGTGTACAATTGTCGTAGGGTTTTGAGAATCAAATTCTTCATTAATTTCTTCACACTTAGAGGATTATTCTTCATTGATTGAAGATAAACGTTACTTCGTGTGTTGCACACCTAAGTCATCAGTTTTGCATAAGTGTTAGGATGTGTGTCCTTTTTCAAAGAACATTCAAAGATTCTAAGATATTTAGCTCACACCGCAACTTGCAAAATCTCTTTTCATCCAAGGTCTTGGTGAAGATATCGGCCAGTTGTTCTTTAGTGGGGTTGCGGTCGATAGAGATGTCGCCCTTGAGTTAGTTAAATCTAAAGCTTTTGAGCGAGTGAGGGGACCTGGTGCATTGATGTCATCGATGATTTTGTCAATCTGTACTTCATTTGCAACTCTAGGATGAGCAGGTTGACGTGGCTGAGGACTTCCTTCAGCATCATTTTGTTCAGGTGTATCAACATGAAAGTCTTCATTCGTTGGAATGACTTCCTCAGTGGGTATGATATCTTCAGTTGCCTTCAGCTTAATGGATTCCTCAGGAGACTATTCATCAAACACAAAAGGCAGGTGCTCTCTTTGCGAGCCGTCAGTTTCATCGAACCGCACATCTATAGTTTCAACAACCTTGTGATGGTAGGTGTTGAAGACTTTTTAGGTGTGCGAGTCCTTTCCGTAACCAAGCATAAAACCTTCATGTGCTTTCGGTGCAAACATAGAACTGTGGTGAGGATCTCTGATCCAACATTTTGCACCGAAGACTTTGAGATAACTTACATTGGGTTTCTTGCCTAGCATGAGCTCATATGAAGTCTTCTTGAGGAATTTGTGAAGATATACCATGTTGATGATGTGGCATACAGTATCAATTGCCTTAGGCCAGAAGCGACGAGGGGTTTTGTATTCATCAAGCATGGTGCAAGCCATCTGAACTAGAGTCCTGTTCTTGCACTCCATGATGCCATTCTATTGTGGAGTATAAGGGGCAGATAACTCATGAGTAATACCAAGTTCATCAAGATATTCATCAAGATTAGTGTTCTTGAATTCAGTCCCATTATCACTCCTAATATGCTTGATCTTGACACCGAAGTTGGTGGAGGCCCTTGAAGCAAATCGTCTGAAGACATCCTACACTTCATTCTTGTACAAAATAATATGCACCCAAGTGTAACGAGAGTAATCATCAACAATGACAAAGCCATACAAACTTGAAGAATTTGTTAGTATGGAGTAATGAGTGGGGCCAAAGAGATCCATGTGAATCAATTCAAAGGGTCGAGTCGTGGTCATGATTGTCTTCGAGGAATGCTTGGATCTAGTCATCTTCCCAGATTCACATGCACCGGAGAGGTGGTCCTTGAGGAATTTGACACCCTCGATGCCAATGAGGTGCTTTTTCTTCACGAGCGTGTGCAAGTTCCTCATACCCACATGTCCAAGTCGTCGATGCCACAACCAGCCTTCTGAAGACTTTGCAAGTAAGAAAGTGGCAGGTTGAGTACCTACAGAGAAATCAACAATATACAAGTCTCCTCTCCTAAAGCCTTCGAAGACTTTGGAATCGTCAGATTCCATGATGACAACACAATGATATTTTCCAAATACGACAATCATATCAAGATCACAAAGCATTGAGACAGACATAAGGTTGAACCCAAGGGATTCAACAAGCATCACCTTATCCATGGTTCGGTCCTTTGAGATAGCAACCTTACCAAGTCCCAATACCTTGCTTTTTTCCTTTGTGTGCGTAGGCGATATGCTTCAGAGGAGATGGAGTGAGTGGAAAATTCATCAGTAGATTCTTGTCACCAGTAGTGTGGTTTGTGCATCCACTATCGAGGACCCACTCAGTAGCTTTTGGAGTATCGTCCTGCAGATGAATTATTACAACTTACGAACTCATATGCTTCAGAGTGAAGAATGTGACATCAATTTCATCAGATAGGATTTCATCACACAAGATAGTAAGCAAGTAGTGTGAGGACGTGAGAAATGAAGAATTCATTTCATCATGGTTAGCTTGCGTCCTTTCAAGCATTTCCCCAGGCCTCCAGCAAGTTCATCAGATGTTCAGTTTCATCTGGAGACCTCACCCTGCATAAGAAATTAGTTCAATTTCTTCACCACCCACATCTGGAGGGGTGGCAAAGAGTTCATCATTCTGCGAGCACCATGTGAGAAAGGAGGCATCGAAGCAAGTGCACTTTGTTTCACAGGGAGAGGATTAGAGTACTCAAATGAATAAGCACAGAAATTCTTCTAGGATTTATGAACATAATGGTTTGAAGAATAATGCACATATTCATAACTCTTAAATTTTTCCTGCGAAACAGAAGCATTAGCGCGAGAACGATATTTTTGACCATTTGAGGAATTTGGTCCAAGTGAGGACTTTGGTTCATATGAGGAATTTGATCTGGGGTTCCTATTCTTCATGAGTGATGTCGTGAGGACATTCACTTTAAGATTTTGTAGGTAGCTCTTGGGAACCCAAATTTTCTTCATTGGAGAACCGTTCCTGCAGTTAGTTCCAACAAATCTAGCAAATACTTCACCTTTTTGATTTTTGAAGAATTTGTAGTTGGAGTCAAGTGACTCATCAGAGGAATATGAAGTTTCACAAGTAAAGCCAGATAAAGTGGATGGATCTACAGGAGGTCCTTTCGCAGCAACCCATGAGGTTTTGGGGTACTGCTTAGGTGTCCAATAAGATCCATCAGCGTTGAGTTTCCTCGCAAATTCAACACCCTCTTTCCTAGGGTTCCTATTCAGAATCTGCTTTTTGAGGACATCGCAAAGGGTTTGATGCCCTTTGAGACTTTTGTACATGCCTATCACATACAATTCCTTCAAGCCTGCCTTTTCATTAGTGGTACTTGTGGTATCCTCAGATGATGAATTTGTGAGCACTGGAATAGTTGAAGAATTTGCAGCAATAGAAGCATTTGAACATTTAGGTGAAGAATTAGCAGTTTCACGTTCGATGCATTTCAAACAAGGTGGAACAAATTCTTCCTGAGCGGTACTGATCTGTTGTGCCAGTAAGGAATCGTTTTCCCTTTGGAGATCCACATGTGACACCCTCAGTTTCTCGAGATCTTGCTTTCTTTCAAGAAATTCATAAGAAAGCTTCTCATGATCGGGTAAGAGGTCGTTATGATGACTCTGAAGGTTATCATACTTTGACTGAAGACTTTTGTGATCATCAGACAGAGTTTGAGTCTGATCCACTTCATAGTTCAACAGATCATCACTTTTGTCTAGCATTTTCTGAAGATTTTCAAGTGCACTTTGTTGCTTAGTGGCAATTTTAACAAGTTTACCATAGCTAGGTTGCACAAATTCATCAGGTTCACCTTCACTTGATACAGAAGAGGAATGATGTTTGTGTACCTTTGATCCTTTTTCCATGAAGCAATAGGTGGGAGGACAATCATCATTGCTGACGTCAGAGTCGTTGGAGTAGTCATCTTCTTCATAGTTGAAGATGGACTTGCTGACGAAGGCAGTAGCGAGAGCAAGGCTAGCGACACCAGATTCTGATTCCTCCTCACATTCTTCCTCTTCTTCATATTCTTCAGACTCTTCCTTAGTATCCATTTCCTTGCCCATGAATGCTTGAGCCTTTCTGGAACCATTCTTCTTGTGCTTTGAGGACTTTGAAGATTTCTTATTTTTCTTCGAGTCATCAGAACTATCCTCCTTGTATTTCTTCTTCCTCTTTGAATCTTTTCCCAGAGAGGACAGTCAGAGATAAAGTGACCAGGCTTCTTGCAATGATGACATGTTATTTTCTTGTAGTCTTCTGAGGAATCTGATTTCCTCAAGCCTCTTTTTGATGACTTTTCAAATCCACCTCTCCTTGAGAACTTCTGGAATTTCCTCACGAGCATTGCTAGTTCCAGACTTAGTTCTTTAGGATCGCCAAGGCTGCTGTCGGAATCTTCTTCTTCGGGTGAGGAAATTGCTTTCGCCTTCAGGGCACGAGATCTTCCATAGCTTGGCCCATAGAGGTCTCTCTTCTCAGCTTGTTGGAATTCATGAGTATTGAGTCTCTCAAGAATATCAGCAGGATCAAGTGACTTGTAGTCTCCACGTTCTCGAATCATCAATGCCAGAGTATCGAATGAGGAGTCAAGAGATCTTAGCAGTTTCTTCACCACTTCATGGTCAGTGATATCGGTGGCACCCATTGCTTGAAGCTCATTGGAGATATCAGTGAGACGATCAAAATTTTGCTAAACATTTTCATTGTCAAGTATCTTGAAGCGGTTGAAGAGACTGCGAAGAACATCAACACGAGAGTCACGTTGAGTGGATACACCTTCGTTGACTTTGGACAACCTATCCCAGATAAGCTTAGCAGTCTCCAAAGCACTCACTCTGCCATACTGACCTTTGCTCAGATGGCCACAGATGATATTCTTCGCATGAGAATCGAGTTGCTTGAATCTCTTCACATCAGCAGTAGTAACAGTGGGAGTGACAGAGGGCAGAGCATTTTCCACAACGTACCAGATGTCATTGTCAATAGCTTCAAGGTGCATACGCATCTTGTTCTTTCAGTAGGGGTAGTCCGTCCCATCAAAGGTAGGACACCCCGCGGAAACCTTGATCATACCTGCAGTCGGCATAACTAGAACTCCAGGTGGTTAAACCAAAATCACACAAAGCGAGGGAGTACCTGCTCTGATACCAATTGAAAGTGCGTTATATCGACTAGAGGGGGGTGAATAGGCGATTTTTACAAATTCATCACTTGAGGAATTTGAAATGTGATGAATAACTAGCAGCGGAATAAGTACTCAAGTGCAAGAGGAGCATAGTAACAACATAGTCTTCATGATGAAATGAAACATGCACAAATAGTAAGTAGCGTGATACAGGATAAGAAGTGATGAACAAGGTGACTTGAAGAATTTGAGGTGAGGAATTTGTGAAAAAAGTCTTCAGTCAAATTCTTCAAACAGTAACAATCAATTTCATCAACAGGTATATGAGGAATTAGAGGGGTTGAGGAAATAGAACTAGATAGCTCGATGAAGACAATGGTTTTATGACCCAGTTCCAACTGCTGTGACAGTCATACGTCTGGTTTGGAGCGGCCTGGTATTTAAACTAGAGGACACACAGTCCCAAGACACACAGTCCTTACAGTATTCTCCTTGAGCTAATGTCACACATTCCTCGCCCAGCACTCGAGGTAAGTCTTCAGGGTAGACTTCCAAAACCCTCACAAACTGGTCATCTGGCGATCCACAATTTACTGCTGGATGCTCTAGACCAAGATCACTTCGTGATCCCCAATTGACTGCATGAGCACTAGACCATGACGCCTAACCATTTGGAGGATGCATAGTCCTCAAAGGTAACAAGTGTCGGATCCACACAGGAATTTCTTCAGTGATGCTCAATCACTATGGGTTTGGTGGTTTGGTTGTGGGTTTTTCCTCACTGATGATTTTCTCTCAAAGTCCTCGGAGGATGGGTTGCTCTCAAATGATAAGTGTCAGTTCTCTCTCGGAGGAGCCAACCAACTAGTTGTTGTGGGGGGTGGCTATTTATAGCCAAGGTGCAACCTGACATGATAAGACATAAATGCCCCCAATGATATGATTGCTATGTGGATAAGAATGATTGCGGACAGATGGCGCTAAGCACAGCAATGGTCGGAATTTCGAACTATGAAAGTCCTCAGGCTTATCATGTTCCTCACTTGTAGGCAATTCACACTAGCGAAATCCTAACTCCCCAGTAAGATCAATTTCCTCAGAGACCAGAAGAACTTCGTCTCTATCACTGAAGAACTTGTCTGAGCCATAAGAGATTACCGAAGGCTTCACTCGAAGGATTGTATAGGTTGAGGATTCTGGAGTTGAGCATCAGTTGGCAATTTTCCTTAGTATTACCTTGGCCCCCTTTAGCACCACGGTGTTTCCTATGACTCAAATAAGGAAATGAAACTACGAAAACAAAAGTCTTCATGCTTCATATTCCTCGTTCATATCTTCAAGGTCACACCAACTTCTTCATTTTCAAAGTCTTCACAAAGTCTTCACCAAAGTCTTCAGTTGAAGACATACATTTTTAGGGGTCGATAATCTCCGGATATATCAGACTCCTCATCGACTTATAGAGCCTGTGTACACTCACAAACACATTAGTACCTTAACCTATAAGTCTTCAATACACCAAAATCACTAAGGGCACTAGATGCACTAACAGGTAGGATTGACATAGTCACAACTATGAAACGGAGAACTCATCAAGAGCACCATTGTTGCGATCTTTGGTCCACAAAGAACTTCTGTCATAATTGTTTCATGGTATTGGTAGAATGATAAACCACAAACCTTGAAGGCTAGAGCAAGGTTACTAATATTCCGAAGGGACAAGCAAATTCTATCAACACCTTGGGCTCAACAACCCAGAAATAGAATACCTGTTGACTAATTAGTATCACAACATGCTTTTGATAATGATGGCCAGAATTATCACACTAGAAACAGAACCACAACAGGACTACAGGGTGGTTCTCTGAGATAACATGACTTCCTAAACATCTTAACAAATAAGTCGAGGTAAAAGAGTACCTCAACACAACAATTAGTGTGGTTTGTCTGCCCCAAAAGACATTGATTCAAGATGAAGGAATTTTGCAATTGCATCAGATTATTTGTCAACCTTGGATAACTCAGATAGCATAACAGTTGTATAGGCATGAAATATGAGGCAACCTACATGAAACTGACAACATAACAACTTAATTCTTATGAAGACTTCGATCCAAGAAGACACAACCTTTCCTATAGGTCTCCAGCATAGTCACTCGTCATCGTGATAGATAGATGAGAAAGCCTAGTTTTAAACCCCATAGAACAAGGAAGAGGGTGACTCAGAATTTGAATGACACGAGGAAAGGAATAAAAAGAATCTGACATTCCCTTCCACAATCAATTCCCTTATATAACTAAATCAGTTCTAGACTCAACAACGACTAGTTTGGCTTGGTAATCCTACATGCAATCAAGCTCTGATACCAATGCTGTCGGGACCCGAATCCTAAGCCATACAAGTCTAGCATGTAACACATCATATCACTTTGCGGCCTCACGCACGGTAATCCCCACGGCTGCCACCTTATCTTGGCCGAGACCATTTGCGCCTTTTGGCTCACGTATATGAATATGTCGCTAGCAATCATATGTTAAAGAACCCGGGTCGACATGACTAGTTATAGACCCAAGTGGCACAACCATCAAGGACATGCATACATAAACCAGCAGTGCATGTGTGAGTCAACAACGTGTGTAGACGAGTCGTAGCAAGCTACATGGACTCCATTACACTGCGTGACATTTCCCCATAGGGACAGACATTATGACTTAAGTATTTATTAAGACTCATAAGAGCCAACATAGTGTGGTATTAAAAACAGGGGTCACATGACCCAACACTCAAGTCATACAAGCAAAAAGCGGATGCAAAACATGTCTGGGTACAAACATGTACTAAAAGTAGCTCGAGGAGCCTGAAAAGCTACATTGACCCTACCAAAGGAGCCAGACCTCTGTCTGGGATTCCTACGCTAATCTGGTCAACATCAAACTTCACATCATAAGAATCACTAATGAGACTGAAGTCTCATATGCAAAAACATAAATAGGCAAACGTGTGTACAAAGGTACTCAGCAAGACTTACATCACAACTATCTACATATGCATCAATATCAAAGAAGGGGACTGTGGAGTTTATTGCAGCAGGCCAGCTTTGACTCTTGGCTAACCTATACTATGACTACGAGTACTTTCTTTGAGGTGGCATATCGCACAGTGAAAGCACATTTCCTCCCTTGGTGGTTTTTGGTAATTAATAAAAACATATATGTCATTGAACTAATGTTTCCACTAAGCATGTTTCAGGTAAAGTTCAGTGATGGGTTGGCAAAAGGTTTGTGGAATTTCCCAAGATGCAAGGAAATAGATTGGCAAAGCTTCAACCAAAAGGACTCTACATTTTACTTTGTGAGAAATCACTTTGAGTCCATAGGAAAGCCAATATTATCAAAAGGGGGTAAGGTACGATTGGTGAACAAAATGCTCATACATGCACAACTGATCGTCACCACATACACCCACCAGCTCTTCCACAAAAGTCTGTCCAAAGCCAAATATCCAAAATCAGTGCAACCAACACTTTCCACTCGGTGCCTCCGTTTCTTAGCCTCAGACAGACTCATCCAAACCCTAGCCCTTCGGTGCAACCGATTATGCTTTGGTTCCACAGAGTTTGGGTTGCCAACTTTGTGTTACGCAAATTCACAAAATTGGTTCCACCGAGTTTGTTGAATCGACGTCACCGAGTCTGGAAATCTGACTGTTGGTCACCTTATCGGTGCAACCGAGTTTTATGTATTGGTCTCACCGAGATTCAAAAGTTGCTACCTTTGAGGCAAGTCGATACCACCGAGATTAACACATCGGTGTCACTGAGTCTGACTTATTAGGAGTAACGATTGGATTTTTGGAGATGCCTATATATACCCCTCCACCACCACCCACTCACAAGAGAAGCACTTAGAACAGATCCCCACCTATCCTATCAGATGTTTTGAGAGAGCGCCACCTACTCATGTGTTGAGCACATGCCATTCCATCCCAACCATATGAATCATGATCTCTAGCCTCCCCAAGTTGCTTTCCACCCAATCAATCTCTTCCACCAAAGCCAAATCTGTGAGAGAGTGATTGTGTGTTGAGGAGTCTATCATCTTGAAGCACAAGAGCAAGGAGTTCAACATTATCGAGCCTATTACCTTTTGGAGGGTGGTGCCTCCTAGATTGGTTAGGTGTCGCTATGGAGCCTCCTACTTCATGTTGTGGAGTGAACCAAGAAGTTTGTAAGGGCAAGGAGATCGCCTACTTCATGAAGATATAACCCGAGTTAGGCTAGTCCTCCGCGGATGTAGGCCATCATGGTGTTGGAAATATGCCCTAGAGGCAATAAATAAAGTGTTTATTATTGTATTTCCTTGTTCATGATAATCGTTTATTATCCATGCTATAATTGTATTAATTGGAAACATGGATACATGTGTGGATACATAGACAAACACAATGTCCCTAGTATGCCTCTAGTGAACTAGCTCGTTGATTGAAAGATGGTTAAGGTTTCCTAGCGATGGACATGAGATGTCATTTGATAACGGGATCACATCATTAGGAGAATGATGTGATGGACAAGAACCAAACTACAAATGTAGCTTATGATCGTGTCAGTTTATTGCTACTATTTTCTGCATGTCAAGTATATGTTCCTATGACCATGAGATCATGCAACTCACAGATATAAGAGGAGTACCTTGTGTGTATCAAACGTCGCAACGTAACTTGGTGACTATAAAGGTGCTCTATAGGTGTCTCCGAGGGTGTCTGTTGAGTTGGCATGGATCAAGACTGGGATTTGTTACTCCGTGTGACGGAGAGGTATCTCAGGGCCCACTCGATAATACAACATAACTATAAGCCTTGCAAGCAATGTGACTAAGTGTTGGTCACGGGATCTTCTATTACAGAAAGAGTAAAGAGACTTGCGAGTAACGAGGTTGAACTAGGTATGGAGATACCGATGATCGAATCTCGGGCAAGTAACATACCGAAGAACAAAGGGAACATCATACGGGATTAACTGAATCCTTGACATAAAGGTTCGACCAATAAAGATCTGCATAGAATATGTAGGAACCAATGTGGACATCCAGGTCCCTCCATTGGTTATTGACCGTAGAGGTGTCTCGGTCATGTCTACATAGTTCTTGAACCCGCAGGGTCTGCACACTTAAGGTTTGGTGACGTTTGGGTAGTATAGAGTTATGTACGGTGGTGACCGAAGTTTGTTCGGAGTCCCGGATGAGATCCTGGACATCACAAGGAGCTCCGGAATGGTCCGGAGGTAAATATAAATATATAGGAAGTCCTATTTTGGTCGTCGGAAAAGTTCCGGGCTTATCGGTAGTGTACCGGGAGTGCCGGTAGTGTACCAGGAGACCTCCGGGAGGGGTATTTCGACCCAAGAGGCTTCATGGGTTGTGGGAGAGTGAATATCAGCCGTTAGTGGGCTGGTGGAAACTCCCACACAAGGCCCATGTGGCTGGAGAAGAAAACCCAAAAGGGAAAAGGTGGAAAAAGGCAAAAAGGAAAAAAAGAATGAATCCTAATCCTACCAGGAGTGGAGGAGGTGGACTCCTCCTCTCCTAGTTCGGCCGAAGCCTAGAAGGCTTGGAGGCCAAGATTCCTCCTCTCCTCCTCTGCTCCTATATATGCTGGTGGTATTGATGGCTTTTGCACTAGATTTTCAGCCACGTGCTACCCGTTCCTCCAGTGCATAGTTTCTCCTATAGATCGGTTTTCTGCAGTGCTTAGTCGAAGCCCTGCCAGAATTGCTCCACCACCATCGCCGGAGCACCGTCAGGCTGCCGGAGAACTCTTCTTACTCTCCACTCCTTCTTGCTGGACCAAGACGGTGGAGATCGTCATCAAGCTGTACGTGTGCTGAACGCGGAGGTGTCGTCCGTTTGGTGCTAGATCGGAAGGATCGTGATCAAGTTCGTGAGATGGATCATGATCAAGTTCGTGGGACGGATCGTGATCGGATCGCGGGATGGATCGTGATTGGATCGCGGGACGGATCGTGATTGGATCGCGGGATGCACGGCAATTTGGATCGCGAAGACGTTCGACTACACCAACCGCGTTTCTTAACGCTTCCCGCTTAGCGATCTACAAGGGTATGTAGATCCACTCTCCCTCTTGTAAATGCTCATCGCCATGGATAGATCTTCGTGTGCGTAGGAACTTTTTTGTTTCCCATGCAACCTTTCCCAATAGTGGCATCATGAGCTAGGTCTATGTGTAGATGAGATCTCGAGTAGAACACAAAAGGTTTGTGGGCGTTGATGCTTAGATTGCTTCCTCCCTTGGTCGGATTTTGGTTCAGCGGTATTGTGAGATGAAGCGGCCCGGACCAACATTACTCGTACGCTTACGAGAGACCAGTTCCCTCGACACAACTTGTTGCCTAGATGGCTTGCGGGTGGCAGTTTCTCTCACTTTAGTTGGATCGGATTCGACAAAGGTGGTCCTTTAGAAGGTTGAAAAGCAAATTATGTATCACCGTTGTGGCTTATGCATAGGTGAGAATCGTTCTTGCTAGAAACCCGTAGCATCCACGTAAAAACATGCAACAACAATTAGAGGACATCTAACTTGTTTTTGCAGGGTATGTTGTGATGTGATATGTCCAATTACATGATGTGATATATGTGATGTATGAGATGATCATGTGATGTATAGAATTTCACGACTTGCATGTCGATGAGTATGGCAACCGGCAGGAGCCATAGGGTTGTCTTTAATTATTGTATGACCTGCATGTCAATCATTAAGCGCTATGTAATGCTTTACTTTATCGCTAAACGGTAGCAATAGTAGTAGAAGCATGCAGGGCATGACAACCTCGATGGCGCCACGTTGATGGAGATCAAGATGATGGAGATCATGGTGTCATGCCGGTGACGATGAAGATCATGACGGTGCTTTCCAGATGGAGATCTAAAGCACAAGTTCATGGCCATATCATGTCACTTATGAATTGCATGTGATGTTAATCCTTTTATGCACCTTGTTATGCTTAGTACGACGGTAGCATTATAAGGTGATCCCTCACTTAAATTTCAAGATAAAATTGTGTTCTCCCCGAGTGTGCACTGTTGCGAAAGTTTGTCGTGTTGAGACACCACGTGATGATCGGGTGTGATAGACTCTACGTTCACATACAACGGGTGCAAGCCAGTGTTGCACGCGCAGAACACTCAGGTTAAAATTGACGAGCCTAGCATGTACAGACATGGCCTCGGAACACAAGAGACCAAAAGGTCGAACATGAGTCATATAGTAGATATGATCAACATAATGATGTTCACCATTGAAGCCACCTCAACTCACGTGATGATCGGACTTGAGTTGGTGGATTTGGATCATGTGACACTTAGATGACCTGAGGGATGTCAATTTGAGTGGGAGCTTTAGTAATTTGATTAACTAAACTCATTATCTTGAACAATAGTCTAAGTGAACTTTGCATATTTATGTTGTAGATCAATGGCTCGCGCAGTAGCACCCCTGAATTTTAATGCGTTCCTAGAGAAAGCTAAACCGAAAGATGATGGAAGTAACTTTGTTGACTTGGCTCGTAATATGAGGATTATCCTCGCGGCTTCCTAGAAATCATATGTCCTTGATGCACCGCTTGGTGACCAATCAGAAGACATGACCTCTGAAGACGTTAAGAACGCTTGGGAGGCACGTACTGGAGATTACTCGGTAGTCCAGTGTGCAATATTGCATGGCTTAGAACTGGGACTTCAAAGACGTTTTGAACGTCATGGAGCATATGAGATGTTCCAGGAGTTTAAGTTTATCTTTCAGAAGAACGCCCGGATCGAGAGGTATGAAACCTCCGATAAGTTCTATGCTTGCAAGATGGAGGAGAACGGGTCTATCAGCGAACATATACTCAGAATGTCTGGGTATTCAACTCGTCTAGCGGAGTTGGGAATTGCCCTTCCGCCAGAGGCGATCACTAACAGAGTTCTTCAATCACTGCCACCTAGTTACAAGAGCTTTGTGATGAACTATAACATGCATGGGATGAACAAGTCAGTCGCCGAGCTGTATGCGATGCTAAAATTCGTTGAGTCTGAAATCCAGAAAGAACATCAAGTGTTGATGGTCAATAAAACCACTAGATTCAAGAAAAATGGCAAAGTCAAGGGCAAGGGCAAGAAGGGTAAAACCAAGAAGGATGGCAAAGCAGTTGCTACTCCTGCAAAGAAGCCCAAGCATGGACCCAAGCCAGAAACTGAGTGCTTTCATTGCAAAGGAACTGGTCACTGGAAGCGGAACTGCCCCAAGTACCTGGTTGACAAGAAGGTGGCCAACGACAAACAAGGTGTATATGACATACATGTTATTGATGTGTACCTTACTAGCTCTCGTAGTAGTGCCTAGGTATTTGATACCGGTTCGGTTGCTCACATTTGCAACTCAAAGCAGGAACTACGGAATAAATGAAGGCTGGCAAAGGACGAAGTGACGATGCACGTGGGAAATGGTTCCAAGGTTGATGTGATCGCCATCGGCACGCTCTCTCTTCGATTACCATCGGGATTAGTGATGAACCTGAATAATTGTTATTTAGTGCCTGCGTTAAGCATGAACATTATATCTGGATCTTGTTTATTGCGAGACGGTTACTCATTTAAATCGGAGAATAAAGGTTGTTCTATTTATATGAGTAATATCTTTTATGGTCATGCACCCAATGTTAGGGGTTTATTCATATTGAATCTTGATAGTGATGACACACATGTTCATAACATTGATGCCAAAAGATGTAGAATTGATAATGATAGTACCACTTTTTTGTGGCACTGCCGCTTAGGTCATATTGGTGTAAAACGCATGAAGAAGCTCCATGCTGATGGACTTTTGAGTCACTTGATTTTGAATCACTTGACACATGTGAACCATGCCTCATGGGCAAGATGACTAAAACACCATTCTCTGGAACAATGGAACGGGCGAGTGACTTATTGGAAATCATACACACTGATGTGTGCGGTCCAATGAATGTTACAGTGCATGGTGGATATCGTTATTTTCTCACCTTCACTGATGACTTAAGTAGATATGGGTATATTTACCTAATGAAACACAAGTCTGAAACGTTTGAAAAGTTCATGCAATTTTAGAGTGAAGTTGAGAATCATCGTAACAAGAAGATTAAGTTCCTGCGATCTGATCGAGGAGGTGAATATCTGAGTTATGAGTTTGGCAGTCACTTAAGACAGTGTGGAATTGTTTCACAGTTGACACCGCCCGAAACACCACAACGTAATGGTGTGTCTAAACGTCGTAATCGAACCTTATTAGATATGGTGCGTTCTATGATGTCTCTTGCTGATTTGCCACTATCGTTTTGGGGTTATGCATTAGAGACAGCTGCATTCACTTTAAATAGGGCACCATCAAAATCCGTTGAGACGACGCCATATGAACTGTGGTTTGGCAAGAAACCAAAGTTGTCATTTCTTAAAGTTTGGGGATGTGATGCTTATGTCAAAAAGCTTCAGCCTGAAAAGCTAGAACCCAAAGCGGAGAAATGCGTCTTCATATAGGATACCTGAAAGAGACAGTCGGGTATACCTTCTATCTCAGATCCGAAGGCAAAGTGCGTGTCGCTAAAACGGAACATTTCTTGAGAAAGAGTTTCTCTGGAAAGAATTGAGTGGGAGGAAAATAGATCTTGATGAGGTTATTGAACCTTTACTTCAACCAGAAAGTAGCGCAACGCAGAAAGATGTTTCTGTGGAACCTACAATAGTAGAAGAGGAAGTTAATGATGATGATCATGAAGCTTCAGATCAAGTAGATATTGAACCTCGTAGGTCGACAAGGCCACGTACTACCCCTGAGTGGTACAGCAACCCTGTCTTGGAGGTCATGTTGTTGGACAACAATGAACCTACGAGCTATGGAGGAGCAGTGATGGGCCCGGATTCCGAGAAATGGTTAGAGGCCATGAAATTCGAGATAGGATCAATGTATGAAAACAAAGTATGGACTTTGGAAGTATTACCTGAAGGGCGAAAGGCCATTCAGAACAAATGGATCTTTAAGAAGAAAACAGACGCGGACGGTAATGTCACCGTCTATAAAGCTCGACTTGTGGCAAAGGGTTTTTCACAAGTTCAAGGAGTTGACTACGATGAGACTTTCTCACCCGTAGGGATGGTTAAGTCTGTCAAAATCATGTTAGCAATAGGTGCCTATTTCGACTATGAAATTTGGCAGATGGATGTAAAAACAGCGTTCCTCAACGGTTTCCTTGAGGAAGAGTTGTATATGATGCAACCCGAAGGTTTTGTCGATCCAGAGAATGCTAACAAAGTTTGCAAACTCCAGCGATCCATTTATGGACTGGTGCAAGCATCTCGGAGTTGGAATAAGCGCTTTGACGAGGTGATCAAAGCGTTTGAGTTTATACAAGTTTACGGAGAAGCTTGTATTTACAAGAAAGTGAGTGGGAGCTCTATAACATTTCTAGTATTATATGTGGATGACATATTGCTGATTGGAAACAATATAGAAATGCTGGAAAGCGTGAAGGAATATTTGAACAAGAGTTTTTCAATGAAGGACCTAGGAGAAGCTGCTTTGATATTAGGCATTAAGATCTATAGAGATAGATCGAGACGCTTAATAGCACTTTCACAGAGCACACCCCTTGATAAAGTTTTGAAAAAGTTCAAAATGGAACAGTCCAAGAAGGGGTTCTTGCCTGTATTACAAGGTGTGAAGTTGAGTAAGACTCAATGCCCAGTAACTACAGAAGATAGAGAAAAGATGAGTGGCATCCCCTATGCTTCAGTCATAGGCTCTATCATGTATGCAATGCTGTGCACAAGACCCGATGTTAGCCTTGCCATAAATATGGCCGGAAGGTTTCAAAGTGATCCTGGAATGGAGCACTGGCAAGCGGTCAAGAATATCCTTAAGTACCTGAAAAGGACTAAGGAAATGTTTCTCGTTTATGGAGGTGATGAAGAGCTCGTCGTAAAGGGTTACGTCGATGCAAGCTTTGACATTGATCCGGACGACTCTAAGTCGCAAACCGGATACATATTTATTCTTAACGGGGGAGCGGTAAGCTGGTGCAGTTCCAAGCAAAGTGTGGTAGCCGATTCTACGTGCGAAGCGGAATACATCGCAGCCTCGGAGGCGGCGAAGGAAGGTGTCTGGATGAAGCAGTTCATGACAGATCTTGGAGTAGTGCCCAATGCACTGAATCCAATGAACCTATTCTGTGACAACACTGGTGCCATTGCTCTGGCCAAGGAACCAAGGTTTCACAAGAGGACCAGACACATAAAGCGACGCATCAACTCCATCCGCGATTACATCTTGGAGAAAGACATAAATATTTGCAAAGTGCACACGGATCTGAATGTTGCAGCCCATTGACTAAACCTCTTCCAAGGGCTAAACATGATCAACACCAGAACTGCATGGGTGTTCGATTCATTACAATGTAAATCACATAGTGATGTGAAATAGATTATTAACTCTAGTGCAAGTGGGAGACTATTGGAAATATGCCCTAGAGGCAATAAATAAAGTGTTTATTATTGTATTTCCTTGTTCATGATAATCGTTTATTATCCATGCTATAATTGTATTAATTGGAAACATGGATACATGTGTGGATACATAGACAAACACAATGTCCCTAGTATGCCTCTAGTGAACTAGCTCGTTGATTGAAAGATGGTTAAGGTTTCCTAGCCATGGACATGAGATGTCATTTGATAATGGGATCACATCATTAGGAGAATGATGTGATGGACAAGACCCAAACTACAAACGTAGCTTATGATCATGTCAGTTTATTGCTACTGTTTTCTGCATGTCAAGTATATGTTCCTATGACCATGAGGTCATGCAACTCACAGATATCGGAGGAGTACCTTGTGTGTATCAAACGTCGGAACATAATTGGGTGACTATAAAGGTGCTCTATAGGTGTCTCCGAGGGTGTCTGTTGAGTTGGCATGGATCAAGACTGGGATTTGCTACTCCGTGTGACGGAGAGGTATCTTAGGGCCCACTCGGTAATACAACATCACTATAAGCCTTGAAAGCAATGTGACTAAGTGTTGGTCACGGGATCTTGTATTACGGAACGAGTAAAGAGACTTGCCAGTAACGAGGTTGAACTAGGTATGGAGATACCGATGATCGAATCTCGGGCAAGTAACATACCGAAGAACAAAGGGAACATCATACGGGATTAACTGAATCCTTGACATAGAGGTTAGACCGATAAAGATCTTCATAGAATATGTAGGAACCAATGTGGGCATCCAGGTCCTGCCATTGTTTATTGAACGTAGAGGTGTCTCGGTCATGTCTACATAGTTCTCGAACCCGCAGGGTCTACACACTTAAGGTTTGGTGACGTTTCGGTAGTATAGAGTTATGTATGGTGGTGACCGAAGTTTGTTCGGAGTCCCATATGAGATCCTGGACGTCATGAGGAGCTCCGGAATGGTCCAGAGGTAAAGATTCATATATAGGAAGTCCTGTTTTGGTCGCCGGAAAAGTTCTGAGCTTATCGGTAGTGTACCGGGAGTGCCGGTAGTGTACCGGGAGACCTCCGGGAGGGGTATTTCGACCCAAGAGGCTTCATGGGCTGTGGGAGAGTGAATATCAGCCCTTAGTGGGCTGGTGGAACCTCCCACACAAGGCCCATGTGGCTGGAGAAGGAAACCCAAAAGGAAAAAGGTGGAAAAAGGCAAAAAGGAAAAAAGGAAAAAAAAAGAATGAATCCTAATCCTACTAGGAGTGGAGGAGGTGGACTCCGCCTCTCCTTGTTCGGCCGAAGCCTAGAAGGCTTGGAGGCCAAGCTGCCTCCTCTCCTCCTCTCCTCCTATATATACTAGTGGTATTGAGGGCTTTTGCACTAGATTTTCAGCCACGTGCTACCCGTTCCTCCAGTGCATAGTTTCTCCTCTAGATCGGTTTTCTGCAGTGCTTAGGCGAAGCCGTGGCGGAATTGCTTGACCACCATCGCCGGAGCACCATCAGGCTGCCGGAGAACTCTTCTTACTCTCCACTCCTTCTTGCTGGATCAAGACGGTGGAGATCGTCATCAAGTTGTACGTGTGCTCAACGCGGAGGTGTCGTCCGTTCGGTGCTAGATCGGAAGGATTGTGATCAAGTTCGTGAGACGGATCGTGATCAAGTTCATGGGACGAATCGGGATCAGATTGCGAGACGGATCGTGATTGGATCGCAGGACGCACAACGATTTGGATCGTGAAGAAGTTCAACTACACCAACCACGTTTCTTAACGCTTCCCTCTTAGCGATGTACAAGGGTATGTAGATCCACTCTCCCTCTCGTAGATGCTCATCACCATGGATAGATCTTCGTGTGCGTAGGAATTTTTTTGTTTCCCATGCAACGTTCCCCAACACATCGTATAGTCAAGGTTGCTTCTTCGTGGAACCCTCCATGGGTAGAGACCTTTGTGGACTCTCGCGACCGTTACCCTCCGTGGGTTGAAGACTACATAAACATGGACGTACGATAGCACCACCTATCGGAACCACGGGAAACATCATCGTGCCTCCAAATTGCGTTTGATCTTCCTACCCTTCCTTTACTACTCATGCTTGTCATTACTTTCCGCTGCGATACTCGTAGACATGCATGTGTAGGGTGTACTTGACTTGCTATGAATGCTAAAATCTGCCAACACTTAAAATTGGGAAGAAGCAGATTTTTATTTGGTGAAGTAGTCTAATCACCCCCCTCTAGACCTACTTTCTATCCTACAAGTGGTATCAGAGCTTTGGTCTCCATTGCATTGGGTTCACAACCTAGGAGAATATGGCGTCTAGTGAGGGAAATTATCACCGTAGAGGTCCACACTTTGATGGCACTAATTTTTCTAGTTGGAAGCACAAAATGAAAATGCATCTTCTTGGTCATAACCCCATCGTTTGGGCTGTTGTTCATGTTGGATTGCAGGGTGAATTCTTTGCATATGGAAGGGAACCAGATCGCGAAGCGAGTGCGGATGAGTTGAAGATGTTGCAACTAAATTCTCAAGCATGTGACATTCTCTTCAACTGCCTATGCCCCAAAGAATTCAAAAAATCAACCGTCTTGAGAATGCAAAAGAGATTTGGGATACTTAGGTTGATATGCATGAAGGTACTGAATCCATGAGAGAATCCAAATTGGATGTTCTACAAAGTCAGCTTGACAAGTTCAAGATGAAGGATGGTGAAGGAGTCGCTGAGATGTACTCTAGGCTAGCTCTAATCACCAATGAGATTGCCGGCTTAGGAAGTGAAGAAATGAATGACAAATTCATCATCAAGAAGATACTTCAAGCCTTGGATGATCGATATGACACCGTATGCACATTGATCCAAATGATGCCCAACTACAAAGATCTCAAGCCAACGGAAGTGATTGGAAGGATTGTTGCTCATGAGATGACACTCAAGGACAAGGAAGAGCTTCACCACAAGCGGTGCTTACAAATCCACAAGTGATGCTCCTGCTACCTCAAGCGACAAATTTTTCACAAATGAAGAGATAAGCCTCATGGTCAAGAAATTCAACAAGTTCTACAAGAATAAAAGCAAAGATCGAAGCTCCAACTCAAGATATGAACAGAAGCGTTCATCAAGTCATGACCGAAACTGCTACAATTTTGGGAAGCCCGGATACTAGTCCAATGAGTGCACAACTCCTTACAAAAGGAAATAAGAGTCACCAAGAAGACGATGCTCAAGATACGAGTCACCTCGAAGAGAGAGAAGGAGTAGGGATGATCTTTATGAATGAAGACCCTCAAGGATAAGTCGGGACTCTGAGAAGAAGGACAAGTACACCAAGATCTAATCAAGAAGAAGACATAAAGCTCATGTTGGTGAATGGGTTTCCGGATCCGAATCTGAGAACCACTTCGAGACAAGCTACCACTCCAACTATGACTACAGTCAAGATGAAGGTGTTGCCGGACTTGCACTAGTGAAAACCGACACCTACGGCATATTTGATTCACCAAATGAAGGGAGTGGATGTTTCCTCATGGCTAAAGGCCCCAAGGTGTCACACCCTGAGTATCTTGATTTCAATAGTGATGAGTATGACTTGTTAATTTAAGATTACTTGCTATTTGACAAATCTAGTAATGTTAGTCAAGATGAACTTGTTAGTAATCACTCTAGTCTAGATAAGTCGTGTGATGATGATAAGTTGGAAATAGAACGACTAACTCAAGAACTAAAAACTCTTAAGTTAGCTCATGAGTCTACTCTACAAGATCATAGAGAGCTTGAAAGACACATGAAAATCTGCGCTTCGAGAAGCTCAATTTAGAGCAAGAGCATGAATTCCTTAAATCTATCGATGACGATCTTCGAAAGAAGACTTCCTATTATCTAGCCAAACGACTTCTCTTGTGTACATTCATGCCACAAGTTAAGACTAAGCAAGCTAGTAACAAAGGCAAGAAAGGTTCTTCAACTAGTAGCAATAAAAATGATAAATCCAATGATATTGCTTCTAGTAGTTCCATTGATCCCACTAACTCTTCTCTTGGCCAAGTTACACTTGAGCAAGAAAATGAACTTTTGAAAGGGATTATAGAGAAAGATATCTACAAGAGTCTTGCTGGGTGCAAACAATTTGAGGAGATTGTACGCAAGCATGGAGGATACCGGAAGAACTCTGGTGTTGTCTACTTCAATGCTAATGGAGTTGAATGGGAAGAAGGTCAATACCCCAATCCCAAGTTTGTTCCTCAAAAATAGAAGTATGAAAATGCTCTCCCCAAGGGAACAAAAGATCAAGATGACCTTGCACCAGAAAACCCCAAGCTCAAGGGCAAGAACAAGATTCAAGAGGACATTAACTCATATGAAGATGAATCCCAAGCTTTGGTGAAGTGGGTTCCCAAGGCTACTACAAGCTCAACTTATACAAGTGCTACTTCAACACCAACGATCCCCATCAACTTGATGTGGGTCTCCAAGAATAAGAACTAGAGAAGTTCTTGAGGGGTGACTCCGCCAATGAAATCCACTCATATTCATTATTGGCAAGAACTAGTTGCAATCAACATCTACATCATGCAATAGTTCAAGGAGTCACACATTCCCTCAAAGGTAAGCAAGGGACAAGGTAACCAACAAATCAATGGACATCATCATGTATGCTTTGCACTCCATGTCCATAGATATCCTTGTATTTGTCTTTTGTGTGTTGGGACTAACCCATGTAGGTGAGAAGAGTAATGAAACAACAAGGATGCTCCCAACTCATGGTGATCTTCATCAACTTTGAGCATCCACCACTACTTCACCTACATGAAGTCTTCATCGACAGAACTCAAGGTTAGTTTATCCCTCCTATGGGGGGATGTCACATCAAGGGGGAGCTTTACTCTAAGACTTGAGTCAAAGCATCTCATAGTATGTGACGACATTAAATGCTTTATGTAAAAGTGGTAACCCCACTTGTGCTTAAACGATGAGTATGACCTATGATCAAGTATTCTTACTTGGCTCCTATGTCAATACACTCATATATAGATGACTCCGTCATCGCCAAAGTGCTTGTTAGATGCTAGTGTGTTTGTGCATGTTTGCCATGTTTTATTTTGACATCTTACTGGGTGAGCATGTTGGTGTGCATTTATTTGCTCATTCGAGGACATCCAATTACTACTATTTGGCTTTTGTTTTATTATTTGCCAATTGGATGTACAAGAATGCCTAGGACCACTCCTCTACCTATCTATGCTTTCTCACCTCATGTTCTATTCATGCTGCATCACAAAATTTGAACAAGTACTTTTCGACCTCTTTGTGTAAGGAGCACTCAGAGTTCCCTATCGACAAAGGACTGGCCATTAAAACCTCCCAAGTACATCTAAGTGGAACCAACTCAAAAATCTCAGTCTCATCGAATGCCTAGGGTTGATTTGGTTTTCTATCTCGGTACTACCGATTCCATATTCTCGGTTACACCAAGTTTCCTTGTCAGCTGACAATTGAGGAACTCGGTGACACCGGAAATTTAGAATCGGTGTCACCGACAGCGAGGGGTATATATGTTGTGGACCCGATGCTTTGAAATTCAATCCTCAAACCGTCGCGCCCCAAAACCCTAAGCTTCCAAAAAGGACCCCCTGGTCATCGTCGTTATCTTCCCAAGAGCCTCCATCGTTGGAAGTCCACGCTGTCGACGGAATCTTCACCCCCGTCGCCGCCGTAGCAAAGTCGTAACCAAGCCAGGGTACGATTTCGAACCTTCATGCGCTCACCTCTCCGATTCTTGTGCATTAAGGTTTTTCCGTCCATAAGCCACCATGTGAGATCGATCTATCCACGAAAAATTCCATTAGAATAGTGAACGATTGATTTTCTAGGGTTTGTCGTCCGCCCGATGAAACTCGGTGGAACCGAAGCAAACAAATTGGTGTCACCGGTTTGCCCTCTGTGTTGATGAGAACGATCTCGGTGAAACCGAGTACTCTTTTTCAGTCTCACCGAAAAGAGTGCCAAGTTTCTTTTAAAGAGAAAGTCAGTCTCGGTAGCACCACATTTTTTGCTTCGGCTGTACATATTTTCATGTGACAGAATTCAAACCTTGAGAATCTTTTGTTCAAATTTTCAAAAACCAGAAGCATTTTGTGATGACTTATCCTATTCCACTCTTCTATACTCTATTCACAAGGTCGGATATGTTAGATGCTGAGGATAGCTAGAATTTGCAGGAGCAAAACATTGGCATGAGTTTAGGCACTAGCCCTGGGTCCAGTTCTTTTTTAGATCCAGGCACCCCAAGTTATCATGGGTTGCCCAAGGCTGCTACAAGGACCAGGAAGAAGCTGAATTTAGATGAGGAGGATTCGTACTTTGTGCTAGAGGAGGTTCTTGCCAAGAAGCAAGAGAAGGATGCCAAGAAGTCAGCAAATGAAGCCACCTCTTTCAGGAGGGTGTATAGTAAAACATATGCCCCTCTAGAGACTATGAGAGCACCTATGAGTGCTAGGGCTACCATGACCATTGAGCTCCCAAGGACGTCATTGCCTAAAAAGGTAGTAGAGAAGAAGGTCAGGAAAAGGATCATCCGTGTTGTTGGCAGGCCTACCGCAATGTTTGAGGACCCTGAGGAGGCTACTGGTGCTGCTGTTGAGGAGGAGGAGGAGGAAGAGCAAGTTGTCAAGGCCCCTCCCAAGAAGAAGAAGAAGTTTTTGGAAGATGCTATGCCAAAGCAAGGTCCCTCCAAGAGCACCAAATATGCACCCAAGAAGGATGCTGCTGAGAAGTCCAAGAGGACTGCCAGAGACATCCCAGCTTTTGAGAAGAACAAGGGATCTACCTTCAACGAAGCTGATGAGGATGCTATGTCTGCTTCGATGAAGATCAGAACTCACCTTCCAGAGCACAATGCCAGCCATCCACTTGCTGTTGATATGAAGAAGAAGAAGGATGCAGGTTTGAGAGAGTGGAGAGCCATTGATCCTTACTCTGTGAGGAGGAAGACAACTATGGACTACAGGTTCTACACTGATGTCTACTATACAACCTTCTTCTTGTAGACTCGGGTTGGGCCTCCAAGCGTAGAGTTTTGTAGGACAGTGGCAATTTTCTCTCAAGTGGATGACCTAAGGTTTATCAATCCATGGGAGGTGTAGGATGAAGATGATCTCTCTCAAACAACCCTGCAATCAAATATAAGAAATCTCTTGTGTCCCCAACACACCCAATACAATAGAAAATTGTATAGGTGCACTAGTTCGGCGAAGAGATGGTGATCCAAGTGTAATATGGATGGTAGATATAGGTTTTTGTAATCTGAAAATATAAAAACAAGGTAACTAATGATAAAAGTGAGCACAAACAGTATTGCAATGCTTAGAAACAAGGCCTAGGGTTCATACTTTCACTAGTGCAATTTCTCTCAACAATACTGACATAGTTGACTCATATGTAAATACCTCTCGCACGACAAAGAGTTCAATCCAAAGTCACAATTAGCGGAGAACTAACGAAGAAATTATTGTAGGGTACGAAACCACCTCAAAGTTATCTTTTCCGATCAATATTATGCGCTATCCCTATAAGTGTCACGAATAGCCCTAGAGTCCGTACTAAAATAACACCTTAAGATACACATCAACCAAAACCCTAATGTCACCTAGATACCCAATGTCACCATGAGTACCCATGGTCTTGATTATGCGATATGCATCACACAATTTCAGATTCATCATGTTCAATCCAACACAAAGAACTTCAAAGAGTGCCCCAAAGTTTCTACCGGAGATTCAAGACGAAAACTTGTGCCAACCCCTATGCATAGATTCCCAAGGTCACGGAACCCGCAAGTTGATCACCAAAACATACATCAAGTGGATCAATAGAACATCCCATTGTTACAATAGATATCTCATCGCAAGACATACATAAAGTGATATCAAATCCTTAAAGACTCAATCCGATAAGAAAACTTCAAAGGGAAATCACAAGAATATAGAGAGGGGAAAACTCCATATGATTCAATCTATATTTGTTAGTGCATCGTGCCCCTTAGTGATTTTGGTGTATTGAAGACTTATAGGTTAAGGCACTAATATGTTTGTGAGTGTACACAGGCTCTATAAGTCGATGAGGAGTTTGATATATTCGGAGATTATCGACCCCCAAAAATGTATGTCTTCAAGTGAAGACTTTGCGTAAGACTTTCTGAAGACTTTGGTGAAGACTTTGTGAAGACTTTGAAAATGAAGAAGTTGGTGTGACCTTGAAGATATGAACGAGAAATATGAAGTGTGAAGACTTTTGTTTTCGTAGTTTCATTTCCTTTATTTGAGTCATAGGAAACACCGTACTGTTAAAGGGGGCCGAAGTAATACTAAGGAAAATTTCCAACTGATGCTCAACTCCAAAATCCTCAACCCATACAATCCTTCGAGTGAAGCCTTTGGAAATCTCTTACGGATCAGACAAGTTTTTTAGTGACAGAGGCGAAGTTCTTCTGGTCTCTAAGGAAATTGATCTGACTAAGGAGTTAGGATTTTGCCAGTGCGAATTGCCTACAAGTGAGGATCATGATAAGCTAAGGACTTTCATAGTTCGAAATTCTGACCATTGCTGTGCTTAGCGCCAGTTGTCCCCAATCATTCTTATGCACATAACAGTCATATTATTGGGGGCATTTATGTCTTATCCTGTCAGGTTGCATCCTGGCTATAAATAGCCACCCGCCTCAACCACTAGCTGGTTGGCTTCTTCGAGAAAGAACTGACACTTGTCATTTGAGAGCAACCCATCCTCTGAGGACTTTGAGAGAAAATCATCAATGAGGAAAAACCCACAACCAAACCACAAAACCCATAGTGATTGAGCATCACTGAAGAAATTCCTATGTGGAACCGACGCTTGTTACCTTTCAGGACTGTGTATCCTCCAAATGGTTAGGCGTCATGGTCTAGTGCTCCTGCAGTCAATTGGGGACCATGAAGTGACCTTGGTCTAGAGCACCTAGCAGTAAATTGTGGATCGTCGGGTGACCAGTTTGTGAGGGTTTTGGAAGTCTACCCTGAAGACTTACCACGAGTGTTGGGCGAGGACTGTGCGACCTTAGCTCAAGGAGAATACGGTAAGGACTGTGTGTCCTCGGACTGTGTGTCCTCTCGTTTAAATACCAGGCCGCTCCAAACCAGACGTACGACTGTCACAGCAGTTGGAACTGGGTCATCAAACCATTGTCTTCATCAAGCTATCCAGTTCTATTTCCTCAACCCCTCTATTCCTCATATACATGTTGATAAAATTGATTGTTACTGTTTGAAGAATTTGACTGAAGACTTTCACAAATTCCTCACCTCAAATTCTTTAAGTTACCTTGTTCATCACTGCTTATCCTGTATCACGCTACTCTCTATTTGTGCATGTTTCATTTCATCATGAAGACTATGCTGTCACTATGTTCCTCATGCACTTGAGTATTTATTCCGCTGCTAGTTAGTCATCACATTTCAAATTCCTCAAGTGATGAATTTGTGAAAATCGCCTATTCACCCCCCCTCTAGCCGATATAACGCACTTTCAATTGGTACCAGAGCAGGTACTCCCTCACTCTGTGTGATTTTGGTTTAACCACATGTAGTTCTAGTTATGTCGACTCCAGGTATGATCAAGGTTTCCGCGGGATGTCCTACCTTTGATGGGACAGACTACCCCTACTGGAAGAACAAGATGCGTATGCACCTTGAAGCTATTGACAACGATCTCTGGTACGTTGTGGAAAATGGTGTGCCCTCTGTTGCTCCCACTGTTACAGCTGCTGATGTGAAGAGATTCAAGCAACTCGATTCTCAAGCGAAGAATATCGTCTGTGGTCATCTGAGCAAAGGTCAGTATGGCAGAGTGAGTGCTTTGGAATCTACCAAGCTTATCTGGGATAGGTTGTCCAAAGTCAACGAAGGTGTTTCCACTCAACGTGACTCTCGTGTTGATGTTCTTCGCAACCTCTTCAACCGCTTCAAGGGACTTGACAATGAAAATGTCCAGCAAACATTTGATCTCCTCACTGATATATCCAATGAACTTCAAGCACTAGGTGCCACTGATATCACTAACCATGAAGTGGTGAAGAAACTGCTACGATCTCTCGATTCCTCATTTGATACTCTTGTTTTGATGATTCAAGAACGTGGAGATTATAAAGCTCTTGATCCTGCTGATATTCTTGAGAGACTCAATACTCATGAATTCCAGCAAGCTGAAAAGAGAGACCTCTACGGGCGAAGCTATGGAAGATCTCGTGCTCGGAAGGCAAAAGCAATTTCCTCATCTGAAGAAGAAGATTCTGACAGCAGCCTCGGTGATCCTGAAGAACTAAGTCAGGAATTAGCTATGCTTGTGAGAAAAGTTCAGAAGTTCTCTAGAAGAGGTAGATTTGCAAAGTCATCAAAAAGTGGCTTGAGGAAATCAGATTCCTCAAACGATTACAAAAGGAGAACATGTCATCGTTGCAAGAAGCCTGGCCACTTTATCTCTGATTGTCCTCTCTGGGAAAAAGACTCAAAGAAGAAGAAGAAATATAAGAATGATAGTTCTGATGACTCAAAGAAAAAGAAGAAATCTTCAAAGTCCTCAGCTGCAAAGTCCTCATCTTCAAAGTCCTTAAAGCACAAGAAGAATGGTTCCAGAAAGGCTCAAGCATTCATCGGCAAGGAAATGGATTCTGAGGAAGAATCTGAAGAATAAGAAGAAGAGGAAGAATCTGAGGAGGAATCAGAATTTGGTGTCGCTAGCCTTGCTCTCGCTACTGCGTTCGTCAGCAAGTCCATCTTCAACAATGAAGAATATGACCACTCCAACGACTCTGACGTGAGCAATGATGATTATGCTCCCACTTATTGCTTCATGGCAAAAGGCTCAAAGGTACACAAACATCATTCCTCACCTGAATCAAGTGAAGGTGAATCTGATGAATATGTGAAACCTAGCTATGCTAAACTTGTTAAAATTGCCACTAAGCAACAAAGTGCACTTGAAAAGCTTTAGAAAATGCTAGACAAAAGCGATGATCTGTTAAACCGTGAAGTGGATCGGACTCAAACTCTGTCTGTTGATCGTAAAAGTCTTCAGACAAAGTATGATAACCTTCAGAGTCATCATAACGACCTCTTAGCCGATCATGAGAAGCTTTCATATGAATTTCTTCAAAGAAAGCAAGATCTTGAAAACCTGAGGGTGTCACATGTGGATCTCCAAAGGGAAAACAATTCCTTACTAGCTCAACAGATCAGTACCGCTTAGGAGAATTTGTTCCACCTTGTTTGAAATGCATCGAACGTGAAACTGCTAATTCTTCACCTGAATGTTCAAATGCTTCTATTGCTGCAATTTCTTCATCTATTCCCATGGTCATAAATTCCTCATCTAAGGGTACCACTAGTATCACTGATGACAATGCAGGGTTGAAGGAATTGTATGTGACAGGCATATACAAAATCTCAAAGGGCATCAAACCCTTTGTGATGTCCTCAAGAAGCAGATTCTGAACAGGAACCCTAGGAAAGAGGGTATTGCCTTTGTGAGAAAACTCAACGCTGATGGATTCTACTAGACACCCGAGCAGTACGCCAAAACCTCATGGGTTGCTGCAAAAGGATCCCCTGTAGATCCATCCACTTTATCTGGCTTTACTTGTGAAACATCATATTCCTCTAATGAGTCACTTGACTCCAATTATAGATTCTTCAAAAATCAGAGATGTGAAGTATTTGCTAGATATGTTGGAATTGACTGCAGGAACGGTTCTCCTATGAAGAAAATCTGGGTTCCCAAGAGCTACCTACAAAATCTTCAAGTGAATGTCCTAACGACACCACTCATGAAGAATCGGAACCCCAGATCAAATTCCTCATATGGACCAAAGTCCTCACTTGGACCAAATTCCTCAAATGGTCAAAATCATCATTCTCGTGCTAATGCCTCTGTTTCGCAGGGAAAACCTAAGAGTTATGAATATGTGCATTATTCTTCAAACCATTATGTTCATAAGTCCTCAAAGAATTTCTCTGCTTATTCATTTGAATACTCTATCCCTCGCCCTGTGAAACGAAGCGCACTTGCTTCAATGCCTCCCTTCTCACATGGTGCTCACAGAATTATGAATTCTTTGCCACCCCTCTAGATGTGGGTGGTGAAGAAAACAAACTGACATCTTATGCAGGGTCAGGTCTCCAGATGAATTTGAACATCTGATGAATTTGCTGGAGACCTGAGGAAATGCTTGAAAGGACGCAAGCTAACCATGATGAAATGAATTCTTCATTCCTCACGTCCTCACTCTACTTGCTTACTATCTTATGTGATGAAATTCTGTCTGATGAAATTGATATCATATTCTTCACTCTGAAGCATATGAGTTCGTAAGTTGTACTAATTCATCTACAGGATGATACTCTAAAAGCTACTGAGTGGGTTCTCGATAGTGGATGCACAAACCACATGACGGGTGACAAGAATCTACTGATGAATTTGCCACTCACTCCATCTCCTCCGAAGCATATTACCTACGCAGACAAAGGAAAAAGCAAGGTATTGGGACTTGGTAACGTTGCTATCTGAAAGGACCGAACCAAGGGCAAGGTGATGCTTGTTGAATCCCTCAGGTTCAACCTTATGTCTGTCTCAATGCTTTGTGATCTTGATATGGTTGTCGTATTTGGAAAATATCGTTGTGTTGTCATCATGGAATCTAACAATTCCAAAGTCTTCGAAGGCTTTAGGAGAGGAGACTTGTATATTGTTGATTTCACTACAGGTCCTCAGCCTGCCACATGCTTACTTGCTAAGTCCTCGGAAGGCTGGTTGTGGCATCGACGACTTGGACATGTGGGCATGAGGAACCTGCACACACTCATGAAGAAAAAGCACGTCATTGGCATCGAGGGTGTCAAATTCCTCTAGGACCACCTCTGCGGTGCATGTGAATCTGGGAATATGACCAGATCCAAGCATCCCTCGAAGACAATCATGACCACAACTCGACCCTTTGAATTGCTTCACATGGATCTATTTGGCCCCACTCATTACTCCATACTAACAAATGCATCAAGTTTGTATGGCTTTGTCATTGTTGATGATTACTCTCGTTACACATGGGTGCATGTTATTCTGTACAAAAATGAAGTGCAGGACGTCTTCAGACGATTTGCTTCAAGGGCCTCAACCAACTTCGGTGTCAAGATCAAGCATATCAGGAGTGATAATGGGACTGAGTTCAAGAACACCAATCTTGATGAATATCTTGATGAACTTGGTATTACTCATGAGTTATCCACCCCTTATACTCCTCAGCAGAATGGCATCGTGGAGCGCAAAAACTGGACTCTTGTTGAGATGGCTCGCACAATGCTTGACGAGTACAAAACCCCTCGTCGCTTCTGGCCTGAAGCAATTGATACTGCATGCCACATCATCAACATGGTATATCTTCACAAATTCCTCAAGAATACTTCATATGAGCTCATGACAGGCAAGAAACCCAATGTAAGTTTTCTCAAAGTCTTCGGTGCAAAATACTGGATCAGAGATCCTCACCATAGTTCTAAGTTTGCACCGAAAGCACATGAAGGTTTTATGTTTTGTTATGGAAAGGACTCGCGCATCTACAAAGTCTTCAGCACCTACCATCACAAGGTGGTTGAAACTGTAGATGTGCGGTTCGATGAAACTAATGGCTCACAAAGAGAGCACCTGCCTTCTGTGTTAGATGAACAATCTCCTGAGAAATCCATCAAGCTGAAGGCAACTGAAGATGTCATACCCACTAAGGAAATAATTCCAACAAATGAAGACTCTCATGTTGATATACCTGAAGAAAATGGTGCTGATGAAAATCCTCAGCCTCGTCAACCTGCTCATCCAAGAGTAGCAAATGAAGTGCAGATTGACAAAATCATTGATGACATCAATGCACCAGGTCCTCTCACACGCTCAAAAGCTTCACATCTAACTAACTTTTGTGGGCACTTTGCCTTTGTCTCTATCTTAGAGCCCACCAAAGTTGATGAAGCATTCAAGGAGCCCGAATGGATTCAAGCTATGCAAGAGGAATTGCATCAGTTCAAGCTCAACAACGTATGGGAACTTGTCAAGTGACCAGATCCTCGCAAGCATAACATCATTGGTACCGAGTGGATCTACCGCAACAAGCAAGATGAAAATGGTCTTGTGGTAAGGAATAAGGCTCGACTTGTATCTCAAGGCTATACACAAGTTGAGGGAATTGACTTTGACGAAACTTTTGCACCTGTTGCTAGACTTGAAGCTATTCGCATATTACTGGCTTACGCTAACCATCATAATATCATCTTATATCAAATGTATGTGAAAAGTGCATTCCTTAATGGTAAGCTTGAGGAAGAAGTATATGTTGCTCAACCCCCAGGTTTTGAAGATCCTAAGCATCCTGACAAAGTCTTCAGACTAAAAAAGGCCCTCTATGGCATCAAGCAGGCCCCTCGGGCGTGGTACGACACTCTGAAGGAATTCCTCATGAAGAAAGGCTTCAAACCCGGTTCACTCGACCCTACTCTTTTCACGAAATCCTATGACAATGAACTGTTCATATGCCAAATATATGTTGATGATATTACCTTTGGTTGTACTGACAAACGTTACAATGATGAATTTGCCTATATGATGAGTGAAGAATATCAAATGTCTATGATGGGATAGTTGAAATTCTTCTTAGGTCTTCAAATTCGTCAGCAAGACAATGGCATCTTCATCTCACAAGAGAAATACCTCAAAGATGTTCTGAGTAAATTCGACATGCAAGATTGCAAAGGCGTCAAAACTCCAATGCCTTCAAAAGGCCATCTCTGCACTGATGGAAATGGTAAAGATTTCGATCAGAGGGTATACCGCTCCATGATTGGCTCCTTATTGTACCTATGTGCATCTAGGCCTGATATAATGCTAAGTGTTTGCATGTGTGCTCGATTCCAAGCAACACCGAAGGAATCAGACCATAAGGCTGTGAAACATATTCTTCGATACTTAGCTCACACACCAACACTTGGATTGTGGTATCCCAAGGGCTCAAATCTTCACCTCATCGAATACTCTGATGCTGACTATGCTGGAGATCGTTTAGATCACAAGTCAACCTCAGGCACATGTCATTTCCTTGGACGATCCTTAGTCTGTTGGTCCTCGAAGAAGCAGAACTGCATTTCACTCTCCACTAGAGAAGCTGAGTACATTGCTGCTGGCTCGTGTTGTGCTCAGTTATTATGGATGAAGCAAACCCTCAAGGACTACGGCATCAAGCTGAAGAATGTGCCTCTTTACTATGACAATGAGAGTGCCATCAAGATTGCGTACAACCCAGTTCAGCACTCCAAGACCAAGCACATCCATATTCGTCATCACTTTCTTCGAGATCATGTACTCAAGGGCGACATCTCCATCAATCACATTCCCACTGAAGAACAACTGGCCGATATCTTCAGAAAGCCCTTGGATGAAAAGAGATTTTGCAAGTTGTGGTGTGAGCTAAATATCTTAGAATCTTCGAATGTTCTTTGATGAAGAACACACATCCTAACACTTATGCAAAATTGATGACTTAGAAGTGCAACACACGAAGTAACATTTTTCTTCAATCAATGAAGAATAACTCTCTAAGTGTGAAGAAATTAACGAAGAAGTTGATTCTCAAAACTGTATGACAATTGTACGCGGTGTCTGAAATCATCATTCTTATACGGTGGGTCATGCCACCAACCAAAGTTGAAATTCTTCAAAATTGAGTTTGTCATCACTTTTGCAAATTCTTCAAACTATCAAATTCCTCAAATTTGCAAATTCCTCAAGTTATCAAATTCATCAACTTTTCAAATTCTTCAAAACTTTTGAGACTCCTATTCTTCATTGACTATATTTTTTTATGTCCTCAACAACATTCCCTTATTGCTAATTCTTAAAGTTGATTTTCATCTAAGTGAATGTCATCGGACCCTTTCCCCATCTATGCTAAACTCAACCCAATATGTTCACAAATTTCTCATATGCGTTCTACTTTGAAACTTGTTCAAAGTCTTCACTATGTCCTTGACAGCTGAAGAGTTTGCGAATGTAAACTTCAAATCTTCACTTCCAAAATTTACGGCGTTTCCCGCTGAAACAGTTCCAATTCCCGCGCCTGGATAACCCACGATCCTCCACAATCTCCACTACCCAGATCGTGGGTGACACCTGTCGCGTGGAGAGCAAGGGTCAGGGGCAATCCTGTCCAAAATCTTCGGGAGGATCAGTTTTCACTTCCTCTATAAATGCCCCCTTCCGATCAACTGTGCTCGGTTAATCCGCATCTCATCTCTCTCCCGAGCTCCAACCTAGCACCGCCGCTAAAGTCATCGTCGCCGGTGAGGAAGAGGTTTGCTGCCTCAACCTCGTCGTCGTCGTACCGCATCGGCCACGGAAATCTTCATCCCGCCGCTATTGTAGCTGTCTCCTTCTGCCAAGCTAGGGCGTGGGAGATGTGAACGGACGAACTTCCTCATTTCATCTCTGTGTTCGTCGTGTTCTTCACCAGGGTAATTAAAATTTATTTTTACTGCCCCTGTTTGATCCTCAACTACAACTACTATTCCTCAATAGGTGTTTATACGTTATAAATCAAATACTGAAGCACCTTACATCTCCTAATACTTGATACTAGATGATTTTCCCTAAGTAATGATTTTCCTCATGATTCCTAAATTGTGCGAGTTCTCAAATTTGCACAACTCTGAATCCTGAGACAAAGAACACTTAGTGAAATTCCTCAAGACATCCATGATCAAATTCCTCACACCTATCTTTCTTCAAATTTCTAAGAACGCGTATGACCTCTTCAAATTCTTCGCACCTATACTCCGTTCATAGGTACAACATGTTCGCTGATGAATCACTAGGTGCTCATCAACTTAACTCATCTGCAGCGCTACTTGAAGAAAAAATGTGTACCTCTTCAGAATCTTCAAGACTTCATATTCCTCAAGTGAAGAAAATGTTTGATGGGAATAAACCTCCAAAAGGAGGGAAAAAGCCAGATGTGCACACTGCATTTGAGATCCCTGAGGATCTGTATGATGAATATTGCACACCTGACGAAGAAACTCATGGAAAGGAGACGACCAAGCAGAGGAAGATCCGTCTACAAAAGATTGAGAGGAGATGGGCCAAAGATTGGAGAGAATATTGTTATGTAACTTTAAAATACATGATGAAATTCGCTGTGAAACCACCTTGCAGCAGACCTCCTCTTGCTCCAAACCAAACTGCTGATCCTACTAGCCTCAAAACTGGTGAGGACTTTCCTGACATGTGGGAGAAGCAACAAGCCAAGTTGGCGAGGAAAGCCAAAGAGGCAGTGAAGAAATTCAACAAGGATTCTGGTGCTGCCTCTGCTAGAGCTTCTGCTAGTGCTTCGAAGAAAATGGTAAAGAAATCTGCTCTGAAAATTTGTTCTTCAACATCAAAATCCTCAGTGCAAATTCCTCAAGGTCAAAGGCCTCAGCCCAGAAAACCTTCAGCACCTGGAACTGTTGCTGCTCAGTCATCTGCAATAGCTAAAAAGTCCTCAACCCCAGTGCATCTGGCAACATGCAAAATGACTGAGGGTTTCACCATAGTTCCGAAGCTCACTGCAAGCCCCTCCACAACTGCAAAGTCTTCAACCAGTCCCTCTGTGCTTAAACTAAAGAAGACAGACGGACATGGTCAAAGACCCAATCATGACACCAGCAAGTCTCTGGTTACAATCCCCTCACGTTATGAGGACAATGATAGTGATGATGATGAAGCTAATGATGAGCAATTGGTAGAAATCATCAGACAAAGTCAGCACAGGGCTGCTAGAGCCAAGGGTAGCTCTGTTCCTCTCATGCTGGATCCCAAGATGATCCTCAACTTCATTGATATATGGCATGAGGACCCAAGCACTCCACTTTCCTTACTAAATCTGCCTCCTGAAGTGGATCATGTCCTCACCCACTTCATCTCTAAAGAACAATGGAAGAGAGAGCAAGCTCAGAGAGCTAAGAGGAACAAGACTCGCAAAGAAAAGTTTTTGCGCAAAAATGTGATGAATTTGACCCCAAATCAACTCGTCACAGTTCAGTCCGAGATTCACACTCTCTCTCTGGATCAACAGAAATATGATGTTGAATGGAAAGACACCAAGGTCAGACTTGTCAGGGATGCTCAAGCAACTGTAAAGGATCACAACACCAGGGTTGCAGCTCGATCGCAACCTCAAAAGCCTCGGTCTGAAAAAGTGCTCAGACTGCAGATGAAATTCCTCAGGCTGCTGATGAAAATGCTCAGCCTGAAGAAACAACTGAAGAAAATGCTTCTGCACCATAAGCAATTACCAGTGCTGCCGAGGAAACTCGGACCACTGAAGAACATGCCAGGACAACCTCCAATGTTGTGCCTGAAGAAACTGCTATGCCAATAGGTACTTTTGATGTACCTGAAGAATCTGATAGGCCAGCTGAAGAATCTGCTGTGCCTGAAGAAACTGAACCACCCAGGGCGGCTGCATCAGTCGTTCCTGAAGAAACTGCAACTGCTGAGAAAAACCCTCAAAAGAAAAGCATCAACTTCTGAATCCCCTATGTTGAAGAAGTTGAAAACTTTGACAAGTTCCTCAGCAACACCAATCGATGCAACTCCAATTTCCTCGGCACCAGCCTATGCTATTGTGCCAATCGGGGAAGCATATGACATTCCTTAAGAAGAAGAGAATCATTTGACTGCTTCAGAGCCTCTTGATGAGGAAATTGTCATCGATGGCACTACATCAACCCCCAAGGTATCATCGCTCCAGTTTCTGGTAACTGCTGAGGAAGCTGGCGAAGAAATTGATGAAGAAGTTGAGATTGGTGACACTACTCCAGTCATCAATGATGAATATTGGGAATCTGCACATCCCAATTCACCTGTGGCAACTCCCTTGATGTTGATTCCTCACTCACCTGCACATACTAAGGAAATACCTGAAGACTCTGAACACCTGTACCTTCCAGACCCTGAAGAAATTCCAGCTGCAACAACTGAGGAAATTAATGCTTCAGCCAGTACTAAGGAACCAGCTCTTCAAATCACTCAGACTACTTTTCCTTCCATGCCAACGGAGATCAAGGGGCGTACACGGACAAATCTTCAAGCCAAGCCATGACTGCTTCTCACAGGCTCTGTTCATCCCAAATTCCTCAAGAACAATTTCTTCGATGAACACATGTTCTTCTATGGACCAAACCCCTATGACTTTGCAAGGGCTGGTCGCAACAGGTTCTGGACTGCCACTCAACTGAATTACTATGCTTCAGTCCTCTATGAGAAGAAGAAAGTCTTCGAGCACCATCAGATTCCTCATGCTAACATGGAAAGTCTTCCATCATTTACTCCTGTGCTTCAAGTTCTATATGATGCTGGACTTCTTCCATTTTGTGTTGACATCTGCGATTGGAATGAGGAAATCATCCTTCAATTCTATGCCACGTTGCATATCAGCGGAGATTCCTCAGACATCAACTCTTGGATATTGGACTGGATGACTGGTACAACACACTTCACTGCTCAAGCCTCTGAATTGCTTCAGTGTGTCCGAGTCCAAATTCCCTCAGAAGAAGCCCGCAAGTTGTTTGATGAACCTCCTCTACGCAATCAACTGATGAATGTATTGAGGAAGACATTGCCACCTGGAAAGCATCAACGCCAAGTCTTCTTAGTGAAGGATCTGCTCTATGTGCCTCGCACAGTCTATCGCATATTGACAAACACACTATGTCCTCAGAAGGGCCACAACTCTGAAGAAGAAGTTGAAGGAATCATGAATAATATGTTCTTCAACGTCATCCATGGTATTCCCATTAACTTGCATGATTTCTTCATGAGGACTTTGGCCAGTGCTGCTGTCGCTCCATTTGAGCAAAAGCCATATGCATCCTGGATTATGAAATTCATCAGGGATAAGTCCTTAGTGCATTACAAAGCTGATTTCTAGAATCACTTCAGTTTCCTGCCACCCACTGAAGTCATCAAGAGTACAATTTCATCAGTTGAAGGGAAAGGAAAGTCTGTTATTGATGAAGGAACACGTCCCCTGGATGGACAGTTTCGCAAGGCCTCTTCCTTCTGCACAAATGATGACACTGCCACACAAGACTCTGATGCAAAGGCCTCAGCTCCCAAAGAGTGTGCCCCTCGATTGCTGACTGATCGCGAACTTCTTATAAGTCTTCATCAGAAGGTCGATCGCAATCATAAGTGGGTAAAGTGTCAACTTGTGTATATTGTGCAGAATATCACTATGATGCAGAACACTGTCAAGAGGAACCACTATTATGCTCATGAAAACCTCAAGCGCTCTTGGGCTGTGCTAAATCACATCATGCCTTCTGAAGAATTGGATGAGCTGAACTTTGAAGAATATCCTGACTTTGCTCGCTGTCCTCAGAAGAAGTTCCAGAAGTCCAAGTTCCTCTGATGGTCACCAGTTCATATTCTTCTTTTTGCGAGCGCGATGAAGATGAAGACATTGAAGATACTGCTACTGGCCCTGCATCACCAATCGACCCCGACAATGCTGGCGCTCCTTCTTCACCAACCAGATGAAATTCCTCATGGGGCATTAGTCATCACTTTTTCTTCCCTTTTAGTCTTCGATGACAAAGGGGGAGAAAATTTGAGTTAGTCTTCAAGCGGGACTACATATATATGGGCTATTTTTGTTTAAGTTACAACTCTCGCTCTTCTGAAGTTTTTGGTTATTGAGTTGTAAACTTAAGTTCGATGGTGGTCTGACACTTTTGAACTATTTCCTCGCATGTTTATTTCCTCAAATACCTTAATGCATGCATGCTGAATTTGGTCAGACACCATTTTCCTCACGCATTTCAAATTCTTCCTTCCATATATTCAAATGCGTGTATGAATTACAAGATATAGGGGGAGTTCTCCATGTTTTGAACCTGTCATGTGCATTTGCAGTCCAAAGCAAATTCCTCAAATATGCACATCTTCAGGTGGAGTTCTTCTATATCTTGCAATCAAAATCCTCAAAATCTATACTTTCACTTCATATGTTTATCCCTGTTGAAAACTTAACCTATTTGTCATCAATCACCAAAAAGGGGGAGATTGTTAGTGCATCTAGTGCCCCTTAGTGATTTTGGTGTATTGAAGACTTATAGGTTAAGTCACTAATGTGTTTTTGAGTGTACACAGGCTCTATAAGTTGATGAGGAGTTTGATATATTCGGAGATTATCGACCCCTAAAAATGTATGTCTTCAAGTGAAGACTTTTCTGAAGACTTTCTGAAGACTTTGGTGAAGACTTTGAAAATGAAGAAGTTGGTGTGACCTTGAAGATATGAACGAGAAATATGAAGCGTGAAGACTTTTGTTTTCGTAGTTTCATTTCCTTTATTTGAGTCATAGGAAACACCGTACTGTTAAAGGGGGCCGAAGTAATACTAAGGAAAATTTCCAACTGATGCCCAACTCCAAAATCCTCAACCCATACAATCCTTCGAGTGAAGCCTTTGGAAATCTCTTACGGATCAGACAAGTTTTTCAGTGACAGATACGAAGTTCTTCTGGTCTTTGAGGAAATTGATCTGACTGAGGAGTTAGGATTTCGCCAGTGCGAATTGCCTACAAGTGAGGATCATGATAAGCTGAGGACTTTCATAGTTCGAAATTCCGACCGTTGCTGTGCTTAGCGCCAGCTATCCCTAATCATTCTTGTCCACATAACGGTCATATTATTGGGGGCATTTATGTCTTATCATGTCAGGTTGCATCCTAGCTATAAATAGCCACCCCCTCAACCACTAGCTGGTTGGCTGCTCCGCGAAATAACTAACACTTGTCATTTGAGAGCAACCCATCCTCTGAGGACTTTGAGAGAAAATCATCAATGAGGAAAAACCCACAACCAAACCACAAAACCCATAGTGATTGAGAATCACTGAAGAAATTCCTGCGTGGAACCGACGCTTGTTACCTTTGAGGACCGTGTATCCTCCAAACGGTTAGGCATCATGGTCTAGTGTTCCTGCAGTCAATTGGGGACCACGAAGTGACGTTGGTCTAGAGCATCCAACAGTAAATTGTGGATCGCCGGGTGACCAGTTTGTGAGGGTTTTGGAAGTCTACCCTGAAGACTTACCACGAGTGTTGGGCGAGGACTGTGTGACCTTAGCTCAAGGAGAATACGGCAAAGGACTGTGTGTCCTCTGGTTTAAATATGAGGCTGCTCCAAACCAGATGTACGACTATCACAACAGTTGGAACTAGGTCATCAAACCATTGTCTTCAACGAGCTATCCGGTTCTATTTCCTCAACCCCTCTATTCCTCATATACCTGTTGATAAAATTGATTGTTACTGTTTGAAGAATTTGACTGAAGACTTTCACAAATTCCTCACCTCAAATTCTTCAAGTTACCTTGTTCATCACTGCTTATCATGTATCATGCTACTCTCTATTTGTGCATGTTTCATTTCATCATGAAGACTATGCTGTCACTATGTTCCTCATGCACGTGAGTACTTATTCCGCTGCTAGTTTGTCATCACATTTCAAATTCCTCAAAGTTGAAATTCCTCAAGTGATGAATTTGTAAAAATCGCCTATTCACCCCCTCTAGCCGATATAACGCACTTTCAAATTAATAAAGCTTGTGATAAATTAGGATTGTGTCATCTCAAGAACACGAGAGAGAGAGAGAGATCAAACACATAGCTACTGGTATACATACCCTCAGCCTCGAGGGTGAACTACTCCCTCCTCATCATGGAGAGCGCCGGGAGGATGAAGATGGTCTCTGGTGATAGTTTCCCCCTCCGGGAGGGTGCCGGATTGGGCTCCCAATTTGTTTTTCGTGGCTCCGAAGGCTTGCGGTGGCGGAGCTCCCGATCTAGGTTTCTTTTCGGAGGTTTGGGTATTTATAGGAGTATATGGCGTTGGTACCACATCCACAAGGTTCCCGAGGAAGTCACAAGATCACTAGGCGCGACTAGGGGGTGGCCGCGCCTGGCAGGCTTGTGACTCCCTCCGGATGAGTCCAGCGTTGATGAATGGGCTGCCATCTTAGGAGTCCTAGAGGCACATGATGGAGCTATATGCATATACTCAGAGTCCAAGGCAAGCCAAAATGCCATGAAGGACATGTACAATGACATTCCTGCTGCACAACTTCGCTCTCACAAGCTAGGATCTATCTATCACCTCCAGGCAGGTCTCCGCACCATCAACACTATCTTGAGTCATACTTTGATGCCCAAGTCAGGTGACGAGAAGATGATCGGAGGCTAATCCATCAACCTGCTGCTTCTTATTGACCAGCACCAGAGATTTAGAGGGATGGGTCTAATCGTGGAGACTGTGAAGAGGGTTGCTGCTGATCAAAAGCGCTCATGCTGCTATGCACCCTACATTCAGATGCTCATCAACACAAAGCCAGAGAAAGCACATCTTTGCTCTGGACAGACCCCACTTACCCCTACAGCCAGACCTCGAGGACAACGTTGTGGTGATGGACTCAGACCATCCCACATCAGCTACAGCTCAGGCATAGGCACATGCAGAAGCAGAGGCAACTAGAGCCACTAGTGCTCAAGTCCCTAGATCCAGGAACGATTAGATGGATCTCTTGATCTCTACAGTCATGCACAAGAAGAAGGATATCAAAGGCATACTGGACAATTAGAAAAGTCTTGTGAACAACTTTGAGGATAGAGTGAAGACCCTCAATGACAAGGTGGATGGGCTGACCAAGACCGTGAACGAGCTCAAGAAGGAAGTAGATGAAGCTCCTATCCGTCGCACCTCTTCAGAGTCTGATTGTGTTGATGATGAGGATTGTGCACCGGTCAGCACAACTGCCCAGTTTAGGACTCAGGCTAGGACACCTATAGTGCTAGCTCCGGAGATGAGACCTTCATCGTCTGCACCAACTACAGTGACTTCAGCTCCATCGGCTCCTCCAGTGCCACCAGTTCCTACTCCAACTCCGTCCAGGACATCTGCAGAGGTCTTCGCCGACGCAGTTCTCTTGACTCCGACATTGACCACCGAAGGAGATTAGCCCCAGAAGGATGATTATCTATATCTCTTTGAACTTTTTGGTAACTTGTTGCCAAAGGGTGAGAAGTTGTATATAGATCTTTAGGCTTCGAGAGCGTTTGGTTTTTATTGCTATTTTAAAGTATTTAGTCTTTTGGTTGCTAGTGTTATACTTTTGTTCGTGTTTGATCATATGCTTTAATGTGTGTTGCTACCACTTCCTATCCTTTTGATGGTTATGAGATGATCATTCACTTTGCTTGATCTGTTGTGCTATGATATTAACTCTTATTTACTCTTGCACACCCCAAGTTGTATGTGACATGGAAGAAGTGTCCCATGTAGCTAATCGATTGTGCATTTGCATTCAAACGTAAATTTAAAAATAATGCACAAATTTAGGGGGAGCTCTTGCTTATCACATACTTCTCAAAGCGACGATTATATTCATTGATTATATCATATGTCAAAGATTTGATCTATATGCTGTCATCAATTACCAAAAAGGGGGAGATTGAAAGCACATTTTCTCCCTTGGTGGTTTTGGTAATTAATGCAAAATATATGTCATTGAACTAATGTTTCCACTAAGCATGTTTCAGGAAAAGTTCAATGATGGGTTGGCAAAAGGATTGTGGAATACCCCAAGATGCAAGGAAATAGATTGGCAAAGCTTCAAGCAAAAGGACTCTACATTTTACTTTATGAGAAATCACTTTGAGTCCATAGGAAAGCCAATACCATCAAATGTGGGAAAGATACTGTTGGTGAACAAAATGCTCATACATGCACAAGTGATAGTCACCACTTACACCCACAAGATCTTCCACAAAATTCTGTCCAAAGCCAAATATCCAAAATCCGTGCAACCAACACTTTCCACTCGGTGTCACCAATTCTCAGCCTCAGACAGACTCAGCCAAACCCTAGCCCTTTGGTGCAACCGATTCTGCTTTAGTGGCACCGAGTTTGGGTTGCCATCTTTTTGTTACGCAAATTCACAAAATCGGTCCCACTAAGTTTGTTGAATCGGCATCACTGAGTTTGGCAATCTGACTGTTGGTCACCTTATCGGTGAACCGAGTTTTCTGTATCGGTCTCACTGAGATTCAAAAGTTCCTACCTTTGAGGTAACTCGATACCACCGAAATTAACACATCGGTGTCACCGAGTCTGACTTATTAGGTGTAATGGTTGGATTTTTGGAGATGCCTATATATATACCCCTCCACCACCACCCACTCGCAAGAGAAGCATTTAGCACAGATCCCCACCTATCCTATGAGATTTTTGAGAGAGAGCCACCTACTCATGTGTTGAGATCATGCCATTCCATACCAACCATATGAATCTTGATTTTTAGCTTGCCCAAGTTACTTTCAACCCAATCAATCTCTTCCATCAAAGCCAAATCTATGAGAGAGTAATTGTGTGTTGAGGAGTCTATCATCTTGAAGCACAAGAGCAAGGAGTTCATCGACATTATCGAGCCTATTACATTTTGGAGGGTGGTTCCTCCTAGATTGGTTAGGTGTCGCTTGGGAGCCTCCTACTTCTTGTTGTGGAGTGAATCAAGAAGTTTGTAAGGGCAAGGATATCGCCTACTTCGTGAAGATCTACCACGAGTTAGGCTAGTCCTCTATGGACTAGGCCATCATGGTATAGTCAAGGTTGCTTCTTCGTGAACCCTCCTGTCGGGACCCCGATCCTAAGTCATATGATTCCACACTGTAACAATCCACATCACTTTGCGGCCTCACGCACGGTACTCCACGGCTGCAGCCTTACCTTGGTCGGGACCGTTTGCGTCTTTTGGCTCACGTATGTGAACGTGTCGCTGGCACTCACACAACAAAGAACCCGGGCCGACATGTCTAGTCATAGAACCCAAGTGGCACATCCGTACGGAAACAAGCATACATAACCCAGCAATGCAGGTGTCGGCCTCAAGCGTGTGTAGACGAGTCATAGCAAGCTACAAGGACTCCATTACGTCGCGAGACACGAATGTCATCACTGCACGTAGACGAGTCGTAGCAGGCTACAGGGACTCCATTACACTGTGAGACATTTCCCCAAAGGGATAGACACAACGGCAAAGAAGGATACATGTCGGTCAATCAATGTGTCCGGAGCAGTAGCAAGCTACCATGGCTCGGTGGAAGCACAAAGAGACAGTTTCCCGTAAAGAGTACTACTAAAGGCATGCGACTAGGTGTCGGATCCCATACATACCGTTGCACGTCACACGTACGCACGACATGCCCGATATGCATAGATACAACTATGGCATCACGACATAACCATACAACAACATGACTTTTATTTAAGAGGCTCAGACGAGCCTTGCATAATATGTTCTTACAGATAGGGGTCACATGACCCGACACTCAAGTCATACAAACAAAGTCATACAAGCCAGCGGAAACTTAAGCTGTCTGAGTATAGACGGCGAAAATAGAAAAGAGGCGCACGACCTGACTATCTACAGCCCACCACACGGGTAAGATCGTAGCTGGGACACCAGCTATTTGGCATCGTCAACGTCTAGATAGAACCCACCTGATGGGTCCTGGTTCTCTTCTGCAACATTTATTAAGCAAGGATGAGTACAATCGTACTCAGCAAGTCTTTAAAACAGACCTAGTCTATTTATGCTCATGTATCCATAAGGGGGGTGGTGGAGTTCATGCAGGAATGCCAGCTTTGACTCATGGCTAACCTACACTACTCAATTTTTAAACTCTTTGTTACAATTTTAGATATCGCACACGAGTCCACTATCTCCATCACAATACACCACCATGGATTCAGCTTCCCCTTCCGGAAGAGAGCCATCCACGGTACTCACACTTGTCTTGATATTTTTAGGAGTATCCATTTGATTATCTATGAACATCATAAGTTCTCCAAGTAGTCCATATCCGAGGACGCGGCTATTCGAATAGTTTCATACCCTGCAGGGGTGTACTTCTTCACACACGCTCTCGCCACTTATCTCTGTGTGCCATAAACCATGCACCTTGGCAACCTTCAAGCGGATGCCCAACGAGGGAGTCGGCCATGACCGTCAATCACATAAGACCTCTAGTCCAGGCTACCGCCTATTTGAGACTGAACTCGTACGGAAGTCCAGACGAAGTTTCCGCTATGGCCCCAAACAATGTGCGCAGGGTTCCCAAGCCCACCATTCGGGTGACCCTTGGTACACCGTGCCACTGCCTACCGCGTCGTAACCCACCCCGAGGGTCAGCGCTACGCACGGCCTCCAGCATGCTATAAACACCAGAAACTACTTGCAATACCTGGACCAAAGACTAAGCGACTGATAAGTCGAGCGGGGTCATATTTCAGGGCCCAGCATGTGGTAGTAACTAGTCTTGGATCACAAACACGAAACCCAGTTCCTAAGAATGGTCCCAATGAGACAACCCGCTATGTACTCCTACATAGCCTCTCATCGCTACCTTTTACCAAAACGGATTCATCATGAGCTCATCACATCAGAACAATACAGTTTCACTCCGGTTCATCACCCAGATGAAACAGACCTGACACAACTCTAAGCATAGCAAGCATAGCATGAAATTAAGCTAAGCACATCATGGCACAAGCATCTACCAGGTATGCTAGGTTGCAAGGTTTAGCTATTTACTGTGACAAGATCAGGTCATGCAGAAGATTAGGTTCATCGACCGTGTATGACCGAATGTGATTGTTTATCCTAATGCAATAAACAAGAGCAGGAGCAAGAGAGAGTGGGATGTTATCAGCATGATCAATGGGGTTGTTTGCCTTGCTGGGTTGAGGAGGAGTTCTCTCCTTCGTCGGGATACGGGGTAGTATGTTCTGGATTAGGACCTACTGCAACGCAGATAAAAGCACTCAATACAAGCAAATGCAACAATATGATGCATGATCATGGCATAGTAATATGCATGGATGAGCTAATGTAACTAGTGATCATGTCAATTTGAAATGAATTTGAATATAGGTTCAAAGTTGTTCTCATTTCAAATTCCATATATTAACCTAATGGTAATTCTCCATGTTCACCTATTTAGGTTGCTCTAACATGCATGAGAGTAGTACCATTGGATTCATTGGATTTTTCTGATAATTTTTCATATATAAATAATTTTCATCTGACTTACAGATTAATTTATATGATTTTTCAAAGTTTTAAATAATTTCTAGAATTATTTTTATATAAGAAATTGATTTATGACATCAGCCTCTCGTCATCCTGACATCAGCTGTTCAACAGACCCGCTCCAGGTCAAATCTGACTAGTGGGGCCCATCTGTCATAGACTCAGCACTAATCAGATTTAATTAACTATTTATCCTCACTAATTAACATAGTGGGACCCACTATTAGTGTCACATTTAATTAATCAAAACGATTAAACTAATTACAGATTATCCTAAATCTAATCAGAGTCGGGGCCCACCTGTCATTGACTCATAGAGTCAAACCAGGGCCCACCCAGAGTCAAAACTGCCAGAGTTGGCCGGCGGCTCGACGCCGGTGACCATCAGGGATGACGACGTCCATCAGGTTTCTCCTACAGGCGATCATTTGGCGCGCTGAGACCACTGACGTGTAGCCCGTGCACGACCGCATCCATCTGAGGCCACAGGAGGTCACGGGGCCGCCGGAGCTCGCCGGAAACGAGCTCGTGGCGGCGGCCGGAGCTCGGGCTTGGACGCAAACATGACACAGGGCACGGGGCGACGCAACGATGGGCTCTACGGGCTCATGGGAACTCCAGAAGTTCAACCATGCATGCACACGTGAGTTTGGAGGGATCTAGGCACGACGGCGACCATCGACGGCGACGGGAGGTTCTCGGGTCCGGCGACGCAGCTAGCTAGGGGACGCCAGAGAGAGGGGAAACATAGGGGGAAGGAAGAGGGCCTCACGGCTGTTCCAGGGAGCTGGTCGGCGGGCTCGGGGAGGCAGCGACGGCGACGAATCAACGTCCGACGACGGCGGCCTTCGGCAGGGGATCGGGATAGAGAGCAGAGGAGAGAGGGAGGGGGATAATGAGCTCGGGGGATAGGACTCTCGCGTCTTCTAGGCGCGGGTGAAGCAGGGGAGCAGCTTGCTTGGTGGCAAGAGGAGGTGGAGGCCGGCGATGGCTCGGTCGCCACCTCAACGCCTACTGGCGTGAGGTGGAAGATGACCTTCCCACCCCTGGTGGGCTGGGCTGGGCCTTCCACTTCACAGAGAAGTGTCCTCTCTTTTCTTTTTATTTCTGTTTTCTGATTTCAACTAACATTTGTTTATTTCTTTGCAGGTCCAAATACCCTTTCAAAATAATTCCAAAACTTTTATATATTCAAATTTGAATATTTCAAACTTGTATAAAAAGTTTCAGATTATTTTGAAAATAGTTATAATGATAATATTTTTATTTGTCATTTTCAGAGACTTAAATCAGTAATTTAAATTATTTGAAATGTTCAAATAATTAGAATGGTCCCTGGTATATCCATGTCCTCAATTATCAGACATAGGGAACATTTTTGATGGGCATTTTGGATTTGTTGAAATTTCATTTATCTGGAATTTCTTTAATTCATTAAGTGCTTGGGGTTTCTTTTCTTTCTCCCCATTTCATATTGATGCAATGATGATGATGATGATGCAAACACATTGCTAGCCCAGGACACTTGCTAGGGTTGTGACAACTCATCCCCACTCAAAAGAATCTCTGCCCGAGATTTTGAAGTCGTCGGGAAGAGCGCAGGGTACTCTAGTCGAAGACGAGCTTCTCTTTCCCATGTCGCATCCTTTTCAGAATGATGTGACCACTGAACCTTAAGAAACTTGATGTTCCGACGTTGAGTGGTACGCTTAGCTTGATCGAGAATACGACCAGGGTATTCTCGATACGTAAGGTTATCTTGGAGATCAAGCGCTTCGTGGTCTACTTCGCGGACAGGATCCGAAAAGCAACGCCTGAGTTGTGAGACGTGGAAGACATCATGAACCTTGGAAAGATGCGGTGGAAGTTCCAATTGGTAGGCAACTTCTCCCTGTTTAGCAAGAATGCGAAAAGGTCCAATGTAACGAGGAGCCAACTTGCCTTTGATACCGAATCGATGGGTACCCTTCAGAGGTGTAACCCGAAGGTAAGCCTTCTCGTCAACTTCATAGGTCACAGAATTATGATGACGATCATATTGACTCTTTTGATGAGATTGGGCTATTTTCAACTTTTCACGACTAACGCGAACTTGCTCCTCTGCATCCTGAATCATGTCCGGGCCAAAGAGTTGCCTCTCTCCGGTTTCTGACCAGTTAAGAGGTGTTTGACATCTTCGTCCATAGAGAACTTCAAAAGGGGCTTTGCCCAAGCTTGATTGATAACTATTGTTATAAGCAAATTCGGCAAATGGAAGGCACTTCTCCCAATTCATACCAAAGGATATAACACAAGATCGGAGCATGTCTTCGAGAATTTGATTGACTCGCTCAACTTGACCACTTGACTGAGGGTGGAAAGCAGTGCTAAAGGATAGATGAGTTCCCATAGCGGTTTGAAAACTTTCCCAAAATCGAGAAGTAAAGATACTTCCGCGGTCTGAGTTAATCTCCAAAGGAACACCATGGAGAGAAACTATTCGAGAAACATATAACTCCGCTAGCTGACTAGCAGTAATGCTTTCATGAACAGGAAGAAAATGAGCCACTTTGGAGAGGCGATCAATGACTACAAATATAGCATTGTTCTCTCTCTTGGTCCTGGGAAAACCGGTGATGAAATCCATACCGACCTTATCCCATTTCCATTCAGGAATAGCTAAAGGTTGAAGGGTCCCAGCAGGCCTTTGATGTTCTGCTTTCACGCAACGACAAACGTCACAGTTAGCAACATACTGAGGAATTTCTCTCTTCATCCTAGTCCACTAGAACCTCTGGCGTAGGTCCTGATATAGTTTGGTACTACCCGGATGAATTGTGAGAGGAGAATCATGAGCCTCCTTAAGAATCAGCTGCCTAAGATGTTGGCTCTTAGGAACCACCTAACGACCCTGGAAGAGCACTACACCTTGATCATCTATAGAGAATTTCTTAGCGAGACCGCTAACGAGGTTCTCTTTGATCCGGGAAATTCCCTTATCACGCCTTTGGCCAGCTATGATTTGATCCTTAAGAGTAGTTTTCGCCACCAGGCTGGATAGGAATCCTTGAGGAACAATGTGAAGGTTTAACTTGCGAAATTCCTCATAGAGAAGCAGTTGACCTTGTTGTAACATCAGATTGTTACAATAAGACTTACGACTTAGTGCATCAGCCATGACATTGGCTTTTCCCAGGGTGTAAGATATCCCTAAGTCGTAATATGTAATCAACTCTACCCACCGTATTTGCCTGAGATTCAAATCTGGCTGGGTGAAAATATATTTCAGACTTTGGTGATCAGTGTAAATCTCGCAACGATTACCCAGAAGGTAATGTCGCCATGTTTTTAGTGCATGGACTACAGCTGCAAGCTCAAGATCATGTGTTGGATAATTATCATCATGTGGACGCAACTGTCGAGATGCGTATGCAATCACATGACGATCTTGCATGAGAATGCAACCTAATCCTTGTCGCGAGGCATCGCAGTAGATAATAAAGTCCTTAGAAAAATCTGGTGGCACCAGAACGGGAGCAGAGGTCAGTCATCGTTTCAACTCCTAAAAACTATGCTCGCATTGTGGGGTCCACTTGAACTTTTTATCTTTCTTGAGGAGTTCAGTCAGAGGTTTCACAACCTTGGAGAAGTTCTCAACAAAGCGGCGACAATAGCTCGCTAAGCCAAGGAAACTCCGAACTTGCTTAACCGATTCAGGTTGAGTCCAATCAAGGACAGCCTGAACTCTCTCGGGATTGACAGCAATTCCTTTACCAGAGATTACATGGCCTAGATAGGTCACTTCGGGCAACCAAAATTCACACTTGGAGAATTTGGCATATAAGCGGTGCTCTCGAAGTTTCATCAATACTAGCCTTAGATGCTCGGCATGTTCTTGTTCGTTCTTCGAGTAGATGAGTATGTCATCGAGGTAAACCACGATGAATTTATCCAAATACTCCATGAAGATCATATTCATCAGACGAGAGAAGGTGGCTGGGCATTGGTTAAACCGAAGGACATGACGGTGTACTCGTATTGGCCATAACGAGTGACAAAAGCCGTTTTTGGAATGTCCCCGTTTCTAATTCTGATTTGATGGTATCCCAACCTCAAATCCATTTTGGAAAAGACAGAGGATCCAGCGAGTTGATCATACAAATCGTTGATCCTGGGGAGCGGATACTTGTTCTTGATAGTGACCAAATTCACTGGTTGGTAATCCACAACCATCCGATCCGATCCATTCTTCTTCTTAACAAAGAGGACGGGGCAAGCCCAAGGAGAAGAGCTAGGACAAATGAAACCTTTCTTCAAAGCTTCATCGAGTTGGGTTTTTAGCTCGGCTAGTTCTAAGGGTGCCATCTTATAGGGTCTTCTGGCTATTGGGACTGTCCCTGGAATGAGTTCTATCACAAACTCAACATCTCTGATAGGTGGAATACCTGGTAGTTCTTCAGGGATGACATCCGGAAAATCACGGACTACCGGAATATCCTCTAACTTAGGAAGAGGGCTAGCATTTAGGGAATAGAGTTGGTGCTTGGTTGTTCGAGTAGAGACATTAACTATCTCACCCGATGAATGTGTAAGTTGAACATTCCAAGAATGAGTATCAATCTTGGCATAGTGGGCTTTCATCCAATCCATACCTAGAATGATATTGATGTCCGAAGACTTAAGAGCTATCAAGGATGCTAGAAATACTAGTCTATCCACCAGAATTTCATTGTCATGACTCACTCTAGAAGTTTGCCATTTTGAACTAGGATTCTGAACTACTAAGGGAGTGGGCATGTCACAGAAGGACATGTTATGCAACTGTGCATAACTTTCAGAGATGAAAGAATGAGATGCCCCAGTATCAAATAGAACAGATGCTAGGTGGCTATTAACAAGAAGCATACCTAGAATGACATCAGGATCTTCAAGGGCTTCTTCAGCAGACACATAATTCACTCACGTCCAGCGGGCTTAGCATTGTTCTGGGGACACTCACGAGAGTAGTGTCCCGGTTCTCCACATTTGTAGCATACCACTGTAGCACGAGGTGCAGCATTTGTAGACGGTCCTCCAAATGGTCTGGGTGGAGGGTTGAACTAAACTGGACGAGGTGCCTGGAAGGATGGCCTCGCGGTGTATCTTGGTGGCAAAGCTGCATTGGGCACCCACACTCGGCGTTTGTTAGGGCCTGAACCCGATGCAGGGTTGAAGTCACGGTTATGCTTCCTCGAAGCCTCGTAGTCAGTTTGTCTGGACTCAGCATTGATGGCCTTATTGACGAGAGCCTGGAAGGTGGTGCACTCATGTAGATGAAGATCTCAGCGAAGCTCAGCGTTAAGTCCCTTGCGGAACCTAGCCTGCTTCTTAGCATCAGTTGAGACTTCTTCTGGGGCACAGCGAGCAAGATTACCAAACTTGCGACTGTATGCATCCACTAACAATCTGCCCTGGGTGAAGGCACAAAATTCCTCTCTTTTGCGATCCATCAGCCCTTCCGGGATGTGCTGGATACGGAATGCGGCGCTGAACTCTGCCCAGGTTGGTGCAGGTCCCTGGGGACGCATAGCCTCATAGCTTTCCCACCACAGGTTGGCAGGTCCCTCTAGAAAGTATGTCGCAAAGGTCACCTTGTTGGCCTCTGAAACATTTGCAGCTTGGATCTTGCGTGACATACTAGTCGGGTCGATCAAATGATGGTACTTAGGCGGACACAGCTTGATAAAATCACCAAGTGATACTCCATCATGGTGATCATTGCGGGGAGCACGAGCTGTGTTCTGTTCAATTCTTTCCAATAGCCTGTTGGTCTCCCTCTTATTCCTTTCAGCTTCTAGCATCACCTCCGCCAGAGATGGTGCATGTGGCAGCTCCTCTTGCCTTGGCTGGCTACTCTCGCCCTCCTTAGGAGCAGGCACGGGGTTGTTCCTAGTTGCCACCATCCTGGGGAAAACAATCCACAACTTAGATATAGAGAACATCAACTCTAAGACATGAGATAAGGAATGTACTGGTTAACATGGCATGTAGGATAAACACCAATCAACATGGTAAAGCAACTACCATATGAACATTAGGTTACATACACACCATGACTTAGTTCAGTACAAGCCCAAGCTGATAACAACTACAGAGAGATGACACAACTCATCAGAGGCATTACAAGCTTCCTATACATTATCTATCTACACCTCCGGAACTCAACTCTTGACCTTGGTCATATCCCACAAGACACACAGGACTGTGGCGATATGACTACTACCATACTAGGACTAACATCCACGCACTCAGACATCACCGTAGAATGCCTCGTACAGGTTACCCCCATGACTTGGGAGCTGAACCTGTGGATCTGGAAACACTCTAGCCTGGGATCCCTGGAAACCATAAGGACACGGATGTGGCCTTGGTCCCCTTGTTGGCGGCAACAGCGATCCTCGAAGAGAGGTGATGCCTCTAACATCAGGCCAGTCTACGTGTGCTGGCAAATGAGTCCGCGATGGGGTCCACATCTCCAAATCCCCATAGCCTGTCTGCACGACAGGTGCCAACTGTGTCAAGGCTGTCCAAAGACAGGCACGGGTAGCATAGAGCTCCATGCGAAGAGCACGTGCATCACGATCCCTGTTCTCCAACATCTGAGCGGTCACCTGCAGCCTAGGGTCCTCATGAGAATGATCAAAGTAGGCTGCACTAAGATATCCATCCTCTCCTCCCATGGAAGCAGGAACATAGCAGAACTCCGTGTTCTGTAGCAGACCATGATGAAACCTCATAATAGTCAGCATAGTGTAGGCGGCTTCCTGAACTGCCATATCTATGGTAACTCCCAATCCATGAGTCCAGTGAAGCGGCTCTGCAGCTCCAGGATATGAAGGATATATCCTAATGGTACACAGATACTGACTCTGGTTGAACTCTCGATACTGCTCCTCCACTGTATACTCTGGGTACCAACGGTATCCAACCTCCATCATAACTCTAACCAACATGGCCGTGTGACCCGGCACATCGATGCACCTGGTCAAACGGACCACCTGACGGAAAGGACGAGAGGGCATCTAAAACAGAGAATGATGCAAAGACATTAGAGATCCTAGCAGAAATTGGACAGCATAACGGCTGTAATTGCTCAAGAATTTTTTTCAGACAATAGAAAAAGATTGGAAAGGCATAACCACTCGACTATCTAGACTCAAATATCTTCTCCATCTGTTTCTCACACCTACAACACTTGAATAACTGCACTCACTTACAACCAAGCTAGCTATTGGTCCATGGCTAGTAACTCGTCATCCTAAGCAATAGATGAGAATCCTAGTTCCTATCCCCGTAGAAGAGATGAGAATGACCCAACATAGAATAACTTGGGAAGAGGAGTAAAAAGAGCCTTATGTTCCCTTCCACAATCAATTCCCCTACTTATCTATAGTGTTTCTAGACTCAACTTCGACCGGTTTGGCTTGGTAGTCCTACAGTCAGTCAGGCTCTGATACCAACGCTGTCGGGACCCCGATCCTAAGCCATATGATTCCACACTGTAACAAGCCACATCACTTTGCGGCCTCACGCACGGTACTCCACGGCTGCAGCTTTACCTTGGCCGGGACCGTTTGCGTCTTTTGGCTCACGTATGTGAACGTGTCGCTGGCAATCACACAACAAAGAACCCGGGCCGACATGTCTAGTCATAGAACCCAAGTGGCACATCCGTACGGAAGCAGGCATACATAACCCAGCAATGCAGGTGTCGGCCTCAAGCGTGTGTAGACGAGTCATAGCAAGCTACAAGGACTCCATTACGTCGCGAGACACGAATGTCATCACTGCACGTAGACGAGTCGTAGCAGGCTACAGGGACTCCATTACACTGCGAGACATTTCCCAAAGGGACAGACACAGCAGCAAAGAAGGATACATGCCGGTCAATCAATGTGTCCGAAGCAGTAGCAAGCTACCATGGCTCGGTGGAAGCACAAAGAGACAGTTTCCCGTAAAGAGTACTACTAAAGGCACACGACTAGGTGTCGGATCCCATACATACCGTTGCACGTCACACGTACGCACGACATGCCCAATATGCATAGATACAACTATGGCATCACAACATAACCATACGACAACATGACTTTTATTTAAGAGGCTCAGACGAGCCTTGCATAATATGTTCTTACAGATAGGGGTCACATGACCCGACACTCAAGTCATACAAACAAAGTCATACAAGCCAGCGGAAACTTAAGCTGTCTGAGTACAGACGGCGAAAATAGACAAGAGGCGCACGGCCTGACTATCTACAGCCCACCACACGGGCAAGATCGTAGCTGGGACACCAGCTATTCGGCATCGTCAACGTCTAGATAGAACCCACCTGATGGGTCCTAGTTCTCTTCTGCAACATTTATTAAGCAAGGATGAGTACAATCGTACTCAGCAAGTCTTTAAAACAGACCTAGTCTATTTATGCTCATGTATCAATAAGGGGGGGTGGTGGAGTTCATGCAGGAATGCCATCTTTGACTCATGGCTAACCTACACTACTCAATTTTTAAACTCTTTGTTACAATTTTAGATATCGCACACGAGTCCACTATCTCCATCACAATACACCACCATGGATTCACCTTCCCCTTCCGGAAGAGTGCCATCCACGGTACTCACACTTGTCTTGATATTTTTAGGAGTATCCATTTGATTATCTATGAACAGCATAAGTTCTCCAAGTAGTCCATATTCGAGGACGCGGCTATTCGAATAGTTTCATACCCTGCAGGGGTGTACTTCTTCACACACGCTCTCGCCAGTTATCGCTATGTGCCATAAACCATGCACCTTGGCAACCTTCAAGCGGATGCCCAACGAGGGAGTCGGCCACGACCGTCAATCACATAAGACCTCTAGTACAGGCTACCGCCTATTTGAGACTGAACCCATACGGAAGTCCGGCCAAAGTTTCCGCTACGGCCCCAAACGATGTGCGCAGGGTTCCCAAGCCCACCATTTGGGTGACCCTTGGTCCACCGTGCCACTGTCTACCGCGTCGTAACCCACCCCGAGGGTCAGCGCTACGCACGGCCTCCAGCATGCTATAAACACCAGAAACTACTTGCAATACCTGGACCAAAGACTAAGCGACTGATAAGTCGAGCGGGGTCATATTTCAGGGCCCAACATGTGGTAGTAACTAGTCTTGGATCACAAACACGGAACCCAGTTCCTAAGAATGGTCCCAATGAGACAACCCGCTATGTACTCCTACATAGCCTCTCATCGCTACCTTTTACCAAAACGGATTCATCATGAGCTCATCACATCAGAACAAGACAGTTTCACTCCGGTTCATCACCCAGATGAAACAGACCTGACACAACTCTAAGCATAGCAAGCATAGCATGAAATTAAGCTAAGCACATCATGGCACAAGCGTCTACCAGGTATGCTAGGTTGCAAGGTTTATCTATTTACTGTGACAAGATCAGGTCATGCAGAAGATTAGGTTCATCGACTGTGTATGACTGAATGTGATTGTTTATCCTAATGCAATAAACAAGAGCAGGAGCAAGAGAGAGTGGGATGTTATCAGCATGATCAATGGGGTTGCTTGCCTTGCTGGGTTGAGGAGGAGTTCTCTCCTTCGTCGGGATACGGGGTAGTATGTTCTGGATTAGGACCTACTGCAACGCAGATAAAAGCACTCAATACAAGCAAATGCAACAATATGATGCATGATCATGGCATAGTAATATGCATGGATGAGCTAATGTAACTAGTGATCATGTCAATTTGAAATGAATTTGAATATAGGTTCAAAGTTGTTCTCATTTCAAATTCCATATATTAACCTAATGGTAATTCTCCATGTTCACCTATTTAGGTTGCTCTAACATGCATGAGAGTAGTACCATTGGATTCATTGGATTTTTCTGATAAATTTTCATATATAAATTATTTTCATCTGACTTACAGATTAATTATATTATTTTTCAAAGTTTTAAATAATTTCTGGAATTATTTTTATATAAGAAATTGATTTATGACATCAGCCTGTCGTCATCCTGACGTCAGCTGGTCAACAGACCCTCTCCAGGTCAAATATGACCAGTGGGGCCCATTTGTCATAGACTCAGCACTAATCAGATTTAATTAACTAATTATCCTGACTAATTAACATAGTGGGACCCACTGTTAGTGTCACATTTAATTAATCAAAACGATTAAACTAATTACAGATTATCCTAAATCTAATCAGAGTCGGGGCCCACCTGTCATTGACTCATAGAGTCAAACCAGGGCCCACCCGGGGTCAAACCTACCGGAGTTGGCCGGCGGCTCAACGCCGGTGACCACGAGGGACGACGGCGTCCATCGGGTTTCTCCTACAGGCGATCATTTGGCGCGCTGAGACCACCAGTGTGTAGCCCGTGCACGACCGCATCCATCCGAGGCCACAGGAGGTCACGGGGCCGCCGGAGCTCGCCGGAAACAAGCTCGTGGCAGCGGCCGGAGCTCGGGCTCGGACGCAAACATGACACCGGGCACGGGGCGACGCAACGATGGGCTCTACGTGCTCCTGGGAACTCCAGGAGTTCAACCATGCACGCGCACGTGAGCTTGGAGGGCTCTACGCATGGCAGCGACCATCGACGGCGGCGGGAGGTTCTCGGGTCCGGCGATGCAGCTAGCTAGGGGACGCTAGAGAGAGGGGAAACGCAGGGGGAAGGAAGAGGGGCTCACGGTGGTTCCAGGGAGCTGGTCAGCGGGCTCGGGGAGGCAGCGATGGCGATGAATCGACGTTCGGCGATGGCGGCCTTCGGTAGGGGATCGGGAGAGAGAGAGCAGAGGAGAGAGGGAGGGGGAGAATGAGCTCGGGGGAGAGGACTCTTGCGTCTTCCAGGCGCGGGTGAAGCAGGGGAGTAGCCTGCTCGGTGGCAAGCAGGAGGTGGAGGCCGGCGATGGCTCGGTCGCCACCTCGACGCCTACTGGCGCGAGGTGGAAGATGACCTTCCCACCCCTGGTGGGCTGGGCTGGGCCTTCCACTTCACAGGTAAGTCTCCTCTCTTTTCTTTTTATTTCTGTTTTCTGATTTCAACTAACATTTGTTTATTTCTTTGTAGGTCCAAATACCCTTTCAAAATAATTCCAAAACTTGTATATATTCAAATTTGAATATTTCAAACTTGTATAAAAAGTTTCAGATTATTTTGAAAATAGTTATAATGATAATATTTTTATTTGTCATTTTCAAAGACTTAAATCAATAATTTAAATTATTCGAAATGTTCAAATAATTAGAATGGTCCCTGGTATATCCATGTCCTCAATTATCAGACAGAGGGAACATTTTTGATGGGCATATTGGATTTGTTGAAATTTCATTTATCTGAAATTTCTTTAATTCATTAAGTGCTTGGGGTTTCTTTTCTTTCTCCCCATTTCATATTGATGCAATGATGATGATGATGATGCAAACACATTGCTAGCCCAACACACTTGCTAGGGTTGTGACACCTCCATGCGTAGAGCCCCCCGTGGTCTCTCGCGACCGTTACCCTCCATGGTTGTAGACTCCATAAACGTAGACGTACGATAGCACCACCTATCGGAACCACGGGAAAAATCATCGTGTCTCCAAATTGCGTTTGATCTTCCTACCCTTCCTTTACTACTCATGCTTTTCATTACTTTTCGCTGTGATACTCGTAGACATGGATGTGTAGGGTTTACTCGACTTGCTATGAATGCTAAAATCTGCCAACACTTCAAATTGGGAAGAAGTAGATTTTTATTTGGTCAAGTAGGCTAATCACCCCCCTCTAGACCTACTTTCAATACTACACACATGAGTCTACATATTCACCACACCAATACACCACTATGGATCCTCCCTCGTCTTCCTACAAGAAGGCTATCCATAGCACTCACACATGTATAGAGCATTTGAAAGCATCTGTTGAAATTATCTATGAACAATGCAAGTCTCCAAGTAGTCCATATCCGAGGACGCGGCTATCTAAGAACGATTCTTACCTACACAAAAACCACAACTTTTATACACAAATTGCTATTCAACCTTCTACAAGGACCACCTTTGTCGAATCTGATTCAACTAATGTGGGAGAGACAGACACCCGCCATCCATCTTTATGCAACAAAGTCACATGTCAGTCGATGGGAACGGTCTCATGTACGTGGACATGTAAAGTTGGTCAGGCCGCTTCATCCCACAATACCGCTGAATCAAGAAAATACCAAGGGAGGAAGCAATCTGAATATCAACACGCACACACTCCTTTGTGGTCTACTCGTGATCTAATCTACGTATAGACCTAGCTCATGATGCCACTGTTGGGGAACGTTGCATGGGAAACAAAAAAATTCCTATGCTTCGCCATGATAAATCTAGGAGATGAGCATCTATGAGAGGAGATAGCTGATCCTCATACCCATGTCACTAAGCGGGAAGCGGTAAGAAATGAGATTGATGTAGTTGAAAGTCTTCCACCTTTGGGCGCATGTGCCTATAGGGGTCGGCTGCCAAGCCCCCAGGGGCTGGTGCGCCACCTCTTGGGCCCATGTGGCCCCGTGGGTGGGTGGGCCCCTCCCGGTGGACCCTCGGAACCTTACCGACACTCCCGCTACACTACCAGACGCACCTGAAACATTTCTGGAACCCGAATACCACTTTCGTATATAAAAATCTTTACCTCTAGACCATTCCGTAGCTCCTTGTGACGTCCGGGATCTCATCCAGGACTCCGAACAACCTTTGGTCACCAACATTCGTGACTCAACTATAGCACATCATCACTAAACGTTAAGTGTGTAGACCCTGCGGGTTCAAGAACTATGCAGACATGACCGAGACACCTCTACGACCAATAACCAATAGCGGGACCTAGATGCCCATATTGGTTCCTACATATTCTACGAAGATCTTTATCAGTTGAACCTCTATGTCAAGGATTCAGTTAATCCCGTATTGAGTTCCCTTTGTTCATCGATATGTTACTTGCTCGAGATTTGATCATCGATATCTCCATACCTAGTTCAATCTCTTTACTTGCAAGTCTCTTTACTTGTTACATAATGACAAGATCCCATGGCTAAATCTTTAGTCACTTTGCTTGCAAGCTCATTATGATGTTGTATTACCGAGTGGGCCCTCAGACACCTCTCCGCCACACGGAGTAAATAATCCCAGTCTTGATCCATGCCAACTCAACAAACACCCTTGGAGATACCCTAGAGCACCTTTATAGTTACCAAATAAAGTTGCAACGTTTGATACACACAAGTTACTCCTCCGGTGTCAGTGAGTTGAATGATCTTATGGTCAGAGGAACCAATACTTGACATGCAGAAAACTATAGTAATAAACTGACACGATGATATGCTACGTTCATACTTTGGGTCTTGTCCATCACATCATTCTCCTAATGATGTGATCCCATTATCAAATGACATCTCATGTCTATGGCTAGGAAACCTCGACCATCTTTGATCAACGAGCTTGTCTATTAGAGGCATACTAGGGACACAATGTTGTCTATGTACCCACACATGTATTTGAGTTTCCGATCAATACAATTATAGCATGGATAAGAAACGATTATTGTGAAAAAGTAAATATAATAATAACCATTTTATTATTGCCTCTAGGGCATATTTCGAACAGGTCGGTCATTACCCAGAAAAGTGTGTCCGACCAAAGGTAATCGAGCATACCTGGAAATCTGTTAGACCCCTACAGGTTAGTTAAGCTATTTATATAGCCATGTCCACGGTAATGCATGACCTAAATATGTATCACAATCTTATACTACTTGAACCATATACTTGATAAAACACACGCAGATAACAAACATATATCCTCGGAGATCGCTTTCTCACAGGGAGTCGAGGCGAGGATCTTTGGGCAGGTTATAGTTATATGTATGTGTAAGATGATACGATATATGCTCCTCTATTCTACTACTGAAAGATGTAGTCTTTGTTAGGATGAGCTTATCCCCCTTATTCTGGCATTTTTGTAGTTTAGTCCACATATATTATCTTGTTCATTTGATACTGAGGTATATAACCAGTATAGAACTAATGTAAGTTTTGCGAGCACTTTGGATGAGTGCTCACCATTGCCTTGGCACTCTTTTCATTTGACCTGGTAGCAACGCGGATCTAGGTTACCCCGATGGTGCATTCTACGTGGACACCGATGACCAGGAGTAGTCCAGATGTCCTAGGTAGGAGGCCTTGCCTTTCGATCTAGTTTTGTTGTTTTGCTCAGCCTTCTTAACGTAAAACTTGTTTAACTATGTTTGTACAATATAATATTCACTTTCATGACTGATGTATTATGCGCCCTCGTGGCCTTGTCTTACAATATAAAGATTTATGTTTATATTTGTGTCACAGAGTTTTGTTCTGATATTGATGTGAGTCACCATTCTTTATCATGCATGATGTGTGTATGGTTTGTGGATGATTATAAACGGGGGCATCACAAGTTGGTATCAGAGCCGACATCCTATAGGAACTCCATCCAAACTCCTTGGTCAAAGTTGAGTGTGGTTTTGAAAAACTATTTTCTAAATTACTAATTGTGTTGTGTGGCTTATGGTCCGGATTCTTATTTCTCTTCTCATCGTGCCAAAGATTTTGCTAACTCTAACTCTAGGTTCTAGTAACGACTACATCCTGGAGAGCCATTCATTTTCGATCATATCTTGATATATCAAGACCTTCTGAAGCATTCGTTGATGTTCCCTCGAGACCCTTGTGCCCACCACCTTTGTAATTATCTACCGCCGATAAACCCCTTTGGATAACTAATATGCTTGTCATCATACATACATTCCAAGTTGCTCTTCTTATTACAAGATACTCTTAAATAGTTTCCCACTTTCCAAGAATCCCATATGTCATGTTTCTGTTGAAATTCCTTGTCGACTATTTACACTTGTGATAAAATCCAGGTGTTCGACAACCTTTGTTAAAATCCTTTGTGATTAACATTCTGATCCCATTGATTCATCATGTGTGCGAATGCACACCGGTCATAATGGAAAGGCCGGTTCAAGACCAAATTGTGGTTAATGACCCTGTCCCACATGTTGACCCGCCAAGCCCTCTTCACCCTTCAAGCCCTGCACACAAGGTGGACAACACTATCCCGTCACCCACCATGGGTGATACAGATATGACCATTGTTGGGGAAGCTTTAAAGGCTCCCAAAACTTCAACCGATTTGGCCAAGATCCTAACAAAGGACGCACTAGTGCAGAAAAGCCTAACTATGGTATGGTAAAAGTGGCCTTGCTAGCGTAGAAACCCGACGCCAACAATATGGCACCATAGTTAAAACATAGTGGTGGCGTTGGATCCTACGCCAGCAGTATATTACATGTTGCTGGCTTCCGAATTGGCCAACGCCAGCTATACATCTACCTTTGTCGTGTGTTGTTCCCCAGCGCCGACAATTTTTTTTGATAATAACAAGAAACTCCTTCAGAACTACGAGATTAAACTTCACAAATGGTATAGATCAAAACATACTCATAATAAACTTAATAAGAGTTTAAAACTCAGTACTAGTTACTAATGAACTAAACATACTCATAAACCTAGTACGAATGACTTAAACTCCACAAAAGGCACAAGTCAAAACATACTTATGAACATACTCATAAACTTAGTACTAGTTAATTAGTACTCAAGGACTAAACATCATCAAGGATTAAGTCCAGCTGGCAAAGCTTTTTCCAATTGCTCTCTCCATTGTTTTGAAGTGCTCAACGTCCCTCTGTAGGTTATGCTTCTCTAGCTTGTATGTTTTCCTCTCCATCTTCAAGTTTTCTCTCTTCTTTGTCAAATCATCCCTTAGATCCCTCAGTTTCTTTAACTTAGTTCGGGCATTAGCTCCCTCTGCGAGCAGATTATCCCTTTCATTCTTCAGTCCTACATTGCCTTCCTCAGCTTTTTTGATGCGCCAGTTTAAAGACTGTAATTGACACTGATTCCAGCTTTGCACGTCGCGCACCGATTCGTTGTTGACTGATGAATTGTCCATATGTGCTGTAATGAAAGCTCACCATCTTATAGAATGAATAAGTTAAAAATAACATGCAGAATTTAAGAAGAACTACTCCCTCCGATCCATATTACTTGTCGCTCAAATGGATATATCTAGCACTGAAACATGTCTAGATAAATCCGATTCAGAGACAAATAATATGGATCAGAGAGAGTAGAACATAAGGAACAAAATTAATCTATCATGACTTATCTTCTATATCTAAATTGGTAGACCCCACTATTAGGCATTCACATCACCCAAATGAATTTATGACTTATCTTCTATATATCGCTTCTCCTCAATCCACATCACCAAAATTAGGTCTTAGCTAGCCTTCTAATCGAGTGCTCTATGGATGAAAAGTGGGACATACATGCATATTTTAGTATTTCATACAAAATCCCACCGCAATGTGTGGTGCATCATCTAGTATTTACGGAGGGAGTAGAACATAATTACCTTGAGTCGAGCGGGTGACGGGTTGGGTCGCGCGGGGCAGCCTCGGGCGGAGGCGGGCAGCGGCGGGGATCGAGAGAGGAGGACATGGGTGAAGTCAGGGATCGAGAGAGAGGAGGAAAGGATAAGATTTTACCTATTGGTCCACTTGTGAAAATGATTACTGTTGGTGTGGGCCTAATGGGCCTAAAGAAACAACATCGGGCATATGAAAATACCTATGGCATTGGAACTTCATTCACGCCAACAATAATACGTGAAAGGTGAGAGCGTTGTGGTCCTCGTACAAGTGACGTTAGGCAGAATTTGTACGCCACCACTAAGTCAGTACCCATAACGTACAAATTTAGGAAATGCCAGCATTATTCGAAAATATTAGTGCTGGCATTGGTGTAGAAGGTGCGCCACCAACAGGAGTTGTGGCTAGCCATTTCTCTACTAGTGACGAGCCGAAAATGTGGAAAAAGGAAAAACACAAGATAGAACTTACAAAATCTCCCAACCTTGGTGTTGATGCCCTACATCAAGAATATCTGACCCAGCTGTTTGAAAGTTGGGATGTTGAGATGAGCTTGATAAATATTCTCAATCATAAATATGAGGTATGAAGATCCCATCCTTCTTTCCTTTATCATATACACACTTGTAGACCCCAAGAGCCGGCTCTGTAGGATGATTAGTGAGATGGGTCTTGAAGTAATGATTATGATATGTGATCTTGACCCTATCCCTCGAGGGCCGATTAATCTCTTTGAAAAGGTGAGGTCTTACCAGGAATAGCATGTAATTTCGTGAGAACTGCTCATAGCCCTCAAGTACCGGCTTGTTAGGAAAATAATAAGCCAGTGCTTTTAAGATGCTTGTAATCGTCATAATAGAGAATTAAACATGTAGCCCTCGTGGGCCGACTCATCTCTTTGAGTGACTCGGGTCTTTGCAGAAAAGAAGTCGTGTGTTAGCCCCCAAGTGCCATGTAGAATGCTTGCAACTGCAAGTGAACTTGAAGATAGAACAAATTTTCGTGTATTGTAGCCCCCAACTGTCAGGTCGTCTACCTGTTGCGACTCTGGGCTTGTAAACTAGTGCTAAAAACTTGTACTTTGCAGGATATATTAGATGAAGTCGAGTTGTTTGTGGCCCGCTTACAAAAGAAGCTCAAACATGAAGGAGAGCTGAAAAAAGTAGCTGAGAAGACGCCCGCGGATCTCCAGAACTCTTTATGCTTGTCAACTGAGATGTTGCAAAAAAACAAACCCGGGTCTAAGCAGGAAAATGCCACTCTGCAGAAACGTGCCAAAGATGTTGAGAAAAGACTTGTCCTGATGAGTGACGAGTTGAAAACTCCGAAGCAACACATCATAACTATGAGTCTGGCCATGTTTGGGATACTCATAACATCAATATGCTCATAATTCGGGTTATAATTTCTACCGGCTTATTAATGTGTCTCTCTCTTGTGCAGGAAGAAGAAGTGATGATGCTATCCAGCCGCCAATAGTAAAAGTGGAGGCCATATTCACATACCTGGAACAAATGTTCACATGATGTGTCTATGAAATCATGGCAATGAAGAATCTTAAGAAACCTCCTCTCCGGATCGGATTCATGATAAAGGACATATCAATTGTCCCTCGGTGGATTGAAGAGGTCAAGAAGTCGACGTCTCGAGCAGGGGCCAATATGGCACTTGCGCATGCCAAAGCTTATCTGCCAGAGATGATCCAGCAACGATGGAAGGCGGCATTCTAGAATATAATATTGACGTCTCAGAGTTTTCAGAAGATGATTACGCCTTGTGTGTGAGGGAGACCCGTGTGTTGACGACTCAAGTTGCTAACAAGCTGGACTTGACCAAATACCAACCCAACTATACGAAGGAGATGTCACACCCTCTGTTTTGCCTTTTCTGACTAAGATATTATAGCTAAAAAATGAGGTCCAACAATTTTTTGTGTGTGCTTGTGATGCTTGACTTGATCACTCATTGCTTGGTTGCTTGCTTGTGCACTAAATTCATAAAACTTCCCCCTACTCTCTAGACTCATCTCCTTGATCCAAACCATTGCCCAATGATCATACCATGTGTATAGAACTTAAAACTATTTTTATAAAATATTATTTTCACCAAATAGGATTTATTTAATTTAGGCTTTCGAAACCCCCTGAAGTGAGGTTTGTAATACATGTCGTCAAATTAGGGTGAATATTTTTTCCCCAAAGACTTAACTTGGAACCTATCATATATAATACTTCCCAAACCACCAAATATTATTTTTAAAGATTATTTCCCTATTTTATTTAAAGGCCTTTTTAAGGCTAGAAATGGTCTTTTATAGAGAAACATTATCTCTATGCTTTCAAAAAAATTGAGAAAATTTAGGGAAACTCAGTGGACATATATTTTTCATATATATGAGTTCCAAGACAAGGTCATGTTCAAAATATTGGGAAAAACCCTCCAAAACCGTCTCTGCCTATTTTAAGCATTTGATATGTTTCTTCAAGAAATATTCTCAAATAAATTCAGAAAAATTCCAGCATGTCACATGTGCCATATGTGATGATCTTGCCAAGTTTCATCTCAATCCAAATATGTTTGGTTCACAAAACTACCCCCAAACCCCCTCTGCCCAGATCCAAATTTGAGCAACTTTACAGTGCCACGTGTCTCCTTTAGTGCTCAAACTTTGTGCCCGTTTTAAAATACCCTAATGATGCATACACACCAGGTGGTGTATCAAGGAGAACAATTTAGCTTAGGTAGATCTATTCAAATGAGTTTCTATCCGCTTGTAGGGTTTAAAACTTTTGCATTGGCCACTTTCTTGAAATGAGCTAAATTTTTGCGAACAAGTTCATTTGGTCCTAATTGTCATTCGTCTTAAATCTCATTCCAAGTAGACTCTAATTACTTGCCCAAACGTACATCAAACACCTTCTGGTGAAAATTGGAAGTTACTGTTTCACCTTTTATCTTGATCTCCTTGAGCTAGGATTTTTACCATACCTCTACCTAGTCCCGTTCTACCCCTAGTAAGGAAGCCAAGGCGTCAAGACAGTTATTACAGGATTAAAAACCTATATTTTACCCTATGGATGACACCCTTTTCTCTCCCTCTCAGCTTTCCTTCTCAACCAAGGCACCCCTGTAGCATCCAATGCATTGTCCACTTTGTTTACTCCCCTGGACCTTAGGGACACTTGTGGTCGCGTCCAATACGCAAAAGGCATGCCATTTGGGTGCTCTAGAGCGCGCTAAAATGCACGAGAGCACTGTATCCGCACCCATCCCCAAGCCCCGACAGCCTCGGGCCATTCCTGCTCGGTAGTGGTCCTGCCTTGGCGTCGGCGACATGCCGGGTGGTCGCCCCCCACCATCCTCACCCATCCCATGCCCTCCTCGCATGTTCCTGAGCGCAGCCGAGCTCTGCCACTCCTAGTCCTCGCGAGGGCCCCTCCTTAAGCTCGCCCCGATCTTCCTCTCTTCTTCCCTGCCCCAAAACCATGCCTAGGAGGCCCCTACACACGAGCCAGAGTGCTAAATTGGCCTATGGCGCTGCACCTAGCCATGGGCAGCCCGGCCGGGTTGGCCCAGCATGATCCGACCCGAAAAAGCTTGACCCAGCCCGATCTGACCTTGTCCACGTGCTGGGCTCGGGCCTAGATTTTGAACCCGGTGATCGGGTCGGGCCGGGCTCGAGCCCGATGAAACTGAAGATTACACCTAGTCAGACCGGGCCTGGATTTTTTCGAGCTCGGTCCGGGCTTGGGCCCAAAAACTAGGCCCGACGGCCGAGCTCAAGCTTGGGTTTTTAGCACCGGGCTTTTTTCAGCCTGGCGCAACATATGGCCAGGTATACCTGGCGCTGCCAAAACCATGGCCTTGGACGTTGTCGACATGGAGTCATCACCAGGCTATAAGTAGGCCTCCCCAGCCTCACTGCCAGCTCACCCCGCCTCCTACTCCTCCCAATCAAACTCCTAGGGCACCCCACCTCCTCCTGACCGCTCTTTCCTCCAACACCGGTTGAGAGCTTCTGCGTCAGTCACGAGCTCGGTTCGCTGGCTTCGGTAAGCCCCCTGCCGATATCCAACTGTTATGTACCCCGGGGACCTCCTTGACCCCCCTCTACATTTTATCTATCGTAGGGAAGCCCCACCGGAGCGCATCGTCGTCTCCTCTGTTGGCCACCTATGGCTCTGTCGCTGCTGTCAACTTCGAGCTCCCCTCCGACCATCCCGCACACCATTCGGGTCCTAGTTGAGCCACGTGTGCATCCCTGACATCTCCAGACCTCTCAAGTCACCCCTCCACCGCCGGTGAGAACCGCAGCCGCCTCCCCCGCTCTGCCTCTTATTTCGCCGGAGAAGAACGGTTTGAGCCGACAGGTGGGCCCCGCCTGTCACAGGCTCAACCGTTCACTTACTCGCTGACAGGTGGGACCCTCCTGTCGGGTGTAAACCCCTCCGTAAGCGATAAGTTAAGGCATATTCCTGTATTACATCTTCAACATGGCTGCCACGTAGCATTGTGCCCTGGTCCGTTTCTCTTTGGGCCGGGCCGGTTCTGTCCATTTTGGCCCATAGTGAATAGTGAAGCTTTTCGTTTTCTTTTTCAAAGAACTTCCAAAAATTCTACAAGACAAAATATTTGTCCAAATGACATGATTCCAACTCTCACATTTTTCTAAAACTCCAAAGAAGTTAATGGTGCAACTTTCATAATTTTCCACCCCTAGTTCCTGTGCTGTTCATATTTATATTCAAATTTGAACTATGAAAACTGCACTTTGCAAATTCCTAGAACATCCATTTCAAGTCCAAGTTTGAAGATTCAAATTCCTAGTGATTTCAAAAATCTATCTCTGTTTCACCAGCCATGGTTAACATTTTGACCATGCATTCTTTCTATTAGTAATAATAAATAGCTCCCCTTTCCATTTATTCCATCTTAGGAAACTCCTAGGAAATTCATCCCAACTGCAAATCCAGTGAAACCACTTTCTAAATTCTTCTAAAATCATGCCCTATTTAATGAGTGCATGCACTCACTTTTATAAAAGTATTTTCTATGGACTTCTTGTAGGATCATTAATCCCTTCATTTCCACCTTATTGGCCTATTCAAACACCTCTGTTGATCCAAATTCAATAGGGCAACTTTAGGTATTTTTCTTATGACCAAGGACGTCATTGAAAAATAAAAATCCTATTTATACAACATTTTTATTTATCTCCTCGTTGCATTTCTTATTATGATTGTTTCCGGCGGTAGTTCACAAAGTAGATGGAGTGCTCAGAGTTAGACCAGAAGCTCAAGAAGACCTCAAAGACTTTGGTGAACCAGGCAAACAACCCTTTGACCTTGTCCATGTCCAAGAAACCATTTTATTGCATGGCATATAGCACTTTATTTTTGTTATGATGATCATGATGCTAGGGTTACCACCTAATGCGTTACCTTCGTTACTTTCCTTGTTGATACTTGCACAGAGCATGACCCTACCTTCTTATGAGGGTTGTGTGGGAGGAAAATAGATAGGATGCTAGTAGTTTCTACACAAATGGGATGGGAATATGCATGGTGTTAGAGACAAAAATGATTTCAAAGACTTTTCCAAAACCCCATCGGGTGACACTAATGCCCGAGGGAGATGATGTTGAGCTAGGTAATCACTTGAGAGAGAAGGTTTGTGTGCCAAGGCAAGTTAGTTGTGTGTTTTCAAAAATGCATTAGGTTTAAGATTTGTTGACAATCCCGACCTTACATGTACAACCACGATACCCTGTATGGTATGAGGCTTTGTTCATTACTTGGGTTGATGCTAGCATAGAGCCTACATTAGTAGTGGTGGGAGTGATGTAGTCACTTTAGATAAAGGGTCGTGCTAGAAAGGACGATCATGGGATGTTTTCATAGACACCAGGCACACCTTTGGTCCCCTCATGGATGTTACGATCTAGATTGAGGCTCGTGTTATGTACATCGTGAGGGATGAGTACCAGTCGAGTGGACTCTTTGTTTAGTGTCGCCAGGGGAAAGGCATTGTTCGGGTACTGATAAGCCCATTTTGCATCATGTTTTCCTACTTTTATTTATAATGTTTTATGCATAATAAGGCTTTGGAGAGCAATTCTAATGCCTTTTCTCTCATAATTTGCAAGGTTTATACAAAGAGGGAGAATACCGGCAACTGGAATTTAGGACCTGAAAAAAAAACATGCCAAAGATACCTGTTCTGCACATCCCCAATGAAATAGAAGTTTTACGGAGAAGTTTTGTGGAAATAATGAAAAATATTGGACCAAAAATTACCGGAGGGGGGCCAACAGGTGAGGAACACCAACCAGGGCGTGCCAGGCCCCCCAAACGCAGTTTGGTGGGTGGTGGTCACCCTAGCCCACCTCCGGAGCCCATCTACTGGTATAAATTTCCAAAAAACCTAAAAACAATTCTGAGGAGGACTTTCAGGACGAGGCACCGCCATCTCGAGGTGGACTTGGGCAGGAGGACTTTTGCCCTCCGATGGAGCGATTTCGTTGGGGAAAGTTCCCTCTCGGAGGGGGAAATTGAAGCCATCGTCATCACCAACAACCCTCTCATCTTGGGGAGGCCATTCTTCATCAACATATTGAATAGCACCATCTCCTCTCAAACCCTAGTTCATCTCTTGTGTTAAATCTTTTCTGAATATCGATGCTTTCCAAAAGTTTAGCACTAAATATGGACTTGACTCTGAGATAGTAGCCTCTTTTTGTGAATCATTTGCTGCTCATGTTCATCTCCCTAAAGAGAAGTTGTTTAAATATCATCCCCCTATTAAAAAATAAATTAAATAACCAATCATAGATAATGAATAAACTATCAATTACATTGTTGATCCAGCTGTGCATACTGCTTATATTGAAAAACCACCTTTCCCTGTGAGTATAAAGGAACATGCTAAGGTATCAGCTGTGGTTCACAAGAGTAATATAAGAGCACCTAAGCCCTCTGTATAAATTAAAGTAGAACCTAGTGTTTCTGTGGTTAAAGATCTCTTGGTAGAAAATATTGATGGGCATGTCATTTACTTCTATGATGAAGCTACTAGAATTGCTAAACCCAATGAAAAAGATAAAGATAGACCCATAGTTGGCTTGCCTGTTGTCTAAGTTAAAATAGGAGATCATTGTTATCATGCTTATGTGATTTAGGTGGTAGTGTGAGTGCTATTCCTTTTACCTTATATCAAGAAATTATGATTGAAATAGCACCTGCTAAAATAGAAGATATTGGTGTTACTATTAAACTTGCTAATAGAGACACCATCACACCACTTGGGATTGTTAGAGATGTTGAAGTATTGTGTGGGAAAATGAAATATCCTATTGATTTTCTAGTTCTTGGTTCCCCACAAGATGACTTTGTCCCATTATCTTTGGTAGACCTTTCTTGACCACTGTTAATGCTAAGATAGATTGTCACAAGGAAACCCTCAGTGTTAAGTTTGGTAATGTGTCTCATGATTGTAATTTTTCCAAGTTTAGTAGACAACCTCGTGATAAAGAATTACCTAGTAAGGATGAAATAATTGGTCTTGCTTCTATTGTCGTTCCTCCTACTGATCCACTGGAACAATATTTGCTAGACCATGAAAATGATATGCACTTGCGTGAAAGTATGAAATTGATAAAATTTTCATTGAACAACAACCTCTACTAAAACACAATTTACCTATTGAATCTCTAGGAGGTCGTCCTCCACCTAAAGGTGATCCTCTGTTTGAATTAAAACAAATGCTAGACACTCTGAAGTATGCTTATCTTGATGAAAAAAGATATATCCTGTTATTATTAGTGCTAACCTTTCAGAACATGAAGAAGAAAGATTATTGTAAATTCTGAGGAAGCACCGGGCTGCTATTGGATATACTCTTGATGATCTTGAGGGCATTAGTCCCACTCTATGTGAGCATAAGATCAATATGGAACATGATGCTGAACCTGTTGTTGATCACCAATGACGATTGATTCCTAAGATGAAAGAAATGGTAGGAACTGAAATATTAAAGCTTTTGGAAGCAAATATAATCTATCCCATAGCTGATAGTAGATGGGAAAGTCCCGTTCATTGTGTCCCTAAGAAAGGAGGTATTACTGATGTTCCTAATGATAAAAATGAACTTATCCAACAAAGAATTGTTACTTGCTATAGAATGGTAACTGATGTTAGAAAATTAAACAAAGCTACTAGAAAAGATCATTACCCTCTGCCTTTCAGTGATCAAATATTATCTAAGCACACACATTTTTGTTTCCTGGATGGATATTCTGGTTTCTCTCAAATACCCGTGTCACAATCTAATCAATAGATAACCACCTTTACTTGTCCTTTTGGAACCTATGCTTATAGACGTATGCCTTTTGGTTTATGCAATGCACCTGGTACCTTTCAAAGATCTATGACTGCTATATTCTTTGATTTTTGTGAAAAGATTGTGGATGTTTTCATGGATGATTTTTTTGTTTACAGAACTTCTTTTGATGATTGCTTAAGCAACCTTGATCGAGTTTTGCGGGGATGTGAACAAACTAATCTCGTCTTGAATTGGGACAAGTGCCACTTTATGGTTAATGAAGGTATTGTCTTGGGGCATTAAATCTCCGAATGAGGTATTGAGGTGGATCAAGCTAAAGTTGATGCAATTGAGAAAATGCCATACCCTAAAGATATTAAAGGTATTCGAAGTTTCCTTGGTCACGCTGGTTTCTATAGGAGGTTTATTAAAGACTTCTCAAAACTTTCCAGGCCTCTTACTAATCTTCTACAAAAGGATATCCCCTTTGTTTTTGATGATGACAGTGTGGAGGCCTTTGAAACACTTAAGAAAGCCTTAACCACTACACCTATTGTTCAACCACCTGATTGGAACTTGCCTTTTGAAATTAGCAGTTGTGTTTGCTTGTGATAAATTTAGATCTTATATTGTTGATTCCAAAGTTATTGTTCTCACAGATCATGCTACTATAAAATTTCTTATGGAAAAGAAAGATGCTCGACCTAGACTCATTAGGTGGGTTCTCTTACTTAAATATTTGATTTACATATTACTGATAGGAAAGGAGCTGAGAACCCCGTAGCTGATAACTTGCCTAAGTTAGAAAATAATCTTGATGACCCACTACCTATTGATGATAGTGAGGAGGTCGTCTACTATGGGTAGGGTTACAAGACTGACTTCTAGGCCCATATATAGACCCTCATTGGCTCTGGAGCTCCAGAAGTAAACGTGCACTCGAACACATTTGAAGCAGCACTCGGGCACACCTGCAATGTCACTCGGATGACTGTGACACACATTCGGATGTCAGGAGGTCAACAGCCCCGAAGGCATGGCATTCAAGTAACTCAAGGGGCGTCCATTACCGTAGTTAATCACATGTTATCAGTAACGCCCTAGTTAAAGTCTTAGTTCCTGTAATGAAGCCTTAACTAACATTTATTACGACGCTCGACCGGTGGTGGCGCACTTTATATAAGCCAACAACAGGCGCTGTAACAAGGTTCTGACACCTGTATTCTCCTATTCCCCCATAAGCAAAAGAAACCAGCCTCTAGGCTCGAGACGTAGGGCTTTTACCACTTACGAGTGGGGCCTGAACTCATACACATCCGAGTGAACACCTAAGCCGTAGCTAGACTTCGCCCCTTCATTCGTACCCCTGGTAGTATTGTCATGCTACTTCCCTCGACAGTTGGCGCCCACCTAGGGGTCGCACATACAGTGAATTCCAGCACAGGTGGAACTTCCACTTTTCCGTTCATCATCATGACTCTCGGTGGTGTGATCTTCTTCGAATCCCTCAGCTTCATTGTTGATGACTCGGTGTGGCTGCAGGAAGCCCCGCTGGATGTCGATGTAGTGCCCACTCAAGGCGTAGTGCACTTCACTGCGAAGATGTGATAGCCAGCCATATTAGGGATGATAGACTACTCATATCAATAAGGAATTCCTTCTTTTTCGGGATCCCATTTGAATAGAACTCCCAGGTTAATCGTGCTTGGCTTGGAGTAGTACTAGGATGGGTGACTGACCGGGAAGTTGGTCCTGGGTGCACATTAGTGAGGACAAAGTGCACATAAAAGACTAGTATTGATCTATGAGGCCAGTCTAGATCCCGCCAGGAGTAACGACTACCGGCGGGTGTGTCCAGGGCGTTACAAGTTGCTATCAGAGCCAACCCTCGCGGTTGCACGGATGTTTTCCGACAGGTGCACGGTCAAGTTCTTCACGAAGTTGGTGACCCGTCGCGGCACACAGAATGACATATGTATCGGACTAGAAGCACAGCCGTTTGTGCCAAGAGGGAATGATCCTGTGACCTGATGTAACATCCCAAAATTTCATTTTGGAATGTTATTAATATAGCTATGCATCCATCATCATCATTGTTTGAATACATGTATTGTTGAAATGCCCTTTCTAAACTTCTGAAAGCCCTTTCTATTTTTCGCTAACTTGCTTTCACCTATTTGAAATCTTGGTAAAATGTTCAAAATAAGAGGGGAGTAACATGACACTCCACACCAGGGTCATTTTGGTGATCTATTTGAACAAAAGTAACCAGAAGTTATTTTGAAAATATTTGCAAAAAGGATTTAAAAACAATTAGGCAATTTATGAAAATATTATTTTTTTCAAAGTGTTCAAATGACTGAATAAAAATGCTCATTAAATAGCATTTATTATTCTGTTAATTTTGATATATAATACCCCTATATTTATAAACGATTTGAATGCTTTAAAGGTTTTTGAAACGCTCTGGAAAAACATTAAACAGAAACCGGTAACGGTTACTGTATTAAACGGGCCGGCCCATGGGCAGTTATTCGCGTATGGATTAAAAGCCGGCCGACCGACGCGCATTAACCTCCTCCTCTCTCACTGACACCGGGCCCCACCCGATCGACCGTTTCGCCCGCGCGGTCGCCTCCCTCCTCTCGCGCGCGCCGCCGCCGACCGTTTCTCCTCTCACTGGATCTCTCTCCCCTTTCCTCCCCCGCACTCCCCAGCGCCCCTATAACTACCGGACACTCCCCGAATCCATTTCCCCCCCGAGCCCCCCCCTCCCTCGCCGAGATGCTGCCAATTCCTCACCGGAGTTGCACCACCACCGGAACTCCCATCGTCCGTAGCCAATGCCTCGGTCATCCTCGCCCCTCTCCGACCCCTCCGTTCGACGCAGGACCCCGCCTGCCGTCGTCTGAACCCCTCCACTGCCTCCCTCGACCACCGGAGACCCCTCCGGCGACGTCCTCGACCACCGGCCGCCGCCTCCATCGCCGGAATTCCCACACCCCCTCCGGTAAGACGCCGGACACTCCCCCTCCCTCCGATCCAAATCCAACGACCCAGATTAGAAGCCACTTATCCCCGAACCGTTTTCCTTTTCTGACCGGTCGCCCGCCCGAAAACATCCAACGCGCGCACTAGCTAGCCAATAGGACAGTGCCACGTAGCCCCTGGCCGTCCGGCAGATTTTTTCCCTTTTTCTGTTTTTGTTTTAGTTAACAGAGTGTATTCAAATTTTGTTTTGCTTATATCTTTTAACCTGTTTAATGTTTTGAGTTGATTCTTTTTGCATTAGCTCACATTTTTCATGTAGTCTCACCCTGTACTTGTAAATTTCAAATTTGGATTATAAAATTTGAATTGAATCAAATTTTCTCAAAATCTTCAAATCTGAATAACTAGAGTTTGAAAATAGATTTTGATATGAATCTTTTTGCTACTGTTTGATATTGGTTAGGACTATCACCATGTTTAGTTTGAAGATTTTTAGGATGATTTTGATTTGTGTTCTAGCTATAAATAGAATCTGCTTAGTATTATAGTATAGTTTTATTTACTTCGTTTTAGTTAGTTTAACTTAGATTTAGTTTTAATTTGTTTAGTAGGTTCTGTTGATTATACATTTAGTGTTTTACTTATTGTTAATAAAAATATAAAATTGTTTAGTTTATTTCCTTGTTAAGATAGGAATCACAACTTCTTTTCAAATAGGTTATTTTGATTAAAACAACTTGTTTAGTAATAGATTCTTTTCATAAAGTTTTATATAATTTAATTTTGTTTTCTAAAACAAGTTTATTTGTAAATTCTTTTCTGTTAAGAACATGTTTTACTAATAAATAATAAGTTTGGTTTTGCTCTCTTGTTAGTAAAACTATATTTGTTCCATTTAGTGTTTATCAAATTTTTTACAAACTTTACAAAAGCTTTCCCAACAAAATTAAATTGATTTTCTTCTGTTTATTAACAAAAATATTTTATTGTTCCTTGCTGTCAACAATTGTTTTGTTATTACAAAATAGTTTTATTATGTTAGTAGTGTTTTATCAATCACCTCCTAGTAAACAAAACTTTGTGTGTTTTCTTGCTAGTGATTTTTGTGCATTGTTGCCTTGATTGTTAATACTTCTTTGCTGAATGTTATGAGTTGTTATTTTGTTGTATGCTTATTGAGTGCTTTGTTTGGGAACATCAACTAGATGGACCAGCAGCTTCATGGTGGGAGAACTACACCACCACATATCCTATTGCTGATGTAACTTGGGAGCAGTTCCAGCAAGCTTTCCGCACCGCACATGTTTCAGCTGGAGCCATGAGTCTGAAAAAGCGCGAGTTTCGCAACTTGCGCCAGGGTAATCGCTCCGTGGCCCAATATGTGGAAGAGTTCAGCATGTTGGCCCGTTATGCACCAGGAGACGTGGCCGATGATGCGGCCAAGCAAGAGAAATTTCTAGAAGGACTCAACGATGAGTTGAGCATGCAGCTGGTAGTGGCTAATTTCAACAACTACCAAGAGCTGGTGGACAAGGCCCTCATCTTGGAGGGTAAACAGCAGCAAATTGAGAACCGCAAGAGGAAGTACACTCAGGGGAAGTTTAACTCTGGAGCTCATCATAAGCCCCGCTACTCCCCGTACTCAGGGAATACCGGATCAGGGACCGGTAAGTTTGGAAGGCACACTCATGTTGTGCATAACCATGGAGGAAATGGGAATGCCCGTCCCAACCATGGAAATTTCAAGACTGACAATGGGAATGGGAACAACAACCAGCACCGTCACGTTCCTACTCATAAGGATCTGAGTCACATCACCTGTTTCAAGTGCCAGAAGACAGGGCACTATGCTACTGAGTGTCCCCAGAGCAAGCAGGGAAATGGAAACGGCAACTCCGCAGCCAAGAAGCCAAACCCTTTTCCTCGTGCCCAGGTGAACCACCTCGACGTGGAAGAAGTGTATGATCAACCCGAGACTGTGGTTGGTAAGTTTTTATTGCATTCACGTCCAGTTACAGTACTTTTTGATTCTGGTGCAACTCATTCATTCATATCAAGGGTAGTTGTGGATAAGTATGGTTTGCCCACCAAAACCCTTAGACAGCCCATTAAGGTCAGTTCCCCAGGAGGTATGATGATGGCAGGAATAGGATGCCATGCCCTGAAACTTCATATAGGAAACCATGTTTTTCCAACCGACCTCATCGTCTTAGAATCCCAGGGATTGGATGTAATCCTAGGCATGGATTGGATGACCAAGTATGAAGGAAATCTTGATTGTCCCAGCAAGTCTGTTTCACTCACCACCCCGGAGAACAAGAGGATTAAGTATGTATCCCGACGCACACGTATGAGTGCTCGGTTAAATGCCCTCACAGGAGTTGTTCAGGAGGAAGTACCTGTGGTAAAAGACTTTCTGGATGTATTTCCGGAAGAATTACCAGGAATGCCACTAGATAGGAAGATTGAGTTCCTAATAGAGCTACATCCAGGGACAGCACCAATTTCCAAGAGACCCTATCGGATGCCCGCAAATGATCTGTTGGAAATCAAGAAGCAAATTAAGGAGTTATTGGACAAAGGTTATATACGTCCAAGTTCTTCACCTTGGGGAGCCCCAGTTCTTTTGGTGGAGAAGAAGGATAAAACCTTGAGAATGGTAGTCGATTATCGTGCCTTGAACGAGGTGACTATCAAGAACAAGTACCCTCTGCCGATGATTAATGATTTGTTTGATCAGCTAGTAGGCGCCAAAGTATTCTCTAAGATCGATCTTCGATCAGGGTATCACCAACTAAAGATTCGTGAACAGGATATACCCAAAACAGCTTTCACCACAAGGTATGGCTTGTATGAGTATACTGTCATGTCCTTTGGTTTGACTAATGCTCCTGCCTACTTCATGAATTTGATGAACAAAGTGTTTATGGAATATTTGGACAGGTTTGTCGTGGTGTTCATCGATGACATTTTGATATTCTCCAAGAACGAGGAAGAACACAAGGAACATCTGTGTTTAGTTCTGGAGAAGTTGAGAGAGCATCAATTATATGCCAAGTTCAGCAAATGTGAATTTTGGCTGACGGAAGTCGGATTCCTTGGACATGTTATTTCCGGAGAAGGAATAGCCGTAGACCCCGCTAAGGTTGAAGCCGTCACCGAGCGGAAGTCACCCACCTCAGTTAAGGAGATCCGCAGTTTCCTCGGACTTGCCGGATATTACCGGAGATTCATTGAGAATTTCTCAAAGATTGCCAAGCCCATGACAGAGTTGTTGAAGAAAGAATCCAAGTATGTTTGGACTGAGGAATGTGAAGCCAGTTTCCAGGAGTTGAAGAAACGTTTGGTCACAGCCCCAGTGTTAATTTTGCCCAATATTCGGAAGGACTTCCAGGTTTATCGTGATGCTTCACGTCAAGGACTTGGAGGAGTACTCATGCAAGATGGAAAGGTTGTAGCTTATGCTTCCAGACAACTACGACCTCATGAGTTGAATTATGCCACCCATGATTTGGAACTAGCAACCGTAGTGCACACACTCAAGACTTGGAGACATTTTCTTATCGGAAATAGTTGTGATGTTTACACCGACCATAAGAGCCTGAAATATATTTTCACGCAGAAAGAGTTGAACCTCAGACAGAGAAGATGGTTAGAGTTAATCAAGGACTATGACATGAGATTACACTACCATCCAGGTAAGGCTAATGTTGTAGCCGATGCCTTGAGTCGGAAAACTTATGTGAACACACTCACAGTGGGAGGATTACCCCAAGAGTTAGCCGATGATCTCAGAGAGCTCAAACTAGAGATAGTTCCAAGAGGATATGTTGCTACACTGGAAATTCAGTTCACCTTGACCGAAAGGACTCGTAAAGCCCAGAAATCGGACAAGGAGATAGCTGAAATTAAACAGAAAATGGAAGATGGTAAAGCTAAAGGTTTTCGTGAGGATGAGCAAGGAACTTTGTGGTTTGAGAATCGCATCTATGTGCCCAATGACCCAGAACTCAGGAAGTTGATACTTCAGAAAGCCCACGATTCACCTTACTCGATACACCCAGGCAATACCAAGATGTATCTGGATTTGAAAGAAAATTATTGGTGGACAGGTATGAAGAAAGATATTGCGGAACATGTTGCAATATGTGATGTTTGTCAGCGAGTAAAGGGAGAACATCAAAAAACCAGCAGGGTTACTCCAACCTTTGCCGATACCCGAGTGGAAATGGGAAAAGCTTGGTATGGACTTCATCACAGGATTACCCAGGAGCCGTTCAGGTTATGATTCCATCTGGGTAGTGGTAGATCGCTTGACCAAGGTAGCTCATTTCATTCCAGTGAAAACCACCTATACCAGTGCTAAGCTAGCCAAGATATATATGACCAGGATCATATGTCTGCATGGAGTTCTGAGGAGTATCATGTCAGATAGAGGAACACAGTTTACCTCAAAGTTTTGGAATCAGTTACATGAAACTTTGGGTACAAGGCTAGAGTTCAGTACAGCCTTTCATCCGCAGACCGATGGACAGACTGAGAGAGTCAACCAGATTCTGGAAGACATGTTGAGAGCTTGTGCGCTAGATTATGGATCTAGTTGGGATGACAACTTACCATACACAGAATTTTCATACAACAACAGTTATCAGACCAGTCTGAAGATGGCCCCTTTGGAAGCTTTATACGGAAGGAGGTGCAGAACACCACTGACGTGGGATGGTGTTGGAGACCGACAACTTTTTGGTCCCGACCTTATCCGAGATTCTGAAGAGAAAGTCAAGCTGATTCGTGACAGACTCAAGATAGCTCAGTCTCGATAGAAGAGTTACGCTGACAGCAAACGTAAAGAAGCGACGTATGAAGTGGGAGACCGAGCTTATCTTCGTGTGTCCCCGCTTCGAGGAATGAACAGGTTTGGTGTTAAAGGAAAGTTAGCACCCAGATTCATAGGCCCCTACAAAGTTCTTGATCGTAGAGGCGAAGTTGCATACAAGCTGGAATTGCCGGAAGGATTATCCGGAGTTCATGATGTTTTCCATGTGTCCCAGCTGAAGAAATGCCATGCTGAGATGGCTGATATTCCTTTGAGAGACACAGTGCCCCTAGAGGCCATACAACTTGACAATGATCTGACCTACGAGGAGAAGCCTGTCAGAATCCTCGAGACAGCCAACAGAATTACCCGCAGCAGGATCATCAAATTCTGTAAGGTTTTGTGGAGTCATCACACCGAGGAAGAAGCCACCTGGGAATGCGAAGAAGATCTTCGTAGAGACCACCCGCACCTATTTTCTAGCCAACCCGAATCTCGAGGGCGAGATTCATCTTAAGGTGGGTAGGTTTGTAACATCCCAAAATTTCATTTTGGAATGTTATTAATATAGCTATGCATCCATCATCATCATTGTTTGAATACATGTATTGTTGAAATGCCCTTTCTAAACTTCTAAAAGCCCTTTCTATTTTTCCCTAACTTGCTTTCACCTATTTGAAATCTTGGTAAAATTTTCAAAATAAGAGGGGAGTAACATGACACTCCACACCAGGGTCATTTTGGTGATCTATTTGAACAAAAGTAACCAGGAGTTATTTTGAAAATATTTGCAAAAAGGATTTAAAAACAATTAGGCAATTTCTGAAAATATTTTTTTTTCAAAGTGTTCAAATGACAGAATAAAAATGCTCATTAAATAGCATTTATTATTCTGTTAATTTTGATATATAATACCCCTATATTTATAAACGATTTGAATGCTTTAAAGGTTTTTGAAACGCTCTGGAAAAACATTAAACAGAAACCGGTAACGGTTACTCTATTAAACGGGCCGGCCCACGGGCAGTTATTCGCGTATGGATTAAAAGCCGGCCGACAGACGCGCATTAACCTCCTCCTCTCTCACTGACACTGGGCCCCACCCGACCGACCGTTTCGCCCGCGCGGTCGCCTCCCTCCTCTCGCGCGCGCCGTCGCCGACCGTTTCTCCTCTCACCGGATCTCTCTCCCCTCTCCTCCCCCGCACTCCCCAGCGCCCCTATAAGTACTGGACACTCCCCGCATCCATTCCCCCCCGAGCCCCCTGTCTCCCTCACCGAGACGCTGCCAATTTCTCGCCGGAGTTGCACCACCACCGGAACTCCCATCGTCCGTAGCCAACGCCTCGGTCATCCTCGCCCCTCTCCGACCCCTCCGTTCGACGCAGGACCCCGCCTGCCGTCGTCTGAACCCCTTCACTTCCTCCCTCGACCACCGGAGACCCCTCCGGCGACGTCCTCGACCACCGGCCGCCGCCTCCATCGCCGGAATTCCCACACCCCCTCCGGTAAGACGCCGGACACTCCCCCTCCCTCCGATCCAAATCCAACGACCCAGATTAGAAGCCACTTATCCCCGAACCGTTTTCCTTTTCTGACCGGTCGCCCGCCCGAAAACATCCAACGCGCGCACTAGCTAGCCAATAGGATAGTGCCACGTAGCCCCTGGCCGTCCGGTAGATTTTTTCCCTTTTTCTGTTTTTGTTTTAGTTAACAGAGTGTATTCAAATTTTGTTTTGCTTATATCTTTTAACCTGTTTAATATTTTGAGTTGATTCTTTTCGCATTAGCTCACATTTTTCATGTAGTTTCACCCTGTACTTTTAAATTTCAAATTTGGATTATAAAATTTGAATTGAATCAAATTTGCTCAAAATCTTCAAATCTGAATAACTAGAGTTTGAAAATAGATTTTGATATGAATCTTTTTGCTACTGTTTGATATTGGTTAGGACTATCACCATGTTTAGTTTGAGGATTTTTAGGATGATTTTGATTAGTGTTCTAGCTATAAATAGAATCTGCTTAGTATTATAGTATAGTTTTATTTACTTAGTTTTAGTTAGTTTAACTTAGATTTAGTTTTAATTTGTTTAGTAGGTCCTATTGATTATACATTTAGTGTTTTACTTATTGTTAATAAAAATATAAAATTGTTTAGTTTATTTCCTTGTTAAGATAGGAATCACAACTTCTTTTCAAATAGGTTATTTTGATTAAAACAACTAGTTTAGTAATAGATTCTTTTAATAAAGTTTTATATAATTTAATTTTGTTTTCTAAAACAATTTTATTTGTAAATTCTTTTCTGTTAAGAACATGTTTTACTAATAAATAATAAGTTTGGTTTTGCTCTCTTGTTAGTAAAACTATATTTGTTCCATTTAGTGTTTATCAAAAATTTTACAAACTTTACGAAAGCTTTCCCAACAAACTTAAATTGATTTTCTTTTGTTTATTAACAAAAATATTTTATTGTTACTTGCTGTCAACAATTGTTTTGTTATTACAAAATAGTTTTATTATGTTAGTAGTGTTTTATCAATCACCTCCTAGTAAACAAAACTTTGTGTGTTTTCTTGCTAGTGATTTTTGTGCATTGTTGCCTTGATTGTTAATACTTCTTTGCTGAATGTTATGAGTTGGTATTTTGTTGTATGCTTATTGAGTGCTTTGTTTGCTTCGTTAGATTATCCGTAGTGCGAAGCTTGTTACTTAGAGTCACTCACGTACGAAGATCATCAACCAGGCAAGTCACTTTGACCATGTTTACCCATGTTTTATATGCATTAGTTCTACCATCTCCCCAATTGCATGCAAGATAGGTTAGTTGGAAACTTGGGTACGTTGTTGTAGTATCATGTGGTAGGTACCTTCTCAACCTCTTTGACACATTGGCCCCGGGAAACGTTGTTTTACTTTTTTTTGCTATGCTATTAATAGACGGGGCTGGTTGTGTGATTCATGACAGTTGAGAGAGTTAATAATTTCAAGACCTACATAATGATCAAGATTTCAAGACTCCGAGTTTTCAACATACCTCTGGGTGGATGATGGTTGAACGGCACCCTGGAGAAACCAGTGGATTTGCCTAGGTGATGCTGGAGATGGCCAGCATTCACGCGGAAAGATCCACCCAGGCACAAAGAGATGGATGGGTGCTTCAAGACCGAAGGCTTACCTGCACAGCCACAAGTCATTATGGGCTCTGGCTTGGTTGGATATCGTGGTGACCCTGGACAGGCGGTGCTACGAGATGTAGAAGAACGGTAGGAAAGGATGGGCACGGTCAGAGTCGCAGGGAAACCCTTTGGAAGACCATGTTTTGGTCATCCGTTTCTCAAACACCCTGAAGTGCCAGAAATCAAACGGAGGCGACCAAATCTTGTGGGGAACGTGTGCAAAACTCTGCAGAGTATTCAAACCTAATCGATTAGCCGTGTCCACGGTCATGGACGACTTGAGCCAAAGGAATTGAAACTTCCGAAACTCTCAACACAATTAATAATGATGATGTGGCTATTAATAATTTGGGAATGAGAATTGGTTGATGGAACCATCTCATTAATCAACCAACTTAGTAATATTTTGCTTAGCCCCTTTCTTGATGTAGGAAAAATTGGCTTTACGCAAAAACTTACCACCCCACCTGCCATATATGCATATAGACTAGATGATTATCTTTTCACCCCTCTCTTGTGACTTTGCCGGCATAGTCCATATGCTGACCTACATGGCTGCAACGTATCATGTTGCAGAGTACTTTTCCGACCAGGAGTGAGGACACGTTCTATGCTCAGTGAGATGCCCTTGGAGTTAGATGGACTCATCTACCTTCGAAGCTTCCGCAAGATTTAGATATTCTCATGAGTTGGCTTTTAGCCACTTTATTGTAATTTTTATTGTAATAAAGGACTCGAAATGAGATTTCGATTAATATATTTGCTGTGTGATTTCCCATTGATATATACATTGATGTACCGTGTGTGTACCAACATGATCTTGGGATGGTACGGAAACACCGGAGACTTGACCTTTCAGGTCGGGTCGCTACACCCGACGAGGACGTCGATTCCTTTGAGTGGTGGTGTATGTGATAGCCTGGAATATTAGGGCTGATAGACTACTCATATCAATAAGGAATTCCTTTTTTTCTGGGATACCATTCATATAGAACTCCCAGGTTAAGTGTGCTTGGCTTGGAGTTGTACTAGGATGGGTGACCGACCGATAAGTTGGTCCCGGGTGTGCATGCGTGAGGACAAAGTGCGTAGAAAAGACTAGTATTGATCTATGAGGCCAGTCTAGATCCCGCCAGGAGTAACGACTACCGGCCTCCGATGCAGCCGATTGCGAGGGAAACGGATATGTCGCCGAAGTTCTGATGGCCGGCCCATCTCGGGATGATCCTCCACCCGGGTACTCCGTGAGAGATGCTCGTAGATGGGAAGGCCATCGTGCCAAGGCTATCTACGATGGTTACGTCCCTCGACCCCTCACTCAGGGTCAGCAGGAGGAGATCCGACACAAGAATGACGAAGTGCTCCTCACTCCCATCGCGGGTACTTCTCCGGAGGATATGGCTCTAGAGGCCACACATTGGCCATTTTGGTAGAGCGCAAGCAGTTGGAGCGACTTCAATGGTCACTCCACGAGCGCCCTGCAAGGGAGATTCCTAGCTCTAGTCGGAGTCACCGTCAGCTGTTCACCACAGAGCTGCCATACACCATCCCGATGATGTGCACGACATTGTTTAACATGGCCATGCCCACTCGGATCGCTGGTTCGCTCCAGCCATCCGATTCGGTGGTAGGTGAGGGCATTCGGTAGATCCAAGCCCTTCTGAAGATGGCTTTGGAGTAGAACTCCGAAGTGTCACAATCTCATCAGTGTATCCACAACAAATCTGCTCGGGCAGAAACGGTCCAGTCGGCTCATATCCCGCTTGCACCAAGGAAAGACTAACGAACTCCTCCTCATCCGAGAGGTCCATATGGAGGAAGTTGGCGCAATGATCACGATGCAAGTCGGACTCGCCCTCTGAGGGGCGGATCATACGACCCGCGTCAATATGATGGCGGTCGTCCTCATGCCAGAGACTAGGAGCGGAGCCCCATCCGACAGAGAGGTTGTGGGGATAACGGTCATAGGCCCCTTCAGTTCAACACCAGGTCCATCATCACCAGCATGTGGTTGATCGAAACAGAGACCAAAGAGACTGAGTGAGTGGATGGGGTGCCTCTGGACTCAGATGTTTCAGCCACTACATCCAGGAGAGATTTCTCCCAATTACCGTCTAGCGACGGGGATTGGTAAATTCAACAGCGAGTCGAAGCCAGAAACTTCGCTCGAGGACTACCGAGCGGCCGTTCAGATTGGCAAAGGCAATGACATCATTGCTATGAAGCACCTTCCGCTCATGTTGGAAGGATCAGCACACGCGTGGCTGAACCAGTTGCCACCGAGCTACATTTATTGCTGGGAAGATTTAGCCCGAGTGTTTGTCAAGAACTTCGTGGGCACCTACAAGCACCCGGGTGGGCTGACAGAACTGCAACAATGCGTCCAGAAGAGAAATGAGACTCTCCTAGAGTACATCCAATGTTGGACCACATTGCATAACACCATAGAGAACGTGACTAAGCATCATGCCGTGTGCGCCTTGAAGGCTAGCACTCGGTATCAAGAGACGATTCTCAAGTTTGGACGAGCTAGGGATCTATCCCTTAGTCGGGCCATGGAAATAGCAAAAAAGTACGCCAATGGTGAAGAAGAAGACCGCCTATGCAATGGAAAATGATGTACTGGTGATGCCCCTCAGTCAGGAGGCAACACAGGAAAAAAACAGTAGCACAAGCGGAAAGCTAATGCTCCTAGTAAGCCGGAGGTTGCGGCCGTCTCTCGACGGGGCCAAGGCAAACTGAAGCCCAAAAAGAAGAAAGAGTGTACCCCCAAGAAGATTGTCGCCTCTAAACCCGACATTCTTGATCAACCTTGCCAAGTTGATACCAAGACGGATGAAGAAGGCAATGTTGTGCTCCCAAAGCATACCACTCGGGAATGTCGTCTGCTCAAGCAAGCGATGGGCAAAGCGCACGTGGAGGACAAAGATGATGTTGATGATGAGGAAGAACATTCCCCGGGATTCCCACCAGTCAACAAAGATAATGTTGTAGATGTCGAGAGTAAAAGACGGTTGAAGGTTGTCAATCGGTAAGTCAACATGGCAGTTCCGACTACCTCCAAACACCTCAACTAGGCAAAGACTCTGATTACATTCGACCATTCTAACCACCCGCCCCACATAGCGAACCCCGGGAGGCAGGCATTGGTCGTCGATCTAGTGGTGAATGGTGTCCAACTGCGCAAGGTTCTTATGGACGGAGGCATCAGACTCAACATAATTTGTGCCGACATGCTCAAAGCCATGGGCATCCGTTGTCCCGATTGAGCAAGAGCAACATGCATTTCCATGGGATCATCACTGGAAAGAAAGCAGAGTCACTTGGCCAGATCTACCTGGATGTAGTATTCAGGAAAAATGAGAACTACTAGAAGGAGCGATTGACCTTCGAGTGGTGCATTTCCGCAGTGCCTATCATGCAATCTTGGGCAGACCCTCTTATGCACGTTTCATGGCCATACCATGTTATGTGTACCTTAAGTTGAAGATGCCAGGGCCAAATGGCGTGATCACTATGACTGGTTACCTAGTCGTAGATGAGGAATGCCTCTAGCAGGGTTCCAAAATTGCCAACGAACAAGTTCTTGCCACCGAGCTCGAAGGTTACAAGAAGGAGGTGGACACAACTGATTTTGTTAGGTCGAAACGACCTGCTTCCGTGTCGGCTTTCCAATTGGCTGGTGAGACCAAGCAAGTCCATGTTCACCTAACTAATTCAAGCACCGCATCGACGAATATATCCACATTAACATCACTCAGGGACAAATAGGAAGCTGAGCTCATCCAGTTCCTCCATGAGAACTGGGACATCTTCGCATGGAAGCCGTCTGACATGCTCGGTGTTCCCACAGAGCTGGCTGAGCACTGACTCCGAACCTACCCCAAAGTCAAGCCGGTCATAGAGTACTTTCCTCGATCCTTCATGGAGAAACACAAGGTGATTGGTGAAGAAATAGCTCGACTCTTAGCTACTAAGTTCATTTGCGAAGTATACCACTCCGAGTAGCTCGTGAATGTCGTGTTGGTGTCCAAGAAGGATAAATCACTCCGAATGTGTATTGACTTCAAGCATCTCAATCGGGCATGTCCGAAGGATCATTTTCCTTTACCTCGTATAGATCAAATAGTGGACTCTACTGTCGGGTGTGAAGACCCGTCATTCCTGGATGCATACTCCGGGTACCAACAGATCTGAATGTACGGTCCCGATGAAGTAAAAACGGCCTTCATCACCCCATTCGGGTGTTTCTGTTACATCACAATGCCTTTTGGTATGAAGAATGCTAGCGCTACTTTCCAATGGATGATTCAGAAATATTTGCAGAGGTAGACCAGTCGGAACGTTTCAGACTACATGGATGATATTGTGGTTAAGTCCAGGAAAGGTTCTGACCTCCTGGCAGACCTCTCTAAAACCTTCACGAATTTGCAGCGTTTTGGAATAAAATTGAATCCAACCAAGTGCACATTCGGAGTACCTGTAGGAAATTTACTCGGTTTCCTCATTTTCGAACGAGGGATCGATGCTAACCCAGAAAAGATCGGCAACGTAATTGGAATGAAGCAGCCAGAGCGCCTACATGATGTGCAAAGGTTGACGGGTTGCCATGCGGCCCTGAGATGATTCATTTCAAGACTCGGTGAAAAGGTCCTCCCGCTTTACCGATTGACGAAGAAATCCGACAAATTCATGTGGACTACTGAAGCACAAGCCACGTTTGAAGAACTCAAGGCGTTGCTTTCCACCCAGCCGGTGTTAGCTATTTGGGGAGCCAGGAACCGTTACTCATGTACATTGCTGCTACTAATCAAGTGGTGAGCACCGTCCTAGCAGTTGAATGCGAAGAGAAAGCCAAAGCATTCAAAGTCCAAAGACCCATCTACTATAACTCAGAAGTCTTGACTCCCTCCAAGCAGAGGTATATGCACTATCAGAAGTTGGTCTATGGTATTTACTTGACTGCGAAGAAGGTAGTTCATTACTTCCAAGACTACACGGTTACGGTCGTCAGCAACACTCCCCTGTCGGAGATCTTACATAACTGAGACGCGGCTGGCCAAGTGGCGAAATGGGCAATTGAGGTCCTTCTGTTGGAGATCAAGTTTGAAGCCAAGAAAGAAATCAAGTCCCAGGCATTGGTAAATTTTATGGCCGAGTGGATTGAGCAAGATAAGTCGACCCAAGTGTTTCTAAACACTGTACCATGTTCTTTGACGGATCCAAGATGCTCAATGGTTCGGGGGCTTGCGTCATCCTCGTCTCTCCCAAAGGAGATCGGTTGAACTACATCCTCCAAATCCATTTCGATTCATCAAACAATGAGGCCGAGTACGAAGCTCTCTTATATGGACTCTAAATGGGCATTTCACTCGACATTCGTCATTTAATGGGCTACAGAGATTCAGACCTTGTTGTCAATCAAGCGATGAAGGAATGGGACATTCGGAGTCCAGCTATGACTGGCTACTGCAACGCAGTTAGAAAGTTGGAGAAGAATTTTGAAGGTTTGGAACTACATCACGTTCCTCGCGCAAAGAATCAAGCAGCCGACGAACTGGCCAAAATTGGATCCACTTGGCGAGAAGTTCCCAACGATATATTCCTCGAACATTTGTGCGCCCCTACAACTGCAGAAGATCCTTTCACAGAGGAGCCCCCACAAGCAGTCGGTCCTTCAAATCCTACTGAGGTTGATGTTCCAGCTGTGGTCGACCTAGTCCATGAAATGCTGGTAATCACTCCCGAGTGGACTCAGCCATATTTAGCATATTTGCTCTGGCAAGAACTCCCCAAAGACGAAGAAGAAGCCCACCAGATCGTCCATCAATCTAAGTCATTTGAAGTCTTGGGAGACCAGTTGTACAAGAAAAGCACCACAAGGGTCACTCAGAAATGCATCCCTCCAGAAGATGGACTCTAGATCCTGCATGATATTCACTCGGGAACTTGTGGCCACCACGTGTCCTCTCGGACACTGGTTGCCAAGGCTTTTTGAGCAGGTTTTTACTGGCCCCGAGCCAACGAAGCTGCCAAAGAGCTGGTTGATAAGTGTGTCGGATGTCAGGTCTACAAGAACAAGTCCCACAAACCCACCTCCGCGCTAAAGATGATCTCACTTACTTGGCCATTCGCCTATGGGGTCTTGACATGGTTGGACCCTTGCAGATGGGGACGAGTGGATTCACCCACCTGCTCGTAGCTGTTGATAAATTCACTAAGTGGGTTGAGGCTAAACCCATCAAAAGTTTGGATGCATGCACTGCTGACAGCTTCATTTGGCAGATTATCTATAGATTCAGTGTGCCGCATGACAACATCACAGATAATGGGAAGGACCTCGAGTCGGACGAATTCCGTGAGTTTTGCTACTCCCAGGGCAGTCGGGTTAATTACGCCTCCGTGGCTCACCTATAGTCAAACGGACAAGCAGAACGAGCAAACAGAATGATCCTTCAAGGATTGAAACCCCGATTGATGAGCGATCTGAAGCATGTCGTTGGATCCCGGGTCGAAGAACTACCATCAGTCTTGTGGGGCATTCTGACGACCCCTAACCGCTCTACGCAACACATTCCTTTCTTCATGGTCTATGGGTCAGAAGCCATGCTGCCATGTGATCTTCAATATAATTCCCCTCGAGTGAAAAAATATGATGAAGCTGAGGCAGAAGCAGCATGATGATAACCCACAAGTATAGGGTATCGCAATGGTTTTCGAGGGTAGAGTATTAAACCCAAATTTACTGATTCGACACAAGGTGAGCCAAAGAATATTCTCGAGTATTCACAGCTGAGTTGTCAATTTAACCACACCTGAAAGACTTAATATCTACATCAAACTATTGAGTAGCAAAGTAGTATGGAAGTAATGATAACAATGGCAAAAGTAACAGTAGCAGTTTTGTAGTAATTGTAACAGTAGCAACGGAGAAGTAACTTAGCAAGGATCAATATGTGGAAAGATCATAGCCAATGGATCAATGATGGATAATTATGTCAGATGACATTCATCATGCAACAATTATAACAGAGGGCGACATAGAACTATCTCATATTCATCAATGTAATGTAGGCATTTATTCCATATATAGTCATACATGCTTATAGAAAAGAACTTGCATGACATCTTTTGTCCTAACCGCCCGTCGCAGCGGGGTCCTAATGGAAACTAAGGGATATTAAGGCCTCCTTCTAATAGACAACCGGACCAAAGCATCAACACTTAGTGAATAAATGAACTCCTCAAACTACGGTAATCACCAGAAAGAATCCCAGTTATTGTCACCATGGGGGATGTGGATCATGACTCGTAATACGTGTATACAACTTGCAAGATAGGATCAAGAACACATGTATATTCATGAAAACATAATAGGTCAGATCTGAAATCATGGCACTCTAGCCCTAGTGACAAGCATTAAGCATAGCAAAGTCATAGCAACATCAATCTCAGAACATAGTGGATACTAGGGCTCAAACCCTAACAAAACTAACTCGATTACATGATAAATCTCATCCAACCCATCACTGTACAACAAGCCTACTGTAACATCCCAAAATTCCATTTTGGAATGTTATGAAATATAGCTATGCATCATCATTATCATTGCTTGAATATATGAAATAGTTGAAATGCTCCTTCTAAATTTCTGAAAGCCCTTTCTACTTTCAATGTGCTGCTTTCACCTAATTGAAATTCTTGGTAAAAAGTTCAAATAAGAGAGGAGGAACATGACACTCCACACCAGGACCTAACTGGTGTTTTATTTGAAAAAAAAACAGGGGTTGTTTTGAAAATATTTGCAAAAGGATTTAAAAGCAAATAGGCCATTTCTAAAAATAATATTTTCTTCAAAGTGTTCAAATGACAGAATAAAAATGTTCAATAAATGGAATTTATTATTCTGTTAATTTTGATATATAATACTCCTATATTTGAAAATGTGTTGAATGCTTTTAAAGAGGTTTTACTGCTCTGAATATTAAAAAGAGTAACGAATTTGCATTTAAACGGGCCGGCCCATGGGCATTTATTCGCGAATTGATTACGAGCCGGTCGATCGACGCGCCTCCGCCGCTTCTCCCTCACTGATAGCGGGACCCACCCGTCTGATCCCGCACGCGCCGCGGTCGCCTCCTTCCTCGCGCGCGCCGCCGTCGCCGAGATTCCCTCGCCCCGGATCTCCCTCCTCTCTCCTCCCCGCACCCACCCGAGCACCTTATAAGTAGCCCTGCGACTCCTCTCTCCATCCCCCCCGCATCCATCTCTCCCTTGCCGAGACGCTGCCCAAATCACCTCGCCGGAGTTGCTCCGACCACCGAACACCCCACCGCTCGTGCCCGTCGCCTCGGACGTCCCCTCGCCCCTCCGACCCCACCACTCGACGCCGGACGCCCGTCGCTGCAATCTGCACCCCTCCGACGCCTCCCTCGACCATCGGAGCAACCTCCCCGACGACCTCACCGCTTCGGACTCGCCGGAGAACCCCTCGCCGGTGACCCCTTCCTCTGTAAGCTCCCTGAACCGTCGGATCTATAATCAACGCATAGGATTAGAACAGTTTAAAACCCGAACCGGTATCGTCATTAGTTCGGTCGACTACCCGTAACCCTGCTCGGACACCCCCCTTAGCCACTCACAGGCTGCCACGTAGCCCCTGGCCGTCCGATAGTTTTCTGTTTTTTTCTGTTTTGTTTTAGTTAACAGAAACTTTTCAAAAATTTGTTTAGCTATATCTTTTAATCTGTTTAATGTTTTGAACTAATTCTTTTTGCATTAGGTTCCTAATTTCATGTAGTTTCACCCTGTAGTTTTAGATTTCAAATTTGAACTCTAAAATTTGAATTGAATCAAATTTGCTCAAATCATTCAAATCTGAATAACTAGAGCTTAAAAATAGATTTGATATGAATCTTTTTACTACTGCTTGGTATTAGTTAGGACTAGCAGATTTCTTAGTTTGAGGATTTTTAGAATGATTTTGATTAGTGTTCTAGCTATAAACGGAATCTGCCTAGTATTATAGTATAGTTTTATTTACTTAGTTTTAGTTAGTTTCAATTAGATTTAGTTTTAATTTGTTTTAGTAGGTTCTGTTGCTTGAACATTTAGTGTTTTACTTACTGTTAATGAAAATTTAAAATTGTTTAGTTTATTTCTTTGTTAATATTGGAATCACAACTTCTTTTAAAATAGGTTTAATTTGATTAAAACAACTAGTTAGTAATAGTTTTTCTTTCAGCAAAGTTTTATATAATTTAATTCTGTTTTCTAAGACAAGTTTATTTGTACATTCTTTTCTGTTAAGAACAGGTTTTGTTAATAAATAATAAGTTATGTTTTGCTCTTTTGTTAGTAAAGCTATAGTTGATTCATATAGTGTTTATCAAAACTAGAAAAAAAACTTTACTAAAGTTTTCCCAACAAACTTAATTTGATTTTATTCTGTTTATTAATAAAATATTTTATTGTTTTCTTGCTGTCAACTATTGTTTTGGTTAATACAAATAGTTTTGTTATGTTAGTAGTAATTTACCCATCATCTTTTAGAAAACCAAACTAAGTGTTGTTTTTCTTTCCATGTGATTGTGCATTGTTTGTCTTGAGTGATTCTAATTCCTTGCTGATTTTGTGAGTTACAATATTTTTATTGTACGCTTTTTGAGTGCTCTTGTTTGCTTCGTTAGATTATCCGGAGTGCGAGGCTTGTTACTTAGAGTCCCTCGAGTACGAAGATCGTCAATCATGCAAGTCACTTTGATCATCTTTACCCATGTTTTTATTGCATTAGTTCTACAATCCCCCCAATTGCATAAAAAGTAGGTAATTGGAAACTTGGTCACGGTTGTAGTATCATGTGGTAGGTACCCCCTCTCAACCCTTGACACATTGGCCCCGGGAAACGTTGTTTTACTTTTTGCTATGCTATTAGTAGATGGGGTTGGTTGTGTGATTCATGACAGTTGAGAGAGTTAAAAATTTCAAGGCCTACATAATGATCAAGACTTCAAGACTCCGAGTTTTCAACTTACCTCTGGGTGGATGATGGTTGAACGGCACCCTGGAGAAACCAGTGGATTTGCCTAGGTGTTGCTGGAGATGGCGAGTATGCACGCGGAAAGGTCCACCCAGGCACAAAGAGATGGATGGATGCTTCAAGACCCAAGGCTTACCTGCACAGCCACAAGTCATTATGGGCTCTGGCTGGTTGGATATCGTGGTGACCCTGTACAGGCGGTGCTACGAGATGTAGAAGAACGGTAGGAAAGGATGGGCACTGACAGAGTCGCAGGGAAACCCTTTGGACGTCCGTTTCTCAAACACCCTGAAGTGCGAGAAATCAAACGGAGGCGACCAAATCTTGTGGGGAACGTGTGCAAAATTCTACAGAGTACTCAAACCTAATCGATTAGCCGTGTCCACGGTCATGGACGACTTGAGCCAAAGGAACTGAAACTTCCAGAATTCTCAACACAAGTAATATGATGATGTGGGTATTAATAACTTGGGTATGAGAATTGGTTGGTGGAACCATCTCATTAATCAACCAACTTAGTAATAATTTTGCTTAGCCCCTCTCTTGATGTAGGAAAAACTTGGCTTAACGCAAAAAAAAACTACCACCCCACCTGCCATATATGCATGTAGACTAGATGATTATCTTTTCACCCCTTTCTTGTGACTTTGCTAGCATATTCCATATGCTGACCTACACGGCTACAACGTATCATGTTGCAGAGTACTTTTCCGACCAGGAGTGAGGACACGTTCAACGCTCGGTGAGATGCCCTTGGAGTCACATGGACTCATCTACCTTCGACGTTTCCGCAAGACTTAGTTATTCTCATGAGTTGGCCTTCAGCCACTTCATTGTAATATTTATTGTAATAAAGGACTCGATATGAGATTTCGATTAATATAATGCTGTGTGATTTCCTTTGATATATACATTGATGTACCGTGTGTGTACCAGCATGATCTTGGGATGGTACGGAAAACACCGGAGATTCGACCTTTCAGGTCGGGTCGCTACACCTACGATCGTATTACTCACGAACGGCGGAGAGCATCATGATATTGGTGATGACGATGGCGTCGATTTCCCCTCTGTGGAGCCCAAAACGGACTCCAGATTTGGCCTCCCAAAGAAGAAGAGGAGGTGGCGACGGCTCCGTATCGTGAAATGCGATGAACTCTTCTGTCTTATTTTTTCTCCACGAATATGAATATATATGAGTGGAATTGAGGTCAGTGGAGCCACAGGGGGCCCACATGCCTGCCAAGCATGGCCAGGATGGCCCGAGCATGATGTGGGCTCAGGGGCTACTGTTGGCATTCTCGGAATGGGGGTACCCAGACCTGCCTGCCTGCGGCCCAGGGCATGGCCCACCTCAACGACCAAACGCAGCAAGGTGTGGCCCCACTCAAGACGGGGCCCACGCGGGGGCCCTAGCCTCGCAAGGAGGAACAGAGGCAAGACCTGCGAAGGATGGGTCTCCCTAGGACCCCTCCAAAGTGGCGGAGGTTCCTATTCAAGGCCCGGCCTCAGGAGTCAAGGATGATGCAAGGAAGTATAGGCGGGCGCCAATGCGCCAGGTGGCACAGTTTCCCCTTTGGTGCAAAGGGACCAAGGACGTACGGGGGTTACCAAAGCACCCAAAAGGTTTCCATTCTGATGCAAGAAGACCACAACCACCCGCCCTGCAGGGCAGATGTCATCGCTGAGCCCGTCCCTGCGCTGTCGACACCCACTTTGCAGGCGAAGACCGCCTTTGGGCAGGGCAAGCACGAACCCCTGCCCCCCTTCAAAATTGTCCATTGTGGGATCCCTTCCCTCCATTGTGATAAGGGAAGAGGACCAGGGCCTCCGCTATATATAGAGGGTAGGCTGCTTCGTAGAGGATCCGGGACGGATCCGATCCAACATATAGTTACCTCGCACAATACCACGAGAGAGCTAGCCAAGAACACGCCTTGAGCGCCCTCAGGAGGCTCAAGCACATTGTACTAGTTCATCCACCCAAACCTCCATGAGAGGCAATCCACTAAAGCAGGAGTAGGGTATTACGCTTCGCAGCGGCCCGAACCTGGGTAAACTGTCATGTTCATCTTCTTCCTCGTCATCGTGCGAGTTCGTCATTGCGTCCATTGAGTAGAGAGCTAGGGTGGACGAGGCCGCGGGAGATCTTCACATATGCCCCTTTGTTCGAACCTTAAGGGTTTTGCGGAGCCCGAAATCTGATAGTCTGATCTTGTTGATGTAAATATGTCTAACTGATATTCAGATTTTAAACAAAGATTATGGACTAACCATGTTCACAATGACCTTTAGGTCTCACATTTACTCAGATCAATGGCTTAATCAACTAGAGAGCAATACTAATAACTCTCGGATGACAACACTTTTATCAAAACAATCATGATACAATATGACAAAATGGTATCTCGCTAGTCCTTTCTGAGACCGCAAAACATAAATGCAGAGAACCTCTAAAGAACAATGACTGACTAGACATTGTAATTCATGGTAAAAGAGGTCCAATCATACTCATACTCAATATCAATTAACAAAAAAGCATAAAAATGATGGTGGTGCTCTCTAACTTGTGCTTTATTATAAGAGGAGGATGACTCAACAATAAAGTAAATGGATAAGTGCTATTTCTCGAGCATGCGTTGGTTTCCCGTGAAGAGCAACAGTTTTATGCAGCAAAGTAGATAAGTATTTCCCTCAGTTTTTGAGAACCAAGGTATCAATCCAGTAGGAGATACAAGCGAGTAACCAATAAATGTACCTGCAGAAAGAATCAAACTCTTGCACCCAACGCTATAAAGGCGTTGTCAATCCCTTCACGGTTACTTGCAAGGATTAGATCTAATAGAGATAGAAATAATAGGATGCTTGAACAGAAAGTAAAACTAAAAGTAAAATTAAATAAGGCAGAAAGTAACTTTGCTATTTTTGGTTTTAGATCTGAAAGTATAATATGGAAAATAGACCCGGGGCATAGGTTTCACTAGATGCCTTCTCTCATGATGGCAAGTATTACGGTGGGTGAACAAATTACTGTCGAGCAATTGATAGAAATGTGAATAATCATGAAGATATCTAAGGCAATGATTATGCATATAGTCATCACATCCGTGACAAGTAGACCGAAACCATTCTGCATCTACCACTATTACTCCACACATCGACCGACTCCTGCCTCCATCTAGAGTACTAACTTCATGAAGAACAGAGTAACACATTAAGTAAGATGACATGATGTAGAGGGATAAACTCAATCAATATGAAGAAACCCCCATCTTTTTACCCTTGATGGAAACAATACAATACGTGCCTCGCTACCCCTAATTTGTTACTGGGTGAGGACACCACAAGATTGAACCCAAAACTAAGCACTTCTCCCATTGCAAGAATTACCAGTCTAGTTCGCCAAAACAAACCAATAACTCGAAGAGACTTGCAAATATATCAACTCATGCGTATAAGAATTCAAGAAAGACTCAAATAATATTCATGGATAATCTGAACATAAACCCACAATTCGTTGGATCTCGACAAACACACCGCAAAAGAGTATTACATCGGATAAATCTCCATGAAGATCATGAAGAACATGGTATTGAGAATCAAAGAGAGAGAAGAAGCCATCTAGCTACTAGCTATGCACCCATAGGTCTGTGGTGAACTACTCACGCATCATCGGAGGGGCAATGGAGTTGATGTAGATGCCCTTCATGATCGAATCCCCCTTCGGCAGATTACCGAAAAAGGCTCCAAGATTGGATCTCTCAGGAACGGAGGCTTCTAGCAGCGGAAAAGTGTTTTCGTGGCTCGTTCTGACAATGATGAAATATTTGGGAATTTATAGGCCGAAGATTAAGGTTAGGGGAGCTGAAGTGGGCCCACAAGCATGCCTGGCGCAGCCTACCCCCATGGTCGTGCCCCTAGGGCTTGTGGCCCCAAGGTGGCTCCTCTACCATGGTTCTCAAGCCTTGTAGTTTCCTTTCGTTCCGGAAAAAATCATTCCGAAGGTTTTATTCCGTTTGGACTCCGTTTAATATTCCTTATCTGCGAAACTCAAAAACAAGGAAAAAAAAGAAACATTCACTAGGCTAGAGATTAATAGGTTAGTCCCAAAAATAATATAAAATAGTATATTAATACATATAAACCATCCAAAAGAGATAATATAATAGCACGGAACAATCAAAAATTATAGATACATTGGAGACGTATCAGCATCCGCAAGCTTAATTCCTGCTCGTCCTCGAGTAGGTAAATGATAAAAACAGAATTTTTGATGTGGAATGCTACCTAACATATTTATCCATGTAATATTCTTTATTGTGGCATGAATATTCAGATACGTAAGATTCAAAACAATAGTCTAATATTGACATAAAAACAGTAATACTTCGACCACACCAACAAGGTAGTCGTGTCCTTTCGAAATAACATGGCCTTAGAAAGTTATCCCTACAAAATCATATGGTCTGGCTATGCTCCATCTTCCCCACACAAAGTATCTAAATCATGCACAACCCTGATGAACAAGTCAAGCAATTGTTCCACACTTTTGGTGCTCTCAAACCTTTTCAACTCTCACACAATACATGAGCGTGAGCCATGGATATAGCATTATAGGTGGAATAGAATATGGAGGAGGTGCAAGGGAAAAAGGAGAAGATAGTCTCACATCAACTAGGCGTATCAACGTGTTATGGAAATGCCTGTCAATACATATCAGTATGAGTGAGTAGGGATTGCCATCCAACAAATGCACTTAGAGCTATAAGTGTATGAAAGCTCAAAAATAAAACTAAGTGGTCATGCATAATGAATATCCACTAGTTATATGAAAGTGACAAAATAGGAGACTCTCTATCATGAAGATCATGGTGGTACTTTGAAGCACAAGTGTGGAAAAAGGTAGTAGCAATTGTACCTTCTCACTTTCTCTTATTTTTTTATATATTTTTTATTTTTTTGGTGGGATTCTTTGGCCTCTTATATTATTTTTTGTTTGGGATTCGCTGGCCTCTTTTATTTTTTGTAAAGTCTGGATACTCATCCCAACTTGTGAGGGATTCATAGCCTCCATCATCCTTTCCTCTCACGGGACAATGCTCTATTAATGAAAAATTAGCACACTTTTATTTACTTATAACTCAAAGAAAAATAAATTACAACTCGACTCCAATGACAAAATATGACTCTATATGCAATATGAAGTGATGATGCAAGTCATAGAAAAACTACATGGTGGAATTTGCATGGAAATATAACTCGGAATGGCTATGGAAATGCCATAATAGGTAGGTATGGTGGCTGTTTTGAGGAATATATGGTGGCTGTTTTGACGAAGGAGGGTGTGGTGTACCGGCTAAAGTTCGCGGTACTAGAGAGGCTACCAAAGATGGAAGGTTGAGAGTGCGTATAATCCATGGACTCAATATTAGTCATAAATAACTCACATACTTATTGCAAAATTCTATTGGTTATCGAACAAAGCATTAGACGCATGCTCCCAGGGGAGAGGTTGGTAGGATTTAACCATCGCGCGCTCCCGACCCTCACACAAAGGTCGACAATCATTAAAAAAATCATGCTCCGACTTCGTTACATAACAGTTCACCATACGTGCATGCTACGCGAATCACAAGCTTTAACACATGTATCTCTACCAATTCACAACTACTCACTAGCATGACTTTCATATTACCATCCCAATTATCTCAAAACTATATGCAAGGAATCAAACTTCTCATAGTTTTTAATGCACTTAATATGAAAGTTTTTATTATATCCCTCTTGGATGCCAATTATATTAGGACTAAATTCATAACCTAAACAAATTACCATGCTGTTTTAAGAAACTCTCAAAATAATACAAGTGAGAAACAAGAGTTCAATAATTTCTATAAAATATAACACCACCATGCTCTATAAATATATAAGTGAAGCACTAGAGCAACATAGCCTAGCTCAAAAGATACAAGTGAAGCACATAGAGTATTCTAACACATTCACGATTCACCTTGTCTCTCTCAAATGATGCATGAAGCAAGGATTATCCTGGCAAGCTAACAAGCAAAGAATCATATCATACACGACACTCCATCAAAAACACATATCATGTGGTGAATAAAAATACAGCCTCAAGTAAATTTGCCGATGGATTGAAGACGAAAGAGGTGATGCCTTTCGGGGCATCCCCAAGATTAGGATTTTTGGTATCCTTGAATATGACTTGGGGTGACTTGGGAATCCCCAAACATAGGTTCTTGCCACTATTTATTCCATGTTCCATCAAATCTTCACCCAAAACTTGAAAACTTCACAACACAAAACTCAACAGAAAACTCATGGGATCCGTTAATATAAAAAGATAAATCACCAATTTAGGTACTGTTGTGAACTAATTATTTAGTTGTATTTTTGTAATACCTACTGCATTCTAACTTTTCCAAGACTCATACCCCCTGATACGACCCATAGATGCATCAAAATAAGTAAACAACACAAAGAAAACAGAATATGTCAAAAACAGAACAATATGTAGACATCTGTAAACTTAGAATACTTATGGAACTCTAAAAATTCTGAAAAATTAGGAAAATAAGGTAAATTTGTATATCAATCCTTTTTAAAAATTTCTGATCAATTCGATTACCTAAATTGTTTATAAAATTCCGGGACTGAGCAGAAAAGTTTCTCTTTTTCAGCAACATCAAATCAACCACTACCATAGATAACCCCAAAGTTTTACTTGGCTCAAACACTAATAAAAACACAAAAACACAATTACTACAGAAGTAATAATATTCCAAACACATCAAATCAGAAGCAAAAGGCAGAAATTAAAATAAAACTGGGTTGCCTCCCAACAAGCGCTATTGTTTAACGGCCCTAGCTAGGCAAAATGCAATAGATCTAGGTATTGTCATAATAAAAATAAGGGAGATCATTAATGCTCATCTCATACTCCCTTCTTTCAGCAGCTAATTTGTGTTGTGGCAAGCAAAAATAATCAAAAGGGCTGAATTTAAGAGGATTGGGATCATCGAGATTAAGTGCGGGAGGGATAGGTTCCTCCTTATGTCCCTTATAGTGTATAATCAATTCATCATTATAAGCTTTCCTTTGGTTAAAGGCCATGAGCCTTTTCTTAAGAATGAACTCTAATCCATTATTTTGTATAGCAAAATTATCATTGAGTTCAGAAATCTTATCAACCAAAACCTCGGTAGGGACTTTCTTTCTCAAATTTTCATTATAAGCAACTTGATCTTGAGATCGTAGTCTCATTATCTCTTGTTGATTAAAAAAGATCTCCTCAATAGGGGGACATACACCATTAATTTTATAATGACAAAGATTTCACTAGCCTCTTTCATGATAAATCTAAACTCGTGAGCTAGGAATATAGTGGCGGCACGCTTAACAGAAGAATGTTGAATACCACAAAACTCAAGGAAAATCGTTTGTATGCAAGGGTGCATGTGCAAGAATTGTCTCTCAAGTTCACTTATTAACAAAGTTATAGTGTCCGCCGGACTATTTGTTTTATTTAGAATGGAACCTCCTAAAGTAGGAAGCGTTCCCACACAAGTGAAAAAATCCTGAATAACACCTTTTCCAATGATATTACCACTACGTATACGGAACCTTTTTGTATGAATGATAGTGGGTTTTTCTTGAGAGTTGTCATGAAGGGCAAGATTCCCCTCAAGATTATTACTACCTTTATCATTGAAAGTCTCCCTAGATTCCGACATGGCGGCAAAGCAAACACACAAGCAAAAGAAGGGCGAACAAAAGAAGGGGGAATAAAAAGGCAAATCTTTTTCGTATTTTATGAAAAACGTTTTAGAAGTGGGGGAGAGGAAAACGAGAGGCAAATGGCAAATAAAGTTAATGCAAGAGATGAGTTTGTGATGGGTAATTGGTAGGCTTGATGTAGATCTCCCCGCAACCAAATCAGAAATTGGCAAGATGACGAGAGAGTTCTTATCTTGACTTGCTATGTATCTCCCCAGAAACGGCGCCAGAAATCCTTCTTGCTACTTCTCGAGAATGCGTTGGTTTCCCATGAAGAGGAATGGTTTGATGCAGCAAAGTAGATAAGTATTTCCCTTAGTTTTTTAGAACCAAGGTATCAATCTAGTGGGAGATTCAAGCGAGTCACCAATATATGTACCTGCACAAAGAATCAAACTCTTGTACCCAACGCTATAAAGGGGTTGTCAATCCCTTCACGGTTATTTGCAAGGATGAAATATAATAGAGATAGAAATAATAGGATGCTTGAACGGAAAGTAAAACTAGAAGTAAAAATAAGGCAGCAAGTACTTTTGGTATTTTTTGGTTTTAGATCTAAAAATATAATATGGAAAATAGACCAGGGGCCCATAGGTTTGACTAGATGGCTTCTCTCATGATGGCAAGTATTACGGTGGGTGAACATATTACTATTGAGAAATTAATAGAAAAGCGAATAATTATGAAGATATCCAAGGCAATGGTTAAGCATATAGGCATGACGTCCATGACAAGTAAACCAAAACGATTCTGCAGCTACTACTATTACTCCACACATCGACCGACTCCTCCCTACATCTAGAGTATTAAGTTCATGAAGAATAGAGTAACGCATTAAGTAAGATGATATGATGTAGAGGGATAAACTCAAGCAATATGATTAAAACCCCATCTTTTTACCCTTGATGGCAACAATACAATACGTGCCTCACTACCCCTACTTTGTCACTGGGTGTGGACACCGCAAGATTGAACCCAAAACTAATCACTTCTCCCATTCCAAGAATTACCAATCTAGTTGGCCAAACCAAACCAATAACTCAAAGAGACTTGCAAATATATGCTATCATGCACATAAGAATTCAGGAAAGACTCAGATAATATTCATGGATAATCTGAACATAAACCCACAATTCATTGGATCTCTACAAACACACCACAAAAGAGTACTACATTGGATAGATCTCCATGAAGATCATGAAGAACATGGTATTGAGAAGCAAAGAGAGAGAAGAATCCATCTAGCTACTATCTATGGACCCATAGGTCTGTGGTGAACTACTCACGCATCATCGGAGGGGCAATGGAGTTGATGTAAATGAACTTCGTGATCGAATCCCCCTCAAGCAGATTACCGGAAAAGGCTCCAAGATTGGATCTCTCGGGAATGGAGGCTTATGGCAGCGGAAAAGTGTTTTCATGGCTCATTCTGATAATGATGGAATATTTGCGAATTTATAGGCCAAAGATTAGGGTTAGGGGAGCTGCCGTGGGCCCACAAGCCTGCCCGGCGTGTCCTACCCCCCTGGCCGCACCCCTAGGGCTTGTGGCCCGACTGTGGCTCCCCTACCTTGGTTCTCAAGTCTCGTAGTTTCCTTTCGTTCCAGAAAAAATCATTCCGAAGGTATTATTCCGTTTGGACTCCATTTAATATTCCTTGTCTGTGAAACTCAAAAACAAGGAAAAAACAGAAACTGGCACTAGGCTCTAGATTAATAGGTTAGTCCAAAAAATAATATAAAATAGCATATTAATGCATATAAAACATCCAAAATAGATAAAATAATAGCATGGAACAATCAAAAATTATAGATACGTTGGATACATATCAATAAGCCCTTCGCAGAGGGAAGCATTGATTTCCAGAGGTGCCAGAGCGCGAGCTTTTAAAACAGACATGAATAATAATTTTGAGTGGTATGCTTACAGTGCTAACATAACGACCAAGAGTTTTCACCATCTTCCATGCTAAATACATTATAGGCGTTTCCCAAACATAATGATAAAGTTTTTACTCCCCCTCCACCAATCAGTCACACTCCACGGCGAGCCGAATCCACGGGTACCGTCCATACAAACACAATCCTGGGGGGGGGTTGTTTCATTATATTTTGATTTGATTTTGAGCGTGGAACTCAACATTCCGAATACCAGCCACTTTCTCGTGAATGATAGTGCATCAACACATATAGTGAGAATAACCTACCTAGCATGGAAGATACTAACAGCCCCTAGTCGCTACATGAGAGATTCGGGCATACAAAAAAAATGTTTATTTGAAGGTTTAGAGGTTGGCACATGCAAATTTACTTGGAATGGCAGGTAAATACCGTATATAGGTAGGTATGATGGGCTCAGGTGGAACTAGTTGGGTTTAAGGAAGTGGATGCACGAGCAGAATTCATGTTTAGTACAAGTGAAGGCTAGCAAAAGACTGGGGAGCGACCAACTAGAGAGCGACAACAGTCATCAACATGCTTTGAGATTAACCAACATTGAATGCAAGCATGAGTAGGATATAAATCACCATGAACATAAATATGGTGGAGGCTATGTCGATTTTGTTTCAACTACATGCATGAAAACATGCCAAGTCAAGCCACCCGAATCATTAAGAGGAGGATACCATCCTATCATACTACATCACAACCATTTTAATATGCATGTTGGCACTCAAGACTAACCATTATCCACTCTTATCTAATTAAGCATGGCATGAGTAACTATAATATCTAATTTTCATTGCAAATATGTTTCACCCATGATGAGTTGAATTCAGAACAATGAGCTAATCATATTTACAAAAGAAAAACAGGTCGAGTTCATACCAGCTTTTCTCCATCTCAGTCTTTTCATCATATATCGTCATTATTGCCTTTCACTTGCACGATCGAACTGTGTGAATAATAATAAGAGTGCACATGCATTGGACTAAGATGGAACCAGCAAACAATATTTCGAAGGAGAAGGCAAGGTAATATGGGCTCTCTCATAGATAAACAATAATGCATATGAGATCCACTCAAAAGTTTCATTGTGGTCTTCTCCTTACGACACAAAGAAAGAAAAATCAAAACAAGAACGAGAAAAACTATTTACACGGGAAAGCTCCAAACAAGCAAAAAGAAGAACGAGAAATCTTTTTGGATTTTCTTTTAAATGCTACAATTAAACAAACTAGAATGTAAGGCAATAACTATTTTTATTTTATTTTATCAAAGTTAATTAAACACACACGAAGAAAGCGGAAGAAGGAAAAAACTACCATGGATTGTACAATGAAAAAGTATGATCACCGACTACTAAGATGAATGTGTGAACATGAATGTAAAGTCGGTGAGAAATACGTACTCCCCCAAGCTTAGGCTTTTGGCCTATGTTGGTCTAGGGCCATGGCTGGAAGTAACCCTCTCCTGGATAGTCCGGAGCATCCCTAGAGTTCTATTGGTTGGCGACCTCTTGTGGCTCCCACTGAAAAACTGGCTCAGGGTATGGATCAAGGGCTGGTAATGGTTCAGGAGCTGGGGGTTGCGGCAGACCCCAATATCTGTAAATGTCTTCGGGCATAATGGTGTACCTTCCTGAATGAATATGAAATAAAGAGGAAGGAGTCAGAGTAATAATCTCACAGGTAAAAAACTAAGTTGTAAAGCAACCTCCTATCTCTTCTAAATAACGTAATGTGCTACCATACGATCATAGTCTAAAAATTTCAACGGTAACAACATCTCCTCTTCCTCGTCAAGCCTAATGGGTATCTCAAAATGTTTGGATAGATGAGATGCATAGTACCTCCAAATATGTCCCCCTCGAACGGTTTAAGTTCAACTATTGGGCTACCATAATGCCTAGACTAAAGATTCTATCAGAAAGTAAAGCAAGGCGCGGAATGGCGAGGTCGGGAGCACAAAGACCTCCACATTCCCCACGACCAACTAAACATCTCCCTGCAAATAATGAATAATAGCATAGAACATGAAAATGTAAACTAGCTTCTCTTGCCTTTGATACCCCTCTCTCTTCTCTTACAGTGACTGCGGCAATAAAATCTTCCATGTCCCTAGGACGTGGTTCCCTAATGCTGCCCTCATAGGGTATTTTGCAAACTTTGCAAAAATCGTAAAGGTTCATTTCTTAGGCACATCATATAAATGTAATTCTACCGTAGGAGAGTCTTCCCTATAATGAAAGTGAAAATTTTGCACGAAGGTATTAGTGAGCAAGAGGTACTGGTCACACTTATCATTAAGGAAGTCGGTGATACCTACCCTCTCGACCAAATAATAGAAATCCTCATAAACTCCGACCGCCGTTGAATGCATCACTTGGCCATTCACATGGTTGAACTTCTGTGATGCATGGAAGACTGTATTTGGGCTTCTTCTTCACCTCATTTTCATCTTCTTTATACCCCCGACTTGAAGAGCCCCTTAACAATCTCCTCAACATTTCCCTTTCGGAAAAATTCTGAAATTCTTTTAGTGACTCAAAATAAAGCCGAATAAAACTCAACCAAACTCATAGCAACTACTCCCATAAGTGCCTAGAGTCTATATCATGCATCAAAACTACTTGAGACCATACAAATTTGACATGCAAGATCAAGAACAAGGTCACCACAGCAGAAAAATTTGCAAAAAGACTATAAATAAATCTAATTGGACCATCGGAGGAGTAACATACCGAAGCACAATCTCCTAAAAACAGTTTTGCGAATGGAGCTTTGCACAAGGAGATCGAAAATGGCAGCAAAATGAGCTAGAACACGGGTTTGAGTAATGGTGGGATTTTTTCTCGAGGAAGACGAAGTGGATGGAAGCTTTAATAAGTGAAGGGGCCCACGTGGGACCGACAAGCTACCTAGGGGCGACACGGGTGATTGGTCGCACCCTGTCGGCTTGTGACCCACTGCTGCAGCCCTTTGTTGTGTGCTTAGTGCCAGGAATTTTTAAACATTCCAGAAAAATCATAGTACATTTTCAGGGCATTTGAAGAACTTTTATGTTCAGTTCATTTTTCTATTGCATGGGAAACTCAGAAAAAAGAAAAATAATAACATGTTTACTTCATTTGCTCTAACTAACAGAAAGTAAAAGTTGGGTACAGAATGTTGTGTTTTTAAATTCATCCATCTAGTGCTCATCAAAAGGAATCCATCAATAAGGTTGATCAGGTCTTATTAACGAACTTCTTTCGAGTAACATGAAACCGGAGAATTTTTCAAAAACACCAAGTTACCTCAATGGGGATATGCATATCCCCAACAATAAGTATATCATATTTCTTCTTGACAGTAGGACGAGGGAATTCAAAGTCTCCAATAATAATCATTGAATTTTTTTCAATGGAGTATACTATGAACTTGAGGTTGTTTCTTCGGAAAGTGTACCGTATGCTCGTTACCATTAATATGAAAAGTTACATTGCCCTTGTTGCAATCTATAACAGCCCCTGCACTATTCAAAGGGTCTACCAAGGATGATCGGCATACTGTCATCCTCGGGAATATCAAGAATAACAAAGTTCGTTAGGATAATAGCCTTTACAACTATGACAGGCACATCTTCAAAAATACCGATGGGTAAAGTAGACATTTTAAAGAGATTTCAGTAGGTGTCAACTTATTAAAATCAAGTCTATGATATAAAGAGAAAGGCATAACACTAACACCAGCGCCCAAATCACATAAAGCAGTTTTAACATAATTCCCTTTGATAGAGCATGGTATAGTTGGTACTCCTGGATCTTCCAATTTATTTGGTACTCCACCGTTAAAAGTATAATTAGCAAGCATGGTGGAAATCTCAGCTTACGGTATCTTTCTTCAATTAGTCACAATATCTTTCATATACTTAAAGGAGACATTTCCAGAATATCATCAAGCGCATATGTAAAAGGACAGGTCTAAGAACTTAAACAAAGTGCTCAAAATCCTCATCATTCTTTTTCTTGGATGGTTTAGGAGGAAAGGGCATGGGTTTCTGAACCCATGGTTCTCTTTCTTTACCATGCTTCCTAGCAACAAAGTCTCTATTGTCATATCTTTTATTCTTAGGTTGTTGGTTATCAAGATCAATAGCAGGTTCAATTCCACATCATTATCATTACTATGTCGAGCATCAACATGAACATCATCATTAATATTATCACTAGGCTCATGTTCATCACCAGATTGTGTCTCAGCATCAGAGGCAGAAATATCATTTCGATTTTCAGGTGTATCTATAACAGGTTCAGTAGCAACATGTAGAGTTCTATCATCATCCTTATTCCTCTTATTACTGGAATGACTAGGGTGCATCAGTATTACTCTTTTGAGAATCATGCTCAATTGTATTAGGATGGCCCTTGGGATACAAAGGTTCCTGGGTCATTCTACCACCTCTGGTCACAACTCTAACAGAATGATCATTGTTCTTACTATTCATCTCATTAAGCAAATCATACTCCGCTTTAAGTACTTGCTCTAGTTGAGTGGTTACCATGGAAGCATGTTACTAATAAGCTTAAGATCATTGATAGTTCTACTCATATAATCACCTAAGTGATCAAGCATGTAAGCATTAGGTTTCAATTGTCTACTAACATAAGCATTGAAATTTTCTTGCTTAACAACAAAATTACCAAACTCTTCAAAGCATTGGCTAGCAGACTTATTATAAGGAATATCGCCTTCCTCGAATCTACGGAGATAATTTACCTCTACTACTTGTGTCGGGTTATCAAGACCATGTATTTCTTTAATAGGTCGTAGATTCTTAACATCTTTAGCTTTAATACCTTTTTCTTTCATAGATTTGTTTGCCTTTTGCATATCTTTAGGACTGAGAAATATTATACCTCTTTTCTTCGGAGTTGGCTTCGGAGGTGATTCGGGAATAGTCCAATCATTATCATTGCTCAGTATATTATTCAATAGTAGTTCATCTTGTTCAACAGTTTATTCCCTAAAAACACAACCATCACAACTAACTAGGTGGTCCCTAGAAGCATCAGTTAGTCCATTATAAAAGATATCAAGTATTTCATTTTTCTTTAGAGGACGATCAGGCAAAGCATTAAGTAATTGGAGAAGCCTCCCCCAAGCTTGTGGGATACTCTCTTCTTCAATTTTCACAAAGTTAAATATTTCCTACAAGGTAGCCTATTTCTTGTGAGCAGGAAAATATTTTTCAGAGAAGTAATATATCATATCCTGGGGACTACGCACACAACCAAGAGCAAGAGAATTAAACCATATCTTAGCATCACTCTTCAATGAGAAAGGAAACAACTTAAGAATATAGTAATAACGAATTTTTTCCTCATGAGTAAACAGGGTAGCTATATCATTCAATTTAGTAAGATGTGCCACAACTGTTTCAGATTCATAACCATGGAAAGGATGAGATTCAACCAAAACAAAGCAATTAACTCAGGATCGACAGAGAATTCATACTCCTTACCAGTAATAAAGATAGGTGACATAGCAAACTTAGGATCATATTTCATTCTAGCATTCAAATATTTTTCTTTCCACTTGCATAGCAATTTATTAAGATGATCTCTATCCTTACAAGCAAGAAAGTCCCTAGCTACCTTAAAGGTGTTCGTGGCCCTCTATGACTTAGTGGTGGACAAGTGGTGGAATGGATTGGGGGGTCGGATCGGATCGGGGTGCCTCCTCTATGGTGCAGCCTACCCTCCATATATAGTGGTGCCCTGGGTCATCTTCCCTTATCTCAGTGGCGGGAAGGGATCCCACAACGACCAATTTTGTAGGGGGACAGGAGTGCATGCTCGCCCTGCCCAAAGGTGGTCTTCGCTTGAAAGTAGCTATCGATGGCACAGGGATGGGCTCAGCGATGACATCCGCCCTACGGGGCGGGTGGTTGAGGTACTGTTACACCGGAATGGAAATCTTTGGGGGTGCATTGGGAACCCGCGTACGTCCTTGCTCCCTTTGCACGAAAGGGGAAACTGCACTGTCTGGCACGCTGGCATCCGCCTGTCCTTCATTGCGTCACCCTTGACTCCCAAGGCCGGGCCTTGCATAGAGATCTCTGCCACTCCGGAGGGGGCCTGAGGAGGCCCGTCCCCTATCGGTCCTGACACTGCTCCTCCTCGTGAGGCTAGGGCCCTCACGAGGGCCATGTCTTGAGTGAGGCCACACTCGACCGCGTGTGGTCGATGATGTGGGCCATGCCCTGGGCCGCAGGCAGTTCTGGGTACCCCTGTTCACAGAACGCCGATAGTAGCCCCCGGGCCCAAAGCACGCTCGAGTAGGCTTATGCGCGAAGCTTGGAGAATGTCCCCAAGTGCCGAGTGCCCCAAATGCCTTGTGGGCCAGGCCCTGCACGGGTCGAACACATCGGCGGTGGCGCCTTCGCTCCTCGAGGACGTCCCAAACTGCTCCAAGACAAACTGACACGACGTCCGGGTGCAGCGCCAGCCATCATTTCTTCCCATTGAGTGCTTTTGCTGCTCCGGGCCATGTAGATTTGACCCTTCAGGTGACAGGAGCGGCGACGTGGATGGTGTTGCATTGATCGAACCGCCTCGCGCCACCCGAGAGGCGCGCGACGCCCCTGCTCCCATGACACCTCGTGGCTGTGGTTGCGCCTATAAATCCGCCCCACCCATGGCATGGCAAGGGCATCACAATCTTGAGACTTCTCCTCGTTTCCCTTGCTCCGCCATTAAAGAACCCTCTTTCCTTCCCATCTTCTTGTCCTTCATGGCGTCCGAAGGAAGCGGTGCAGACGCAGGGAAGCGCGTGTCTCCTCTGGCTCCTTTTCCTCCTCTGGAGGCGGCGGCACGGGGCCCCCAGGGTCAGCACAGGTTCGCCAGCGCTGGGCCTTGGTTGACGAGTAAGTATTCTGCGGCCTCCCTCTTCTCTGGTTCTTCGGCCCGACGTCCCGAGCATGATCCCCTCCTCCTTCCAGGATACATGTGACCAAGAAGTGCAAACTTTGCGAGCTTTAGGAGGAGGTGGAGACGCTGCAGGCCCGGATGACCACCGCCGAGGCCGCCTTTGATGCCGCCCTCCGGGGCGAGGCTGAGGCCCGGGCGAAGCTGGCGTCCTTCCAGGCCCAGGTCCAGGAGACGACTGACGCCGTGAGGCCGCCAAGGACAAGGCTGTGCATGCTAGACTATTGGAGTTCCAGCGCACCAAATAGTTCCAGGGCATCGCCGGCCGCACGGTCGGCACGGTGAACCGGTTCATTGGGGACGCTCCCGCGCTGCCGAACGTGCGCGGCGATGGGGGTTACCTTGAGTTCTTCCAGAAGGTGGTGGAGCCGCTGGAGACCGGCGTCTCCCGCGTGGATGCGGAAAGCATGTCTAACACACGCGACCTTTTGTATCTCGCTTGACGCTCGTCTTCTCCAACTTCCGCCGTCTCACCCCAAGCTCGACCTTCGGCGCTTTGGGGAGCGGGTGACTAACGGGCTCCAGCGCCCCCTCAGGGGCGAGGTGCGCCCGCACGTGGAGGCCATGGTGGAGCGGTTCATCCAGGTGCCCGCCGCCAGCGAGGAGGACAACACCGACACTGAGCCGGCCGGCGGCACGGTCGGCAATGGCAGTTTCTCCCCCGAGGCATCCTGTGTTCTCCCTTCCTGGCATCCTGTGTTCTCCCTTCCCGGTCCCTGTAATGTTTAAACAAGAACTTTGCCCTATGGGGCGTTAATCTTTTGCATGTTACCATTGCAGTCTTGTTCTCCTTCCTCAAATCGCTCATCGGGGCATAGGTTGGCGCCACCATGGTTGTGGCCCTATGTCACCCACCGCTAAGGCCCTTGCGAGGCTCTCCCCCTTGAGGGGCGACTCACAACCGTCGCTACTATCGGGCCACGGGCTTTGCGGCTCGTCGTGATCGAGCCCCTCCTCGTGTGTCGCCTAACTTGTTGCCTCATTCCTCAGGGGCCTCGCCAGCTGCGCGTGGTGACCGTAGTTCCTGCATCCTTACATTAGTGTGCATAATCCTTATTCCATCCTCGGAGTCGTTATTAGGCCGAGAGGCTCCTGATTAGTTCGGTAGTGTACTTAGCTTTGTTTGACGCCGACGACCATGCGCTTTGCGAGGCGTGATGGGGCTGTACCATCGAGTCATGACTCCGTTTGGGATACTCTCTCCCTGTCTTCTGAATGGTCCAGGTGCCCTTTCATCACTCTTCATCTTTAGGTCCCAGTCTCGCTCAATTCCCGACCGCCGCGGAGTACGCCCTTAGGGACGAAGCCGTGGGGTCAAGCCCCGACACCTTTGTTGCCAACCGGATAACCAGGGCGACATCAAGGGGGTGAGTGGCTATGTGACTGGTAAGGCTCCTAAGGCATGCTGCTCAGGAGCCCCCTTTTCGATGCTCAAACTGCTCTACATCGATAGGTCCCAGTCCTACGTATTTCCCCACCACCATTAGGTACGACCGGAAACCAAGGACACACTTCATGAGGCGAGGCCTCGACACTCCTGATGCCGACCGGAAACAAAGGACGACATCAGGGGGGTCGAGTGGCCTTATGACCGGTAAGAATCCTGAGGCGTGCTGCTCAGGAGCCCCCTTTGATGCTCGAGCGAACCCCATTTCGTTCCTCCGGGTGCCGCCTCAGGAGGCTCTGGGGCCTCTCGTGGCTCCACGCTGTGATGTTGTGCTGCGGTTGGAGCCCTTGATTAGGGGTCGACAACCAAAAATCAAGTGGCCCTGACGCGGCAAGTCCTCGCCATCTAGCTCAATGGTGCCTTTAGGCGGAGCGGAGCATTTGGATCTTTGCGAAACACCATTCAGAAAGAGAGAACTCAAGTCTAGCAACCGAGGAAACACAGAGAGAAAATTTCCCGCCCCTTTTTTTAATATAAAGTCTCGAAGTTCTTAGACTCCGTTCCAAAAAATAACAGCTTGAACACCAAAAAGAAGCAAGCAAATGCCGCGTCCATCCCCTTGGATAGTCTTCGTCTTCCCCAAGCTGTGAGCGTAGGGCATCCACGTTGCATGGGCATAGACATTAATGGGAAGTGTTGTCTTCTCCACCAGCTCTGGGTTTTGGCTGCTACATTGCGTGGGAGGAACCCCTGCATGTCATGGGAGGGCTCCGGGCATATACAACCTGCTCATTATTACTTGAGAGTGTCACGGGTAGGTGTAGTAGGGCCGACCCAGAACAGGACCCTGGGTGCAGGGGTAGCCCCTCACACCCCAGGGTTCATACCCGGGCGCCGATGCCGTAGCGGAGATGTAATCCCCCACACCACGGGCTGGGCTAGGTGAGGCCCGTCCATTGCGCACGAGGCTGGGGTCCGAGGCTTCCCTAACGCGCCTTGCTGGGGTGCCCTAGGTTCCCCTGCAGGTGCTCATGGCCCAGCCCCCAAGGCGGGTAAACTAGTCTCGGGGACATGGGTGAGCTCAGGACTGCCCGCTGATGATTGGGTGACACCCGGCTCGGGGACATGGGTGCATGTTCCACCCTCCTACCCAAACGGATGCAGCTCGCGCGATGGACGGGGTAGCGTGTGCTCCCCTACATCCCCAGGTTGGGATCATCTGGCCCAGAATATGGGCGTGTGCTCCACCCTCCGTCTCCAAGCTGGGGCCACTAGACCCGAGAACGCTGGCGGGTGTCCCCCTGGGTTCCCGGTCCAGTGACCCCCGGTCCCCAGACCCGGATGCCTGCTCAAAGCTGCTCCCCACTAGTGGGCGTGCCCCGCGAGGGTGCTCGTGCCGGTCACCCAAATGGAGCCAGTTGTTCGGGCCGCCCTCACTTGGCCGCATGCGCCATCCCTCGCGAGGACCGCCCATGAAACCGCATACGTACCTTCCGTGGTCGCAGTGGACGGCGTCTCCTCCCCTTCTACCCGGGCACGCGTCAACACGGTTGTTGTAGAGTTGCCTGAATCCCCGAGCAACATCATAGATGAGCCTCCATTCTTCCTCCCTGGTTCTAGGGGAGGTGTTGACGGATGCAGGGGAGGTGTTTCCCACGCGTCCGACACCTCCCATCGACGTCCGAGAGTGTCTTCGGTCATCCCCCGCGCTTCGGGTGGCCTGGGCCTAGCTCCTGGCGGGTGCGGGCCGTTGTGGATGCCTTGCAGGTGTCCGCTTGTTCTGAACGTTGATCCCGTCGTGCGAACGAATTCCTAGGCTCAGGCCCTACCGAGGTACACCAGGGCTTCGCGGGTGACAGTGGCACGCCTGAAGGTGTACCTAGCCCACGCGTCAAGGCAAACACGCTCCACGCGATGGCGCCGCAACTCGTGCGCCACGATAAGTGTGACCTGCCTGTGTGTCGGGTCGTGGCAGGCCCGGAAGGGCTCGGGTGCGCCCCCGGCGGGAGGGAGAGCCAGGGCGGCGGGGGCTTGGTGTGTAGCTGGTGAAGGCGGTAACCCCCGGCGCCCGTCAAGAGGCTTGCTGGCGAAAGCTCTCACCAACGGAGAGACGATTCTGCGGGATGCCTCAGCACCTTTCGGCGCCACCTATGCCACATAGGCCGCCCGATGCTCGGCCCGTGCCTGATGTCCTTTCGCCATGAGCGCGGCGAGTGGAGGCGACGCATGACGCAAGGCAAGCATCGACACGCCCCCTACCTGGCGCTCCAAATGTCAGATTTTGGGCTCCGCAAAACCCTTGAGATTCGAACACAGGGGCATGTGCAAAGATCCCCAGCAGCCTCTCCCTACCTACCTCGCTACTTGATGAACACAACAACAAACTCGCATGATGACGAGGAAGAAGATGAACACAACAGTTTACCCAGGTTCGGGCCGCTGCGAAGCGTAATACCCTACTCTTGCTTTGGTGGATTGCCTCTCGGGGAGGTGGTGTAGACGAACTAGTACAGTGTTTCAGGGCCTCGTGAGGGCTCCCTTCGAGATGTTCGTGGCCCTCTGTGACTTGGTGGTGGACGAGTGGTGGAATGGGTCGGTGGGTCGGATCGAATCAGGGGGCTCCTCTATGGTCCAACCTACCCTCTATATATAGCGATCGCTCGGGTCCTCTTCCCTTCTCTCAGTGAAGTGAAGGGGTCCCACAATGACCAATTTTGAAGGGGATAGGAGTGCATTCTCACCTTGCCCAAAGGTGGTCTTCTCCTGCAAAGTAGTTGTCGATGGCGCAGGGATGGGCTCAGCGATGACATCCGCCCTGCGGGGCGGGTGGTTGCGGTCTTGTTACACCAGAATGGAAACCTTTGGGGGTGCATTGGGAACCCGCGTATGTCCTTGCTCCCTTTGCACCAAAGGGGAAACTGCACCGTTTGGCGCGCTGGTGCCCATCTGTCCTTCATTGCGTCACCCTTGACTCTAGAGGCTGGGCCTTGCATAGAGATCTCTGCCACTTCGGAGGGCACCTGAGGAGGCCTGTCGCCTGCCAGTCCTGACACTGCTCCTCCTCACGGGGCCGGGGCCCTTGCGAGGGCCTTATCTTGAGTGAGGCCACGCCCGGCCGCATGTGGTCGATGAAGTGGGCCATCCCCTGGGCCGCATGCAGGCAGGTCTGGGTACCCCCGTTCCTTGAACGCCGACAATCTCTCCTTCCATAACACAAGCCTTGGGTATATCAGGCAATTCATATCTAGGAGAGCTAGGTCTAGCAGGTGTCTCATAGTGTTTAGTTTCAATAATTTCATTGGATTCAGAAGTATCATAAGTTTCATCATTGACTCTTGCAATTTTTTCATCAAGAAATTCACCCAGTGGCACAGTATTATCAAGCAAAGTATCATCATAAGCATCATGCATAGAAGAAATGGCATCATAAATTACTTGCGACATATTATAATTACTAGCAGGTGGTGGTGTCGCAAACTTACTCATAACAGAAGGTGAATCCAGTGCAGAACTAGATGGCTGTTACTTACCTCCCCTCGTAGTAGAGGGATATATCTTGTTTTTTTGGATCGTTCACATTCTTCATAGTGATCAACAGATATAAATCCCAAGTGACTCAAATAATAGAGCTATGCTCCCCGGCAACGGCGCCAGAAAAAGGTCTTGATAACCCACAAGTATAGGGGATCGCAACAGATTTCGAGGGTAGAGTATTCAACCCAAATTTATTGATTTGACACAAGGGGGCCAAAGAATATTCTCAAGTATTCGCAGCCGAGTTGTCAATTCAACCACACTTGAACGGCTTAATATCAGCACCAGAGTATTCAGTAGAAAATTAGTATGGAAGTAACGATAACGATGGCAAAAGTAACAGTAGCAGTTTTGTAATGATTGCAACAATAGCAACGGAGAAGTAACTTAGCAAGGATTAATATGTCGAAAACTCGTAGGCAATGGATCAGTGATGGATAATTATGTCGGATGGCATTCATCATGCAATAATTATAACGTAGGGTGACACAGAACTATCTCCAATTCATCAATATAATGCAGGCATGTATTCCATATATAGTCATATGTGCGTATAGAAAAGAACTTGCATGCATCTTTTGTCCTACCCTCCCGTGGCAGTGGGGTCCTAATGGAAACTAGGATATTAAGGCCTCCTTTTAATAGAGAACTAGACCAAAGCATTAGTACTTAGATAATACATGAACTCCTCAAACTATGGTAATCACCGGAAAGAATCCAGGTTATTGTCACCGTGGGTGATGCGGATCATGACTCGTAATAGGTGTCTACAACTTGCAAGATAGGATCAAGAACACATGTATATTCATGAAAACATAATAGGTTCAGATCTGAAATAATGACACCGGGCCCTAGTGACAAGCATAGAGCATAGCAAAGTCATAGCAACATCAATCTCAGAACATAATGGATACTAGGGATCAAACCCTAACAAAACTAACTCGATTACATGATAAATCTCATCCAACCCATCACCGTCCACCAAGCCTACGATGGTATTACTCACGAATGGCGGAGAGCATCATGGAATTGGTGATTAAGGATGGTTGGTGATGACGATGGCGTCGATTTTCCCTCTCCGGAACCCAAAATGGACTCCAGATCTGGCCTCCCGAGGAAGAACAAGAGGTGGTGGCGGCTCCGTATCGTGAAACACGATGAACTCTTCTCTCTTATTTTTCTCTCCATGAATATGAATATATAGGAGTGGAATTGAGGTCAGTGGAGCCATAGGGGGCCCACAAGCCTACTAGGTGCGTTGGGGGGTGGTCGCGCCTGCTGGGCTTGTCACCTATGGGTGGCCCCCCTCAGGTTGACTCTTTCGCAAGTATTTTTTTAAATTCCAAAAAGAATCTCTGTAAATTTCCAGGTCAATCTGAGAACTTTTATTTCTGCACAAAAATAACACCAAGCCAATTCTGCTGAAACCAATGTCAGTCCAGGTTAGTTCCATTCAAATCATTGAAATTAGAGTCCAAAACAAGGGCAAAAGAGTTTGGAAAAGTGGATACGATGGAGACGTATCACAACGACAAGACGGCCTCGAACTCCTAGAGGAATAAAGAGAGTTTGCTCTCATAAGATCGACGTTCTACCAACAGGATCTGAGGCGTTATCATGACAGACAGGTTAGAGGCCGAGCCTTTCAGAAAGGAGATCCGGTTCTCCGATTGGATTAGTACATACCCCATAAGCTCGCGCCTTCGTGGCAGGGACCATATGTTATCTCCAAAGTCCTGCACAATGGCGCATACCAATTGTACAACATCAAGGATGATGCAGAAGAGCCTTGGACTTGGAATGCAGACCTGCGCCGCAAGTTCTACACTTAGAATGCAATAAAGTAAATTAAGTCTTTCGTAATAAATCCGAGTGATCTCAATGAGTCAAGCTTTGTTTCATTGTATCTTATTGTAATTTGTCTGCTACCCCCACTGGGTGTAAAACACAAAATGCTTAGCCGCAAACCTGATTTTGCCTAAGGACAAACTACTCCGAGTGAGGGTCTTGCCCACACTTGGGGGCTTAGCCGTGACTCCGTGTCGCCTAAGCTAGAAAACTTCTCGAGTGGGACATCCTCCACACTCGATTGTCAATACGAACATGACCATCATTGTACATCTAAGGACAAACTACTGCGAGTGAGGGTCTCGCCCACACTCGGGGGCTTAGTCGCGATTCCGCATCGCCTAAGTTACAAAACCTCTCCAGTGGGATAACCTCAACTCTTGATTGTTAAGATAAACATGACCATAATATTTCATGTAAGGACAAACTACTCTGAGTAAGGGTCTCGCCCACACTCGGGGACTTAGCCGTGACCCCGCGTCGCCTAAGTTAGAAAACTCTTCGAGTGGGACATCCTCCACACTCGATCGTCAAGATGAACAGGACTATCATTGTTAATCTAAGAACAAACTACTTTGAGTGAGGGTATCACCCACACTCGGGGGCTTAGCCGTGACTCCGCGTCACCTAAGTTAGAAAACTTCTCGAGTGGGACATCCTCCACACTTGATTGTCAAGATGAACAGGACCATCATTGTTCATCTAAGGACAAACTACTACGAGTGAGGGTCTCGCACTCGAGGAGTTAGCCATGACCATGCGTCGCCTATGTTAGAAAATTCTTAGAGTGGGACATCCTCCATACTTGATCGTCAAGATGAACAAGACTATCATTCTTCATCTAAGGACAAACTACTCTGAGTGAGTGTATTGCCCACACTCAGGGACTTAGCCATGACTCCGTGTTGCCTAAGTTAAAATTCATGCCAAGTGCAAATACTGTACACACTCAAAACCCCATGCGTGATCCTGCAATCGCTCGAGTATTAAATGCTCAAAAGATCAAAGATCAAATTAAGATAAAGCAGATGAAAATTGCGTCATTCAAAATGGAAGTAAGGACAACAGGAGCCTCACGCTCGTTTAAAGTCTAACGGTTACAACTACCACTCGGCATATCGAGGCAAATGAGTTTTCTAGCCTCATGTTCACTTGGGGCTAGGTGGGGCCACTGCTTCAACGAAGGTGTCCAGATCAAGGCTCTCTGCAATTTGGGTGGCTACCTTCATGAACATCTCCATGAAGTCTTGGATTTTGGCGTGCTATTGTTTGGAAACCTCCGAGGACTTCAACTTATTCTCGTCCAGCCCCTTGTAGTGGACCCGAACCAATGAAAGAGTCACGTCATCTCCGGCTCGGTCCACTGACTTCTTCCAAGCTTTCACTCGATTTGGGACATCTCTCACTCGGGTGTGCATAGTTTCCAGGTCCTTGGAGGGGTCTTCATCAGAAAAGAGCTCTTTCTAAATGTCCATAATTGCAGTGCGGATCCTCTTTATATAAGAAACCACTTCGTCGACACGTTCTTCTAGTCGGAGAAAGGCCATAGCATCGCTGTCCTTAAGCAGCTCTCGGGATGGGTCCAACTCTTTTTCTATCTTGTCGTCTCCTCAGCAATGTCAAACAGAACTCTGGGTTTAGTTGAATAAAGCAAGAGATCAGAGTCGACTAAATTTCACTCAGTTATTCAAGAATAAATTTGATCCGTTCGAGTGGGTTTACCATTGAGCTTCTCAGCCACAGTGTTGCCGAACTCTTCGACAAATTGCTCTAGCTCGACCTTCTTAGTAGGGATATGCTCAAGCTTGGTCTTAAATCCAGCGAGATCCTCGTTGGACTTCTTCATGGCAACTTCAAGGGTTTTCTTTTCCTCCTCCAGTCGCCCGACTGACTTTAGTTTCTCCTCGGTCTCCTTAGCCTTTCGGCTGGCTCCTTCTGGGCAGCTGCCAGTTCTATATCCTTCTTCTCAAGCGCCGTCTTCACAGTTACTAAAGTAACAAAACTCTTTAGTATTTCGATTACTTTACAGTTTTCTCCACGAAGATCTGACGAGGTAAATTTAGTCGTAGAGGGAGAAAGAACAGAGATGGTATCACTTGGACATGAAGAACATACCTTCCATTGCATTCTTCTCTTGCTCCAGTGAGGCACTCTTGGCCTTCTCAACCTCAAGATCAAGGTGCAGGGTTAACACTTCCTCCTTCGGAACATTGTAGTGGCTTCCGAGATCACCAATAGACTACAAACAACAAATGGAAGGAAAGTTATAATCAGACAAAAACATATGGTCCGTCAATCGAATACAACATAACAGGTCATTCAATTGACGTTTAAAGTTCTAAGACTCCCGCCAACTGCTTAAGTCGACGACAACCTTGGGGACTACACCTAGTGGGTGTGCTCAGTGCGCCCCCACTGGAAAATCGAGGTGAATACATTCTTCTCGACAACAGAACAGACATTTCTATGCTTTTAGACTACCGCCGACTGCTTCAGTCGACCATAGCCTCGGGGACTATACCCAGTGGGTACGCTCAGCATGCCCACACTAGAAAGTTAGACACCCAATGGGTGTACCTAAATGCAAACCCACTCGGGATTAAAACCAAAGACAGACGAATCGAGATGCCGAATGAAGAAGGTACTTTCAAGAGTACTTACTCAGACATTCTTCTCCAGCGCCGCACTCGCATCGTACGCCATCGTCAGTCGATCACACATCAGCTCCAGCTGAATCAGCGCCTCCTTGCTTGCTCCCGTCTGGTCCTCTGGGACATGGTGTTTCAAGAAGATGTTGGTCTTAGGAGGAATCGGCATAAGAGGTGACGTGCTGGTTCCCAGTGCGACTCCAGCTCCCAAGCTTGTTCTTTGTGATGACGCCAAGGCACATCCAAGTGATGGCTCCTGCATTAGACCCTCTATGTTCGCAGGAGGATTTGGCATTTCAGCTTTATCAATCACATTGATGTCGATCACACTAGTCGTAGGTACAAGTGTTAAAAAATCATTTGGAAATGAACAGGAGTAAAATCACAACATATACAAGAAAAGCCTTAGAGCTTACCCTTTGAGGACGCCGTGTTAACTTTGTCTTGCTCCCTCTCTAGAGTTTGGGGTTCAGGAAAAGTAGTTGAAGTATCACCACTATAAAGGAAGCATTCAGATTTTTAAACTCACTTGGAGGGATTTCAACAATAATCTTCGAGTGAAAATTCTTACGCTGAAGCAACTGGGATGGTCATCTTGATCATCGGAATGTGTTGGGGATATAACCCCGTGGTGAGACCCACCCAGGTGGGGCCGGGTTACGCTTGGTGTCTCATTAGCCAGACAAAAGCCAATGGGCCTGGAGACATATGGAGGTTTACCAAAGATCGGCCTGGGCAAGGCCCAGATCAAGAAAGCATGAAGACCCGGGCGGTTAAGCCGCCTAGAGACAGTTTGCCCAGGAAGGCAAGGTGACATAGAGATAGAATCAGATACATTGTAAGAATCGGTATGAGACTTGTAACCCATGGTCTTGGCCTCCTATATAAGGGCGAGACCCAGGGAGACTTAGAGAGAGACTGAGCAATCGAGAACTAGGTCAAGCGAATCCGCTCCCTTGTAATCGATACCCCAATCAATACAACACAAGCATGATGTAGGCTTTTACCTCATCTCGAGGGGCCGAACCTGGGTAAACTCGTGTCCTTCGTCCCAACCAACCCCTTTGAGTCCATCACCCTAGCGATGGCCTCAAACATAAGTCCTCGGACAGCTGCCGTGACAAAACCACCTTCCGGGGCTTGGCTGCAACAACCTTGGCTTGCTTCGCAACCTTCTCGGGCGATGAAGCCAGTTCCGCATGACCTCACTTCAAACTGTGGATCGTGGGAGCATTGATAGTTGGCTTGACAACATTCGACACCTTCGGACCACCACCAACAACTCCCGGGTCATGGCATGATTTGGAGTGAGACTCCGACACATGGTCTTCCGAGCGCGAGAACTCCACCTCGTAGATCTTGTCCGAGTCCTCCTTTTTGCCATCGTCTTCATCGTCATCGCCTTCTTCCCCTTTCCCCACCCCGGTTGAGTCTTCCGCGAGATCTGTATCGCTTGCCACATCAATTGGATCTCGATTCAATATTGGAATCTCACTAATCAAGCCCACGGAAACCTAAAGAATGGAAAATGAATCAATCAAGCTGATATTCGAAAAGTACAACAATGTCAGATAACACGTCTACTAAAGTTACCTCATTCGCGGTCTTCCTGACGAGAATGGATGCACCAACATGCACCCCCTAGGGTTATCTCGTGCTGTAGTGATTGCCTTGATCTTGGCTTTAACTATCTCTGCATCGAGTTCTTCTAGGTGCGTCATAGTGGTGTCATCTGCTCCAGTGTATTCCCACATAGGGTGGGCTCTAGCTTGCAGTAGTTGAATTCTCCTCTGAAAGGAGACTTCAAGCAGGTCCAGAACATCGATACCCTTCTGCACTAAGACCACCAGAGCAGTCACCAGGATGTCTATGTCTACTTTCTCTTCTTTGGTTACAGTCAGCTTGGGAAGCGACCGAATGCATTTTGACGTATATAGAGGAAGTCCCGGCTAGTTTTCTCCAACTGGAATATCCTGGCAGTAAAACCAGTTCTCCTGCTAACCTTTCACCAAGTCGGGAAAAGTGATTGTTGGGAAGCAGCCGTTGCCTCGCAGCTGGATTCCCAACCGCCAGAACATTTGGGTCACATTGGTCTTATCCTCAGACCTAGTGGGTTTCTTTACAGTCATCACTCGACAATTGAATAGGTTCTTAAACAAGCCCCAATGAGGATGGTAGCCTAGGAAATTCTCACACAAAGAAACGAAAGCAGCTAGGTACACCATGGCATTGGGTGGAATGTGATGGAGCTGAACACCGAAGAAATCTAAGAAGCGATGGAAGAACGGATGAGGCAGAAGGGAAAAACTTCACTCGAGGTGAGTCACCAAGAGAACACGCTCACTCCCCCGTGGCAAAGGATCATCTTCACCCGCCTCTAACAGCCTCCAACTCCCTCTGGCTAGGAGACCCTAGTCCTCCATCTCGAGCAATCGGGCCTTGGTGACCCGTGACACCATCTAGTCGCCTTGTGTCCACCCCGCCGGCGTGCCAGCGCTCGAGGAGGAACCGCGCAAGCCCCTCTTCACCCGCTCGTCTTTCACAGTCGCTCCGCGGTTCATCTCCTGCGAGGTTGGGTTCGTCTCGCAGTGGGAGGCTCGGTGGGGTTTGGTTGTTGACGTTGCAAAAGTTGAGGGAAGGAAGGAGAAGTTAGATCTGTTCCCCTCTCATAGTATCTTCACCTCTTATAGCAGAAATCAGGGGAAATCTCTGGCCATCAATCCGCAAGCGGAGCGAGAGTCGCGGATCTACTGTTTATGCTCTCAGGGACACATGGCAAAAATTGTGGTGCGGTTATTGAGGCATTGTGCCCACTATCCCCAAATCCTGTGGAGCAACCGTTTTGTTGCATGTCTGCACACCCTCCACATTTTCGAACGCGCAGGGACTTCTTCATGCCTTATAAAAGAAGAGCTCAGCGCTCTGAATTGCCTGACGATTCATTTATAAAACGAATGGCCGGACTGTTATAACGAGGCACTCAGACAGAATAACATTATATCTAGATAGTTTCTCCTAGGAAACACTACAGTTTCGAAGATAACATCGCATATGCAAACTATGATATTTGGCCAAGGAATGTTAATCCTGAATCTATCGATGCTTGCATTCGAGTGGGAAATGACGCAAGGCATTTCTTGAAACACCTCTAAGGTGTCATCGGTACTCCTGAGTGTCGATCACTCCTCCATGCAAACCTCACAGATTCAGGGGCTACTGATGAGGTCATCTACTATAGGTAGGGTCACAAGACAGACTTCTAGGCCCATCTATAGACCCTCGTTGGCATTGGAGCTCTAGAAATAAAAGTGCACTCGGACGCATTTCAAGATGCACTTGCAACATCACCCGGACGACTGTGACACACATTCGGACGTCAGAAGATCAACAGCCCAGGAGGCATAGCGTACGAGTAACTCAAGGGGCGTCCGTTGTCGTAGTTAATCAGGCGTTATCAGTAACACCCAAGTTAAAGCGGCAGTTCCTGTAATGAAGCCTTAACTTGCATTTATTACGGTGCTCAGCTGGTGGTGCACTCTATATAATCCACCATCGGGTGCAGTAACAAGGTTCTGACACATATATTCTCCAATTTCGCCATAAGCAAAACAAACCAGCCTCCGAGCTTGAGACGTAGGGCTTTTACCACTTCTGAGTGGGGGCCCTGAACTCATACACCTCCGAGTGAATACCTGAGCCGTAGCTAGACTTCCCCCCTTCATTCGTACCCCTAATAGTATTGTCAGGCTAGTTCCCTCGACAGATAGTTTCCTGATGAGCAATTGGCTGCAATAAATGTTTCTCAAAGCACTCCATGGTATGCTGATTATGCTAATTACATTGTTGCTAAATATATACCACCTAGCTTCACATACCAACAAAAGAAAAAAATCTTCTATGATTTAATACATTACTTTTGGGATGACCCACATATTTATAAAGGAGTAGATGGTATCATTACGCATTGTATACCATAGCATGAACAGGAACAAATCCTATGGAAATGTCATTCCGAAGCATATGGAGGACATCATGTGGGAGATAGAACTGCTCATAAGGTATTGCAATCTGGTTTTTATTGGCCTATTCTCTGCAAGGATGCGCATAAGATTGTCTTGTGTTGTGATGAATGTCAGAGAATTGTTAATATCAGTAAGCATCAGGAAATGCCTATGAATTATTCACTTTTTGTTGACACATTTGATGTTTGGTTTGTTTATTATATGGGACCTTTTCCTTCCTCTAATTGGTATACTCAAATTTTTGTTGTTGTTTATTATGTCACTAATTGGGTAGAAGCCATTCCAACCAGTAGTGATGATCATAACACTTCCATTAAAATGCTTAAAGAAGTTATTTTCCCGAGGTTTGGAGTCCCTAGATATCTAATGATTGATGGTGGTTCACATTTTATCCATGGTGCTTTTCGTAAAATTCTTGCTAAATATGATGTTAACCATAGAATTGTATCACTTTATCATCCTAAATCTAGTGGTCAAGTTGAACTTAGCAATAGAGAAATAAAATTGATATTACAAAAAACTGTCAATAGGTCTCGAAAGAATTGTTCTAAGAAATTAGATGATGCACTTTGGGCATATAGAACAGCATATAAAAATCCTATGGGTATGTCTCCATACAAAATGGTATATGGGAAAGCTTGTCATTGGCCTCTAGAGTTAGAACATAAAGCATTAGGGTTAATTAAAGAACTCAATTATGACTTCAAACTTGTTGCTGAAAAGAGGTTATTTGATATTAGCTCATTAGATGAATGGAGAACCCAAGCTTATGAAAATGCCAAGTTATTTAAAGAAAAAGTTAAAAGATGGCATGAAAAAAGAATCCAAAAGCGAGAATTCAAAGTTAGAGAATATGACTTTTGTACAATTCTCCTTTCAGATTTTTTGCAGGAAAAATTCTCTCCAAATGGGCAGGACCATATGTTATTGAAGAATTTTATCACTCTAGAGCTATCAAGATTAATAATGTCGAAGGTACTAACCCAAAGATGGTCAATGGACAAAGAATTAAACACTATATCTCAGGTACGCATATTAATGTTGAAATAAATGTTATCAAAACCATTACACCAGAGGAACACATAACAGAAACCTTCCGGAACACTCCAGAATCGTGAAAAATAAGAGGTACGTGATAAGGTAAGTAAACGGACTCCGAAAAATCCGCAAAATATTTTTTATCAGTTTTGGAATATTTTAGAATTTACTAAATAAGAAATAAACCGGAAGGCAAACAAGGTGAGCACGATGCACCAGGGCGCATTTGTCATCTCTGGCACGCCCTGGTGGGTGGTGCCCACCTTGGGAACCTTCCGACTCCATTTTCCTTCCGTTTGCTTAATTTCCAAGAATAAAAATTCTTCATAAATACCCCCGATTGTTTTGATCACCGCATCGCCAGATTGTCCCGCGTTCTTGTTTCGTACCGTTTTCCTAGCCGATATGTCAAGCCAGGCATCATGTCTTCTTCCTCTCTCAATAATGTAGAATAGGATGCTTTGTTGATGAAGATGGAGCTGAAGAGAGAAGAGCCAAAAGAAGCCAAACAATGGGGATAAGGGCAAGGAAACTATGCAGAATCAAGATGAAGAAGGAGGGCAACCCATGGACACGGCAGAAGAGGAAGAAGAAGATATCCTTCAACCTTACTACCATCATCTCACCCCTCTTGAAATTGAAGATTTTAGGGCTTTCGAAGCGGTTCATGTTCAGAATAAATTCCCCATTCGTGAAAATATTTTGCCAGAGGAGCACATCACCACCCTCAAGGGCATCATCTGCAAATTGAAGTATTTGCTGGAGCTGAAGTGTGATGCCTCATCACCACCACCTTCATCATCATCACCACCAAAGGATACTTGAGTACACGGCTAAGGGCACTCCCCTTGGCTTGACCCAAGCTTGGGGGAGGTGCCCCGGTATCATATCACCATCACTTTTTATCTTTATGTTTTTATTTCACTTGATTAAAATCATGATAAAAAAAATAAATGAAAAACATCATATGCTAATATTATGGTGAGTAATTACATCACAATAAAGAAAAGTATAAGTAGTAAAAATTATTGGAGATTGGCAAACATAGCATTAGTCTGTGATGCAATTCAGGAAAGAATCAATTAGGGAAGAAACGATCCACATGCAAATACACTATCATGGACATATTTTATGATTCTGAGCTCCCATTAAATATTATATGCCAAAATTGTTGAAGTTGGACAAGGAAGACAATGTAATGACTTATGTTTGTTCGTATTCACATAGAAGTTATATTTTCATAGATCCTTCAACATGTGGTGCTTGCTAAATATCTTTGCTAGACAAAAATTCTGCACTAAATAGAGATACTACTTGTGCATCCAAAAACCCCAAACCCAAACTCATGTTTGAGAGTCCACCATACCTACCTATGGATTGAATAAGATCGTTCAAGTAAGTTGTCATCGATGCATCGAGGAAATAAAATTTGCTTGTAAAAGTGTTGGATCAATTAGTGTAATAGGAAATCGAGCGTCGCACGAACTTGTGATGGCAAAGTAATAAAAGTGACAGACTTCATAATAAAGCTTGCTATCACAAGGGGCAATACAACATGACATTCTTTTGCACTAAGGGATTTAGCATAAAAATGAAAAAGTGCATAACAACCTCTACTTCCCTCTGTGAAGGGCCTATCCTTTACCTTTATGTATTTACTTTTATGCAAGAGTCAAAGTATTCTTCCCTATTCCTCTTTATTTTTTCCTTTTGCAAGCATCATGTTGTGAGGAAAGATTTAGGCACATATCTCTAGTGGGATATGAGTGAGCATGAGTTATTATTGTTGACATCACCTTTGAGGTGAATACGTTGGGATGCGAAACTATAAGCCCCTATATTTCTATGTGTCCGGTTGGAACTTTTTGCTCATGGGTATGCTGTGAGTGTTAACAATCATAGAAGACTAAATGATGGCTGAGTATGTGGATGGCATGACAAAAGAATCCAAAACCAAGAATTCAAAGTTAGAGAATATGATATTTTGTACAATTCTCCTTTCAGATTTTTTGCAGGAAAAATTCTCTACAAATGGGATGGACCATATGTTATAGAAGAATTTTATCACTCTGGAGCTATCAAGATTAATAATACCGAAGGTACTAACCCGAAGATGGTCAATGGGCAAAGAATTAAACACTATATCTCAGGTATGCATATTAATGTTGAAATCAATGTTATCAAAACCATGACATCGGAGGAACACATAAGAGAAACCTTCCGAAACACTCTAGAATGGTGAAAAATAAGAGGTATGTGATACGGTAAGTAAACGGACTCCAAAAAATCCGCAATTTTTTTTTATCATTGTTGGAATATTTTAGAATTTTACGAAATAAGAAATAAACCGGAAGGCAAACGAGGTGAACACAATGCACCAGGGCGCAGTTGTCATCCCTGGCGCGCCCTGGTGGGTGGTGCCCACCTTGGGAACCTTCCGACTCCGTTTTCCTTCCATTTGCTTGATTTCCAAGAATAAAAATTCTCCATAAATACCCCCGATTGTTTTGATCACCGCATTGCGAGATTGTCCTGTGTTCTTGTTTCGTACTATTTTCCTAGCAGATATGTCAAGCCAGGCATCATGTCTTCTTCCTCTCCCAATAACGTATAATAGGATGCTTCGTTGATGAAGATGGAGCTGAAGAGAGAAGAGCCAAAAGAAGCCAAATAATGGGGATAAGGGCAAGGAAGCTATGCAGAATCAAGATCAAGAAGGAAGGCAACCCATGGACACGACCGAGGAGGAAGAAGAAGATATCCTTCAGCCTTACTACCGTCATCTCACCCCTCTTGAATTGAAGATTTTAGGGCTTTCAAAGTGGTTCATGTTCAGAATAAATTCCCCATTCGTGAAAATATTTTGCTAGAGGAGCACATCACCACCCTCAGGGGCATCATTTGCAAATTGAAGTATTTACTGGAGCTGAAGTGTGATGCCTCATCACCACCACCTTCATCATCATAACCACCAAAGGATACTTGGGTACATGGGTATGGGCACTCCCCTTGGATTGAGCCAAGCTTGGGGGAGGTGCCCTGGTATCATATCACCATCAATTTTTACCTTTATGTTTGTATTTCAGTTGATTACATTCATGATAAAATAGAAGAAATGAAAAATATCATATGCCAATATTATGGTGAGTAATTACATCACAATAAAGAAAAGTATAAGTGGTAAAATTTATTGGAGATTGGCAAACATAGCATTAGTCTGTGATGCAATTCATGAAAGAATTAATTAGGGAAGAAAAGATCCACATGCCAATACACTATCATGGACATATTTTATGATTGTGAGCTCCCATTAAATATTATATGCCAAAATTGTTGACGTTGGACAAGGAAGACAATGTAATGACTTATGTTTGTTCATATTCACATAGAAGTTATATTTTCATAGAGCCTTCAACATGTGGTGCTTTCTCAATATCTTTCCTAGCCAAAAATTCCACTCTAACTAGAGATACTACTTGTGCATCCAAAAACCTAAAACCCAAACTCATGTTTGAGAGTCCACCATACCTACCTATGGATTGAATAAGATCCTCCAAGTAAGTTGTCATCGGTGCATCAAGGCAATAAAATTTGCTTCTAAATGTGTTTGATCAATTAGTGTAATAGGAAATTGAGCGTCGCACGAACTTGTGATGGCAAAGTAATAAAAGTGAGAGACTACATAATAAAGGTTGCTATCACAAGGGGCAATACACCATGACATTCTTTTTCACTAAGGGATTTAGCATTCAAATGAAAAAACGCATAACAACCTCTGCTCCCTTTCTGAAGGGCCTATCTTTTACCTTTATGTATTTACTTTTATGCAAGAGTCAAAGTATTCTTCCCTATTCCTCGTTAATTTTTTTCCTTTTGCAAGCATCATGTTGTGAGGAAAGATTTAGGCACATATACCTAGTGGGATATGAGTGAGCATGAGTTATTATTATTGACATCACCTTTGAGGTGAATATGTTGGGAGGAGAAACTATAAGCCCCAATCTTTCTATGTGTCCGGTAGGAACTTTTTGCTCATGGGTACGCTGTGTGTGTTAACAATCATAGAAGACTAAATGATGGTTGAGTATGTGGACTTGCCAAAAGGCTCCTATGTGAGACCCTTCCAGCAAATATGATGAATTGTAGTTGCAAAGTTGAATAAGAACATAGTTTGTTGGTTTCCAATAAGGTTTATGCTTTATACTTCCACATTGTGATGAATTGTTACTTGCTCATAAGAAGTTACATGATGTGTCATCAAGTAAAGGTTATATGAAAGAGTTATATGTTACAGTTTATTACTGTTATAATAATAAGCATGACGCTACTATGTCCGTATTTTGTTTTTATCGACAACTCTCTCTCAAACTATGTGGACATGTTCTTCGATATCGGCTTTTGCTTGAGGACAAGTGAGGTCTAAGCTTGGGTGAGTTGATATGTCCATTTTGCATCATGTTTTCCTACTGTTATTTATAATGTCTTTATGCATAATAATGCTTTGGGGAGTAATTCTAGTGCCTTTTGTCTCATAGTTTGCAAGGTTTATACAAAGAGGGAGAATACCGTCAGCTGGAATTGAGGACCTAAAAAAAGCATGCCAGAGATACCTATTCTACACATCCCCAATGAAGGTTAAATTTTACGGATAATTTTTGTGTAAATAATGAAAAATACTGGACCTTAAAACTACCATAGGGGGTTAACCAGGGGAGGAACTCCCATGAGGGGGTGCTAGGCCCCTAGTCGTGACCTGGTGGGTGGTGCTGACCCTGGCCCACCTCCGGAGCCCATGTTCTGGTATAAATTCCCAAAAAAACCTAAAAAATAGGAGGAGGACTTTCGGGACAAGGCGTCGCCATCTCGAGGTGTAACTTGGGCAGTAGCACTTTTGCCCTCCGACGGAGTGATTTTGTCGGGGGAAGGGGAAATCGAAGCCATCTTCATCACCAACAACCCTCTCATCTTGGGGAGTCCATTCTTCATCAACATTTTGAACATCACCATCTCCTCTCAAACCCTAGTTCATCTCTTGTGTTAAATCTTTGTACCAGAACCTCAGATTGGTACATGTGGGTGACTAGTAGTGTTGATTACCTTGTGTAGTTGATTGCTATATGGTTTATTGGGTGGAAGATTATATGTTCAGATCCACTATGCTATTAAATACACCTCTAATTTTGAGCATGAGTACTATTTGTGAGTAGTTACCTTTGCTCTTGAGGTCATGGGAGAAGTCATGTTGCAACTAATCATGTGAATTTGATATGTGTTCGATATTTTGATGATATGTATGTTGTGATTCCCTTAGTGGTGTCATGTGAACATAGACTACATGACACTTCACCATCTTTGGGCCTAAGGGAATGGATTGTGGAGTAGTTATTAGATGATGGGTTGCTAGACTGACAGAAGCTTAAACCCTAGTTTATGCGCTACTTCATAAGGCTGATTTGGGTCCACATGTTTAATGCTATGGTTAGACTTTCTCTTAATATTTTTCTCGTAGTTGCGGATGCTTGCGAGGGAGTTAATCATAAGTAGGTAGTTAGTTCATGTAAGAACATCACCTTAGCACCGGTCCACCGACATATCAAATTATCAATGTAGCGAAAACACGAATAAAACCAACATGATGAAAGTGACTAGATGAAATTCCCGTGTACCATCAAGAACACTTTGCTTATCATAAGATATAGTTTGGCCTGTCCTTTCCAACAAAAGGATTGGGCTACATTTCTGCACCTTTCCTATTTTTACCATTACTTGCTTGTTACAAATTACCTTCCTATCAAACTACTTGCTACTTACAATTTAAGTGTGTGCAGAAATTACCTTGCTGAAAACCGTTTATCATTTCCTTCTGCTCCTCGTTGGGTTCGACACTCTTACTTATCGAAAGGAATACAATTGATCCCCTATAGTTGTGGGTCATTGATACGTCTCCAACGTATCTATAATTTATGAAGTATTCATGCCATGTTTACAATAATTCTATATGATTTTGCTATGATTTTATTAGAACTAACACGGACTGATGTTGTTTTTAGCAGAACTACCGTGGTGTTGTTTTTGTGTATAAATAAAAGTCCTCGAAATGGGCTGAAAATTTATGGAGAATAGTTTTGGAAAATATAAAAAATACTGGAGCGATGATTTGGGCTACGAAGTGGACGAGGAGGCCACAAGCCTGCTGGGCGTGGCCACCCCCTAGGCTGCGCCCCTGTGGCTTGTGGACTGCTCGAGCACGCCCTTGATATGAGACCGATGCCTAAAATTCCTACAAATAGTAAAACCTCTAGAAATAAACCTAGATCGGGAGTTCCACCGCCACAAGCCTCTGTAGCCATGAAAAATGAATCGGGAGCTCATTTCGGCACCCTGCCGGAGGGGGAAACCATCACCGGAGGCCATCTTCATCATCCCGGTGGTCTCCATGACGAGGAGGGAGTATTTTACCCTCGGGGCAAGGGTATGTACCAATAGCTATGTGTTAGATCTCTCTCTCTCTCTCGTGTTCTTGAGATGACACGATCATGATGTACTGCGAGCTTTATTAATATAGATGAATCAGATGTAGTTTTCCCCTCTCTATCTTCTTGTGATGAATTGAGTTTTCCCTTTGAAGTTTACTTATCGGATTGAGTCTTGAAAGGATTTGAGAACACTTGATGTATGTCTTGCGATGGGATATCCATGGTGAAAATGGGATGTTCTATTGATCCACTTCACGTATGTTTTGGTGATCAACTTCCGGGTTTCGTGACCTTGGGAATCTATGCATAGGGGTTGGCACACGTTTTTTTCTTGACTCTCCGGTAGTAACTTTGGGGCACTCTTTGAAGTTCTCGGTGTTGGATTGAACATGATGAATCTGAAATTGTGTGATGCATATCGTATAATCAAGCCCATGGGTACTTGTGGTGACATTGGAGTATCTAGGTGACATTAGGGTTTTGGTTGATGTGTGTCTGAAGGTGTTATTTTAGTACGAACTCTAGGGCTGTTCATGACACATATAGGGATAGCTCCAAAGACTGATCGGAAAATATATCTTTGAGGTGGTTTCGTACCCTACAATAATTTATTCATTAGTTCTTTGCTATTTGTGACTTTGGAGTGAACTCTTTGTCACACAATAGGTATTTACATATGATTCAACTATGTTAGTATTGTTGAGAAAAATTGCACTAGTGAAAGTATGAACCCTAGGCCTTGTTTCTACGCATTGAATACCATCTGTGCTCACTTTTATCATTAGTTACCTTTCTTTTTTTATATTTTCAGATTACAAAAACCTATATCTACTATCCATTTTACACTTGTATCACCATCTCTTCGCTGAACTAGTGCACATATATAATTTTCCATTCTATTGGGTGTGTTGGGGACACAAGAGATTTCTTGTATTTGATTGCAGGGTTGTTTGAGATAGACCATCTTCATCCTAAACCTCCCAAAGATTGATAAACCTTAGGTCATCCACTTGAGGGAAAATTGCCACTGTCCTAAAAACTCTGCGCTTGGAGGCCCAACACGAGTCTATAAGAAAAAGGTTGCATAGTAGACATCAAGCTCTTTTCTGGCGCCGTTGTCGGGGAGGTGAGTGCTTGAAGGTATATATTTATATCTTGCAATTGAATTTTTTAGTTTCTTTCTTTTCACTAGTTTGGTTTTATAACACAAAACTACACAAAATATGGAATTGAGGTTGCCTGATATGCTTCATGTATTTAATGTCTTTCGTGAAAATCACGGAATGGAAAATTGTGTTCAAGTGTTAGAAGAAGAAGTTATTAAAATGTTTGGAACGAAATGTTTGAATGATGAGCATGATACTGATATTGTTAGTATGAATTCTCCGAATATCCATGATGCTAATGATATGCAAAGCCACAAGCTTGGGGATGCTATGTTTGATGAAGATGATATGTTTAGTCCCCCAAGTTTTGATGAGAAAATTTATTATGATGAAAGCATGACGCCTATTTATGATGATTATTGTGATGACATGTATGCTATAAAGAATAATGATAACCATGATCCTTGTCATCATGATTTTATTTTTCAATTGGATTATGCTTCACATGATAGTTATTTTGGTGAGTTTACTCCCACTATTAGTCATTAGAAGAAATTGTCTTGTGTGGAGAGTAGTAAAATTTCTATACTTGTAGATGATGACAGGAATGCTTTATGTGCTGGTTATATTGTAGAATTACTGCATGATGCTACTGAAAATTATTATGAGGGAGGAAAATATGCTTGTAGGAATTACAATAATATCAAGTTTCCTCTCTATGTGTTCAAAGTTTTGAAGTTATGCTTGTTTTGCCTTCCTATGCTAGTTGATTCTTGCTCCCATAAATTGTTTGATAAAAAATCCCTATGCATAGGAAGTGGGTTAGACTTAAATGTTATTTTCATGAGATTCATGATGCTCTTTTGTATGTTTCAATCATCATTCCTATGTGAGCATCATTGAAACCATCATGCCTAGCTAAAAGCCATTAAAGAAAAGCGCTTGTTGGGAGACAACCCAACACTTTTACTTTATGTTTTGATGTGTCACATGATTAATATATTGTAGTAATCATGTTTTTTGTCTTTTATTTCAATAAAGTGCCAAGTAAAGCCTTTGGGATTGTGTGGATACTTGCTTGTTTGATTCCGTGCAAAAACAGAAAGTTTTGCGTCCAATATATGAATTATCTGATTTTACTGGAGCGTCAAAAATTCTGAAATGTTTACACAAAATTTATATAAAAATTCCTTGAGTTCACCTAATTTTTTTGAATTTTTAGAGTCAGGAAAGTATGTTGATCATTCAGATCTTTACAGAATGTTCTGTTTTTTGACAGATTCTGTTTTGCATGCATAGTTTTCTTGTTTCAAGTGTTCCTATAGCTTATATTGAGTAATATAAATTGTTGGAATGATTAAATACAGTATGTATCATGTGGGAATAATTATGAATCTTGTCTTTACAATATCTAAGTGAATGATTTATCTTTACTACACTAACCCTTCTCACGAAGTTCCGTTAGGTTTTGTGTTATTGAAGTTTTCAAGATTTGAGTGAGACACTGATATGAGGAGAATAAGGAGTGACAATAACCTAAGACTGGGGATTCACAAGGCACACCAAAGGTAATATTCAAGTAAGACTCAAGCGTCTAAGCTTGGGGATGCCCCGGAAGGCATCCCCCTTTCGTATTCAACACTATCGGTATATCTTACTTGAAGCTATGTTTTTATTGGTCACATAATATGAGTTTTCCTTGGAGCGTCATTTTATTTTGTTTTTTCTCTGTTAGGTGTTATTAATAATCATGTTTTTCAATAAAAAGTTCCAAGAATTGCCTTAGGATTCTTGCTTTGCATGTTTGATGTGTGTTGTGTATGAACAGAAACTTTTGCTGTAGTATTGGAATTTTCTTATTTAACTGCAACATGGAAAGTTTCTGAAATGTTTACACAGATTTGTAATATAAATTCCTTAGCATGTCCCAAAGTTTCATAATTTTTGGAGTTACATAAGTACATTGGTTTAATAAATTGCTACGGACTATTCTGTTTAGACATATTGTTGTCATATTTTTGTTATCTACTCGTCCTATAGTTTCCGTAGCCTATATTGGTAGATATAAACTGTGGAATTTAGGATAAAGTACATAATTTTTGAAAATTATTGTGCAACTAGGCATCCCCCCCTTCGTCTTCTACACTATCAGTATATCTTACTTGAAGCTATATTTTTTTGGTCACGTAATATGAGTTTCCCTTGGAGCATCATTTTATTTTGTTTTTCTCTGTTAGGTGTCATTGATAATCTTTTTTTCAATAAAAAGTTCCAAGAATTTCCTTAGGATGCTTGCTTTGCATGTTTGATGTGTGTTGTGTATGAACAGAAACTTTTTCTGTAGTATTGGAATTTTCATAATTTACTGCAACATGGAAAGTTTCTGAAATTTTTACACAGATTTATAGTATAAATTCCTTAGCATGTCCCAAAGTTTCATAATTTTTACAGTTACATAAGTACATTGGTTTAATAAATTGCAACAAACTATTTTGTTTAGACAGATTGTTGTCATTGTTTTGTTATCTACTTGTCCTATAGTTTCCATAGCTTATATTGGTAGATATAAATTGTGGAATGATAGGATACAGTACATAATTTTTGAAAATTATTGTGCAACTTGTCTTGGCAGTACATGTAGTGTTGATTTGTTCTTATGTGTACTAACAAATCTCACGAGTTCTTTTCGAGTTTTGTGTGGATGAAGTTTTTGAGAATAGGTGAGACCGGGATATGAGAGGATTGAAAAGATTCAAAAGCTCAAGTTTGGGGATGCCCAAGGCACCCCCAGGTAAATATTTCAAGAACTCTCAAGCATCTAAGCTTTGGGATGCTACGCATCCCACCTCGCTTCGTCAACTATCGGTTAGCCTATGTTGAGCCTAAATTTTAATTCGTTCACATGATGTGTCCTATTCTTGGAGTGCTATGTTTCTTTTGCTTGATGTTTAAATAAAATACTCAGATCTGAAAATCTTTATTGATAAAGATAGAAAGTCCTCACATAGCTACTTAATTGTTTTACTACTCATTGATCTTCACTTATATGTTCTGGAGTAGTTTTGTCATTTACTCACGTGTTTCACTTATATCCTATGAGTAAATGGTTTAATGAATTGAATATCATAAATCTGAAATTATATATGTTTTATATGTGTCGGGACCCCGATCCTAAGTCATATGAATGCAGACTATAACATATCACATCACTTTGCGGCCTCACACACGGTAAGCTCCACGGCTGCAACCTTACCTTAGCCGGGACCGTTTGCTTCTTTTGGCTCACGTATGTGAACATGTTACTGGCAATCAAATGACAGAGAACCCGAGCAGACATGACTAGTTGTAGAAACCAAGTGGCACATCCATACGGAAACAGGCATACATAACCCAGCAATGCAGGTGTTGGCCTCAGGCGTGTGTAGACGAGTCATAGCAAGCTACAAGGACACCTTTACGCCATGAGACATAAATGCCATCACTGCACGTAGACGAGTCGTAGCAGGCTACGGGGACTCCATTACACTACAAGACATTTCCCAGAAGGTACAGACACAATAGCAAAGAAGGATACATGTCGGTCAATCAATGTGTCCGGAGCAGTAGCAAGCTACCATGGCTCAGTGGAAGCACAAAGAGGCAGTTTCCTGTAAAGAGTACTACTAAAGGCACACAACTAGGTGTCGGATCCCATACATACCGTTGCATGTCACACGTACGCATGACATGCCCGATATGCATAGATACAACCATGGCATCACAACGTAACCATTCAACAACTTTTATTTAAGAGGCTCAGACGAGCCTTGCATAATATGTTCTTACAGATAGGGGTCACATGACCCGACACTCAAGTCATATAGAGAAGTTCATACAAACCAAGCGGAAGCATAAGCTGTCTGAGTACAGACAGATGAAGGGATAAAAAGGCACATGACCTAACTATCTACAGCCCGCCACATCGCATAAGATCAAAGTTGGGAGACTAGCTATTCGGCATCGTCGACATGTAGAAAGAACCCACCTGATGGGTCCTGGGTCTCATCTGTAACATTTATTAAGCAAACATGAGTACAAACATACTCAACAAGTCTTTAAAGTAGACCTAGTCTATTAATGGTCAAGTACCAACAAGGGGGTGGTGGAGTTTATGCAGCAATGCCATCTTTGACTCGTGGCTAACCTAGAGTACACAATTTTAAATCTTTGTTTAAATTTTAGATATCGCACACGAGTCCACTAACTCAATGACAATACACCACCATGGATTCACTTCCCTCTCCTGGGAGGGTGCCATCCACGGTACCCACACTTGTCTTGATATTTTTATGAGTATCCATTTGATTATCTGTGAACTACATAAGTTATCCAAGTAGTCCATATCCGAGGACGCGGCTATTCGAACAGTTTCATAGCCTGCAGGGGTGTACTTCTTCACACACGCTCTCGCCACTTATCGCTGTGTGCTCATAAAACCATGCACCTCGGCAACCTTCAAGCATAAGACCTCTAGTCCAGGCTATCACCAATTTGAGACGGAACCCGCATAGAAGTTCGGCCGAAGTTTCCGCTACGACCCCAAACGATGTGTGCAGGGTTCCCAAGCCCAGCATTCGGGTGACCCTTGGTACACCGTGTCACTGCCTACCGCGTGATAACCCACCCCTAGGGTTAGCGCTATGCACGGCCTCCAGCATACTATAAACACCAGAAACTACTTGCAACTCTTGGACTAAGGACTAAGCGACTGATAAGCCGAGAGGGGTCGAGTTACCGGAACGCAATGCGTGGTAGTAACTAGTCTTCGATCACAAACACGGAACTCAGTTCCTAAGAATGGTCCTAATGAGACAACCCGCTATGTACTCCTACTTAGCCTCTCATCGCTACCTTTACCAAATCGGGTTCATTATAAGCTTATCACATTGGAACAACAATGTTTCACTCAAGTTCATCACCTAGATGAATCAGACCTGACACAACTCTAAGCATAGCAAGCATAGCAGGCAAAGTAAGCTAAGCACATCATGGCACAAGCATCTACTAGGTATGCTAGGTTGCAAGGTTTAGCTATTTACTGTGACAATGACAGGTCATGCATAAGAATAGGTTCATCTACCATGTATGATAGACAAGTGAACATTTGTCCTAATGCAATGAACAAGAGCTGGAGCAAGAGAGTGGGATGTTATCGGAATGATCAAGGGGGGTTGCTTGCCTTGCTGGGTAGCGGGAAGGTTCTCTCCTTTGATGGAATACTCGGTGGTATCCTTAGAAGCAGGGCCTACCGCAATGTAGATAAATAGCATTCAGTACACGCAAGTGCAACAATATGATGCATGATCATGACATGGTAGCATGTATGGATGAGCTAATGCAACTAGTGTCCAAGTTAATTTGAAGGGAGTTTGAATATAGGTTCAAAATTATTCTGCATTTCAAATTCCATAAACTAACCTATTAGCAAATGTCAATGTTCTTCCACATAGGTTGCTCTAACATGCATTATAATAGCACCATTGGATTCATTGGATTTTTTTGATAAATTTTCATATATAAATTATTTTCATCTGATTTACACATTAGTTTATATGAATTTTTAAAGTTTTAAATAATTTCCGGAATTATTTTAAAACTGGAAAATGAAATATGACGTCAGCCTGACGTCACTACGACGTTAGCTCGTTGGCTGACCAGGCCAGGTCAAACCTGACATGCGGGGCCTGCACGTCAGTGACAGGGGCCAAAACTCTGGGGCTGACTGGTCAGTGGCAGGAGGCTAATTAATCAGAGGGGATTAGCCCCTGATGATGGCCACGTCGGTGCCCACCAGAGCGGGGCCGACGATGACCATCCGCACGACGGCGATCCACCGGAGTTGCGCCTTCGGCGACCATTTAGCGCGCAGAGGGCACCGGGAGATAGCACGTGCACACGCGCATCCAGCACTGCGGCGGAGGGGGCTTGGGGGCCACCGGAGCTACGGTCGGCGACGACCCGAGCGGCGGCGAGCTTCGGGCAGCAAGGGAACGGCGCCTACGGCGAGGGACAAGCCGCTAGAGGAGGGGGAAACGGAGCAGGAGCTCATGACAGGGTTGTTGGGGAAGATGGCGAGCTCGGGGACGCGCAAACGACCTCGAATCGCCGGAGGAAAGCTTTGGCGGCCGGCAAGGAAGAAACAGCGACGGCGCGTCGTGAAGGGCTCCCGGCTTCTTCTAGCGTCACGAGGGGGATGAGGGGGTCACTGCGGGGCTGCTAGTGGGCTTAGAGGGGCACGGGGGCGGCTAGAACGATGGTGGTGAGCTCGAGCAGGGCTCGGCCATGGCGGTTGGGAGGAAAAAGGGGGAGAGAGAGCTGCGGCGACAGGAGGAGGAGAAATGGAGGGAGGGCTCGATCTGGACGTCTCCCTGGAGTCTATCCCTCCATCCAGGTGGGCACACACACAGGAGGTGGCCGACGCGCGGTGACCACGCGCTCGGCGTCCTTCTGGCCGGAGGTGGAAGAAGACCAGTTCGCCCCTGGTGGGCTAGGCCGGCTTCTTCCCTAGCCTAGGCAAGATTGTAATTATTTACTTTTCTGTTTTTTTGTTATTCCATTTCTGACATTTGTTCCATTTTATTTTCACGCACATATTCTATTTTAAAATATCTCAATTATTTTATATATTGAAGTTTGAATATTTCAAACTTATCCAAAAAGTTTCAGGATATTTTCAAAATTAAACTAATGATGATGCTTTATTTGGTATTTTTAGTAGCTTTATCATTTATTTTTGAATTGCTTCAGTTGTTCAAATATTTAAAATGACCCCTGTTATAATCATGCCCATATTTGTCAGACATAGGGAACATTTTGTAAGGGTATTTTGGATTTGTTGGATTTTCACCAACTTTGAATTATTTTGATTCAATGTGAGCTTGGGGTTTCTTTTAGTCCCCATTTCATGTTGATGCAAAATTGTAACTTGATGCAACACTCATGCTGTCCCATGACATCTAGCTAGGGATGTGACAACTCACCCCCACTCAAAAGAATCTCGTCCCGAGATTTTGAAGTCGTCGGGAAGAGTGCGGGGTACTCCAGTCGAAGATGATCTTCTCTTTCCCATGTGGCCTCCTTTTCAGAATGGTGTGACCATTGAACCTTGAGAAACTTGATGTTCCATCGCCGAGTGGTACACTTAGCTTGATCAAGAATATGAACAGGGTATTCTTGATATGTAAGCTTATCTTGGAGATCAAGTGCTTCATGGTCTACTTCACGGACAGGGTCTGAGAAGCAACGCCTGAGTTGCGAGACATGGACGACATCATGTACCTTGGAAAGATGCGGCGGAAGTTCCAATTGGTAGGCAACCTCTCCTCGTTTAGCAAGAATGCAAAAGGGTCCAATGTAACGAGGAGCCAATTTGCCCTTGATACCAAATCGATGGGTACCCTTCGGAGGCGTAACCCCAAGGTAAGCCTTCTCGTCAACTTTGTAGGTCACAACCTTATGATGGCGATCATATTGGCTCTTTTGACGAGATTGGACTGTTTTCAACTTTTCACGAATAATGCGAACTTGATCCTCTCCATCCTCAATCATATCCGGGCCAAAGAGTTGCCTCTCTCCGGTTTCTGACCAGTTAAGAGGTGTTCGACACCTTCGTCCATAGAGAACTACAAAAGGGGCTTTGCCCAATCTTGATTAATAACTATTGTTATATGCAAATTCGGCAAATGGAAGACATTTCTCCCAGTTCATACCGAAAGATATAACACAAGCTCAGATCATGTCTTCGAGGATTTGATTGACTCTCTCAACTTGACAACTTGATTGCGGGTGGGAAGAAGTGCTAAAAGATAAATGAGTCCCCATGGTGGTTTGAAAACTTTCCCAGAATCAGGAAGTAAAGATACTTTCGCGGTCTGAGTTAATCTCCAATGGAACACCATGAAGAGAGACTATTGGAGAAACATATAACTCCGCTAGCTAGATAGCAACTATACTCTCCCGAACAAGAAGAAAATGAGCCACTTTGGAAAGGCGGTCAATGACCACAAAGATAGCATTATTCCCTCTCTTGGTCCTGCGAAATCCGGTAATGAAATCCATATCGACCTTATCCCATTTCCATTCGGGAATAGCTAAAGGTTGAAGGGTGCCAGCAGGCCTTTGATTTTCTGCTTTCACGCGATGACAAACATCACAATTAGCAACGAACTGGGAAAATTCTCTCTTCATCCTAGTCCACCAGAACCTTTGGCGTAGGTCCTGATACATCTTGGTACTACCCAAATGAATTGTGAGAGGAGAATCATGAGCCTCCTTAAGGATCAATTGTTGTAGATGTTACTTCTTTGGGATCACCAAGAGGTTCTCAAAGAATACAACACCTTGATCACCCACCAAGAAGCACCTAACATTACCCTTCTTAATGTTTTTCCTGATCCGAGATATCCCGGCATCATGCTTCCGGGCTTCTATAATTTGATCCGTAAGAGTAGGTTTCACCACCAGGTTGGATAGAAATCCTTGAGGAACAATGTGGAGGTTTAACTTCTGAAATTCCTCATGGAGAAGTGGTTGAGCTTGTTGTAACATCAGGTTGCTACAATAAGACTTACGACTTAGTGCATCAGCCATGACATTGGCTTTCCCCGGGGTGTAAGTTATCCCTAAGCCGGAATATGTAATCAACTCAACCCACCGTCTTTGCCTGAGATTCAAATCCGGCTGGGTGAATTTTTTTTCAGACTTTGGTGATCAGTATAAATTTCGCAATGATTACCCAAAACATAATGTCGCCAGGTTTTCAGTGCATGGACCACAGCTGCAAGCTCAAGATCATGTGTTGGATAATTATCCTCATGTGGACGCAATTGTCGAGATGTGTATGCAATCACATGACGATCTTGCATGAGAATGCAACCTAATCCTTGTCGCGAGGCGTTGCAATAGATAACAAAGTCCTTAGAGAAGTCTGGTGGCACCAGAACGGGAGCAAAGGTCAGTCATCTTTTCAACTCCTAAAAACTGTGCTTGCATTGTGGGTTTCACTCGAACTTTTTATCTTTCTTGAGGAGTTTAGTCATAGGTTTCGCAACCTTGGAGAAATTATCGACAAAGCGTCGACAATAGCTCGCTAAGACAAGGAACCTCTAAACTTGCTTAACCGATTCAGGTTGAGTCCAATCAAGGACGGCCTGAACTCTCTTAGGATTGACAGCAATACCTTTACCAGAGATCATGTGGCCTAGATAGGTCACTTCTGGCAACCAAAATTCACACTTGGAGAATTTGGCATACAGACGGTGCTCTCGAAGTTTCATCAATACCAGCCTTAGATGCTCGGCATGTTCCTGTTCGTTCTTCGAGTAGATCAGTATGTCGTCGACGTAAACCACGACGAATTTATCTAAATACTACATAAAGATCGAATTCATCAAGCGAGACAAGGTGGCCGGGGCATTGGTTAAACCAAAGGACATGACGGTGTACTCGTATTGTCCATAACGAGTAACAAAAGCCATTTTTGGAATGTCCCCGTTTCTAATTCTGATTTGATGGTATCCCAACCTCAAATCCATTTTGGAAAAGACAGAGGACCCAGCGAGTTGATCATACAAATCGTTGATCCTGTGGAGCGGATACTTGTTCTTTATGGGGACCAGATTCACTAGCCAATAATCCACAACCATCCGATCCGATCCATCCTTCTTCTTGACAAAGAGGACGGGACAAGCCCAAGGAGAAGAACTAGGTTGTATGAAACCTTTCTTCAAAGCCTCATCGAGTTGGATCTTAAGCTCGGCTAGTACTAAGGGTGCCATCTTATAGGGTCTTCTGGCTATTGGGACAGTCCCTGGAATAAGCTCTATCACAAACTCAACATCTCTGACAGGAGGAATTCCTGGCAGTTCTTCTGGAAAGACATCCGGAAAGTCACGGACTACCGAAATATCTCCTAACTCTGGAAGAGGGCTAGCATTGAGGGAATAGAGTTGGCGCTTGGCTATTCAAGTGGAGACATTAACTATCTCACCCGATGGATGTGTAAGTTGAACATTCCTAATATGAGTAGTAATCTTAGCATAGTGGGCTTTCATCCAATCCATGCCTAGAATGATTTTGATGTCCGAAGACTTGAGGGCTATCAAAGATGCTAGGAAGACTAGCCTATCTACCAGAATCTCATTATCAGGGCTCACTCTAGAAGTTTGCCACTTTGAACCAGGAGTCTGGACTACTAAAGGAGTAGGCATGTCACAAAAAGACATGTTATGCAACTATGCATAACTTTCTGAAATGGAAGAATGAGATGCCCTAGTATCAAATAGAACAGATGCTGGATGACTATTGACAAGGAGCGTACCTAGGATAACATCAGGATACTCAATGGCTTCCTCAGCAGAGACATAGTTCACTCGTCCACGAGCAGGAGCTGGCTTCACGTAGAAGGCTTTTCCCGCCTTCCCACGTCCAGCGGGCTTGGCATTAGCCTGAGGGCAATCACGAGAGTAGTGTCCTGGTTCTCCACATTTGTAGCAGACCACGGTGGCATGGGGAGCAACATTGGCAGGCGGACCTCCAAAGGGCCTGGCTAGAGGGTTGGGCTGAGCTGGGCGAGGCGCCTGGAAGGATGGCCTCGTGGTGTATCTTTGCGGCAGAGCTGCGTTGGGCACCCAGACCCGGCGTTTGTTGGAGCCTGAGCCAGATGTGGGGCTGAAGTCACAGTTGTGCTTTCTCGTGGCCTCATAGTCAGTTTGTGCAGTGTCGGCTTTGATAGCCTTGTTGATGAGAGCCTGGAAGGTTGTGCACTCATGCATGTGCAGATCTCGTCGGAGCTCGGGATTGAGTCCCTTGCGGAACCTAGCATGTTTCTTGCCATCAGTTGAAACTTCCTCTGGAGCATAGCGAGCAAGATTGTCGAACTCATGGCTATAGGCATCCACTGATAGTCTGCCCTAGGTGAAACCACAGAATTCCTCTCTCTTGCGATCCATCAGCCCTTCCGGGATGTGATGGGTACGAAATGATGCACTGATTTCTGCCCAACTTGGTGCGGGGCCTGCGGGATGCATGGCTTCATAATTTCCCCACCACAGATTGGCGGGTCCTTCTAGAAAGTATGTTGCAAAGGTCACCTTGTTGGCCTCGGACACATTGGCAGCCCGGATCTTGCGGAACATGCTGGTCAGCCAGTCATCCGCGTCGAGTGGGTTGACCGAATGATGATACTTAGGTGGGCACAGCCTGACGAAATCATCGATTGACACGCCATCATTGAGATCATTGCGGGGAGCATGCGTTGTGTTCTATTCAATTCGTTCCAATAGCCTTTTGGTCTCTCTCTTGTTCCTTTCGGCTTCAAGCATCACTTCTGCCAAAGAAGGAGCTTGTGGCAGATCCTCTTGCCTTGGCTGGCTTCCCTCGCCCTGCTCGGGGGCAGGCACGGGGTTATTCCTAGTGGCCACCATCCTGGGAAAACAACCCACAGCTTAATCATAGAGGACATCAACTCTAAGACATGAGATAAGGAATGTACTGGACAACAAGGCATGCAGGGTAAACACCCAACAACATGGAAATAACAACTGCCATATGAACACCATGATTCATACACCCCATGACATAGTTTGGTACAAGCCCAAGCTGAAAACAAACTACAGAGAAATGACACAACTCATCGGAGGCATTACAAGCTTCCTATACATTATCTATCTACACCTCCGGAACTCAACTCTCAACCTTGGTCATATCCCACAAGAAACGCAGCTCTGTGGCGATACGATTACTAGCATACTAGTACTAACATCCACGTACTCAAGCATCACCGTAGAATGCCTCATACAGGTTACCTCCGTAACCCGGGAGCTGCACCTGAGGATCTGGAAACACTCTAGCCTGTGATCCCTGGAAACCGTAAGGACACGCATGTGGCCTTGGTCCCCTTGCTGGAGGCAACAGCGTTCGACGAAGAGGGGTGATGCCTCCAACATCGGGCTAGTCTACGCGTGCTGGCAGATGAGTCCGCGATGGGTTCAGCATCTCCCAATCTCCATAGCCTATTTGCTCGACAGGTGCCAACTGTGTCAGGGCTCTCCAAAGACATGCATGGGTAGCATAAAGCTCCATGCGAAGGGCACGTGCATCATGATCCTTGTTTTCCAACATTTGAGCGGTCACCTGCAGCCTAGGGTCCTCATGGAAATGAACACAGTAGGTTGCGCTAAGATAACCATCCTCTCCTCCCATGGAAGCAGGAACATAACAGAACTCTGTGTTCTGAAGCAGACCATGGTGAAACCTCATGGTAGTTAGCATGGTGTAGGCGGCCTCCTGAATTGCCATATCTATGGTAACACCTAGTCCATAAGTCTAGTGAAGCGGCTCTGCAGCTCTAGGATATGAAGGATATATCTTAACAGTACACAGATACTGACTCTGGTTGAAATCTCGATACTGACTCTGGGTACCAACAGTAGCCAGCCTCCATCATAACTCTAACCAACATGGCCGTGTGACCCGGTACATCGATGCACCTGGTCAGACGGACCATGTGACGGGAAGGACGAGGGGGCATCTAAAACAGAGAATGATGCAAAGACATTAGAGACCCTAGCAGAAATTGGACAACATAACAGTTGTAATTGCTCAAACAGGATTTTGAGACAACTGCAAAAGATTGGAAAATCATAACCACTCGACTTTCTAGACTCAAATCTCTTCTCCATCTGTTTGTCACACCAACTATACTTGAGTACCGACATTCTCCTGCAAACAAGCTAGCTATTTGTCCATGGTTAGTAACTCGTCATCCTAAGCAATAGATGAGAAGCCTAGTTCTTATCCCCATAGAAAAGATGAGAAAGACTCAGCATAGCATAACTTGGGAAGAGGAGTAAAAAGAGCCTTACGTTCCCTTCCACAATGAATTCCCCTACTTTTCTATAGTGTTTCTAGACTCAACTTCGACCGGTTTGGCTTGGTAGTCCTATAGTTAGTCAGGCTCTGATACCAACGCTGTCGGGACCCCGATCCTAAGTCATATGAATCCAGACTGTAACATATCACATCACTTTGCGGCCTCACACATGGTAAGATCCACGGCTACAGCCTTACCTTAGCCGGGATCGTTGCGTCTTTTGGCTCACGTATGTGAACATGTCGCTGGCAATCAAACGACAGAGAACCCGGGCCGACATGACTAGTCGTAGAACCCAAGTGACACATCCCTACGGACACAAGCATACGTAACCCAGCAATGCAGGTGTCGGCCGCAGGCGTGTGTAGACGAGTCATAGCAAGCTACAAGGACTCCATTATGCCATGAGACATAAATGCCATCACTGCACATAGACGAGTCGTAGCAGGCTACAGGGACTCCATTACACTATGAGACATTTCCCCGAAGGGACAGACACAACAGCAAAGAAGGATACATGTCAGTCAATCAATGTGTCCGGAGCAGTAGCAAGCTACCATGGCTTAGTGGAAGCACAAAGAGGCGGTTTCCCGTAAAGAGTACTACTAAAGGCACACAAATAGGTGTAGAATCCCATACATACCATTGCACGTCACACGTACGCACGACATGCCCGATATGCATAGATACAACCATGGCATCCCAACATAACCATTCAACCACTTTTATTTAAGAGGCTCAAACGAGCCTTGCATAATATGTTCTTACAAACAAGTTCATACAAACCAAGCGGAAGCATAAGCTATCTGAGTATACGTAGATGAAAGGATAAAAAGGCACATGGCACAACTATCTATAGCCCGCCACAGGGCAAAAGGTCGTAGCTGGGACACCAGCTATTCGGCATCATCGACATCTAGAAAGAACCCACCTGATGGGTCCTGGGTCTCATCTGCAACATTTATTAAGCAACCATGAGTACAAACGTACTCAGCAAGTCTTTAAAGCAGACCTAGTCTATTCATGCTCATGTATCAACAAGGGGGTGGTGGAGTTTATGCAGCAATGCCAGCTTTGACTCATGGCTAACCTACACTACACAATTTTAAATCTTTGTTTAAATTTTAGATATCGCACACGAGTCCACTAATTCCATGACAATACACCACCATGGATTCACTTCCCTCTCCTGGGAGGGCGCCATCCACGATACACACATTTGTCTTGATATTTTTATGAGTATCCATTTGATTATCTATGAACATCATAAGTTATCCAAGTAGTCCATATCCGAGGATGCGTCTATTCGAATAGATTCATACCCTGCAGGGGTGTACTTCTTGACACATGCTCTCGCCACTTATCGCTGTGTGCTCGTAAAACCATGCACCTCGGCAACCTTCAAGCGGAAGCCCAGGGAGGTAGTCGGCCACGACCGTCAATCACATGAGACCTCTAGTCCAGGCTATCGCCTATTTGATACTGAACCCGCACAGATGGCCGGCCGAAGTTTCCGCTACGGCCCCAAACGATGTGCGTAGGGTTCCCAAACCCACCATTTGGGTGACCCCTGGTACACCGTGCCGCAGCCTACCGCGTCATAACCCACCCCTAGGGTTAGCGCTACGCATGGCTTCCAGCATACTATAAACACTAGAAACTACTTGCAATTCCTGGACTAAGGACTAAGCAACTGATAAGTCGAGACGGGTCAAGTTACCAGAACCCAGTGCGTGGTTGTAACTAGTCTTGGTTCACAAACAAGGGACTCAGTTCCTAAGAACGGTCCCAATGAGACAACCCGCTATGTACTCCTACATAGCCTCTCGTCGCTACCTTTGCCAAATCGGGTTCATCATAAGCTTATCACATCAAAACAACAATGGTTCACTCCAGTTCATCACCTAGATGAATCAGACCTGGCACAACTCTTAGCATAGCAAGCATAGTAGGCAAAGTAAGCTAAGCACATCATGGCACAAGCATCTACCAGGTATGCTAGGTTCCAAGGTTTAGCTATTTGCTGTGACAATGACAGGTCATGCATAAGAATAGGTTCATCTACCGTGTATGACAGACAAGTGAACATTTGTCATAATGCAATGAACAAGAGTAGGAGCGAGAGAGTGGGATGTTATCAGAATGATCAAGGGGGGATGCTTGCCTTGCTGGGTAGCGGGAAGGTTCTCTCCTTCGATGGAATACTCGGGGGTATCCTTAGAAGCAGGGCCTACCGCAATGCAGATAAATATCATTCAATACACACAGGTGCAACAATATGATCCATGATCATGACATGGTAGCATGTATGGATGAGCTAATGCAACTAGTGTCCAAGTTAATTTGAAGAGAGTTTGAATATAGGATCAAAATTGTTCTTCATTTCAAATTCCATAAACTAACCTATTAGCAAATGTCATTGTTCTTCTACATAGGTTGCTCTAACATGCATGATAATAGCGCCATTGGATTCATTGGATTTTTCTGATAAATTTTCATATATAAATTATTTTCATATGATTTACAGATTAATTTATATGAATTTTTAAAGTTTTAAACCATTTATGGAATTATTTTAAAACTGGAAAATGAAATATGACGTCAGCCTGACGTCACTATGACATCAGCTGGTCGGCTGGCCAGGCCAGGCAAACCTGACGTGCGGGGCCTGCACGTCAGTGATAAGGGCCTAAACTCCGCGCTGACCAGGGGTTTGACCAACCCTGGGGCCCAATGGTTAGTGGCAGGAGGCTAATTAATTAGTGGAGATTAGCCCCTGATGATGGCCACGTCGGCGCCCACCGGAGCGGGGCCGGCGGCTACTATTTGCATGGCGGCGATCTGGCAGAGTTGCGCCTCCGGCGACCAATTGGCGTGCGGAGGGCATCGGGAGATAGCCCAGGCACGCGCGCATCGAGTGCTTTAGCAGAGGGGGCTTGGGGGCCACCGAACCTATGGCCGGCGACGACCCGAGCCGCGGCGAGGTTTAAGCTGTAAGGGAACGGCGCCTACGGCAAGGGACGGGCCGCTAGAGCAGGGGAAACGAAGCAGGAGCTCACGACAGGGTTGCTGGGGGAGATGGCGAGCTCAGGTACGCGTAGACGACCTCGAATCGCCGGAGGAAAGCTTCAGCGGCCGACGGGGAAGAAACGGCAACGACACATCGTGCAAGGCTCCCGGCTTCTTATAGCATCATGAGGGGGGCTAGGGGGTCGCTGCGGGGCTGCTGGTGGGCTCAGAGGGGCATGGGGGCGGCTAGAAAGACAACGGCGAGCTCGAGCAGGGCTCGACCATGGCGGTAAGGAGGAAAAAGGGGCGGAGAGAGCTGCGGCGACTAGGAGGAGGAGAAATGGAGGGAGGGCTCGATCTGGACGTCTCGCTGGAGTCTATCCCTACATCCAAGCGGGCACGCACGCAGGAGGTGGCCGTCACGCGGCGACCACGCGCCCGACGTCCTTCTGGCCGGAGGTGGAAGAAGACCGGTTCGCCCCTGGTGGGCTGGGCCGGCTTCTTCCCTGGCCCAGGCAGATTTTAATTATTGACTTTTCTGTTTTCTTTTTGTTATTCCATTTGTGACATTTGTTCCATTTTATTTTCAGGCACATATGCTATTTTAAAATATCCCAAATATTTTATATATTGAAGTTTGAATATTTCAAACTTATCCAAAAAGTTTCACGATATTTGAAAATTAAACTAATGATAATGCTTTATTTGGTATTTTCATTAGCTTTATCATTTATTACTAAATTTCTTCAGTTGTTCAAATATTTAAAATGACCCCTGTTATAATCATGTCCATATTTATTAGACCTAGGGAACATTTTGTAAGGGCATTTTGGATTTGTTGAATTTTCACCAACTTTGAATTATTTTGATTCAATGTAAGCTTGGGCTTTCTTTTAGTCCCCATTTCATGTTGATGAAAAATTGTAACATAATGCAACACCCATGCTGTCCCATGACATCTAGCTAGGGATGTGACAATATGCTTATCCCATGGGAAGTAATGGCTTCACATATAAGAAGCATAGGTGGTAAAATTTATTGAAAGTTAGGAAACACCACATTGGTCACTTGCAATATTCATGAAAGAATATTGAAGGAAGAGATATTTCACACATAAATATACTATCTTGGACCTCTTCTATGATTGTGAGCCCCATTAAATATTTTCAAGCTTGAGAAAATTAGTTGAAGTTGGACAAGGAAGACAACATAATGAGTTATGCTTGGGTATATTTCTATAGAAGTTATATTGTTATGAATCCTCCAACATGTGGTGCTTTCTTCCACCTCATACTAGCCAAAACTTCTACACCAAGTAGAAATACTACTTTTGCATCCAAACACCCTTAAACCCAAACTGGTTCCATCTGAGTCCACCATACCTACCTATATGTGGTATTTACCTTCCGTTCTAAGTAAATTTGCATGTGACAAACTCTAAACCTTCAAATAATATTTGATTTTGTATACCCGAATCACTCGTATAGTGACTAGGGGTTGTCAATATCTTCCATGCTAGGTGGGTTATTCGCACGATATGTGTTTATTCACTATCATTCACGAGAAAGTGGCTCGTATTCGGGACTCCCTGTTCCATGCTCAAAAATCAAATCAAAAGATAATCAACCAAAACTCCCCCAGGATTGTTGTTTGTATAGACGGTTCCCGTGGATTCGTCTCGTCGTGGAGTGTGATTGATTGGTGGAGGGGGAGTAAAAACTTTACCATTCTATTTGGGAACCGCCTATAATGTATCTAGCATGTAAGATACCAAGATCTCTTGGTTGTTATGTCGAAAATGATAGCATACTGCTCAAAATTATTATTCATCTCTGTTTCAAAAGCTCGAGCTCTGGCACCTGTGCAAATCAATGCTTCCCTCTGCGAAGGGCCTATCTTTTACGTTCTAGTACTTACATTTATACAAGAGTCATGGTGATCTTCACCACTTCCTATATTTCGCCTTCTTCTCTTGGCAAGCATCATGTGGTGGGGAAAGATCCAAGCATATATGGCCATTCAAATATATTTGATCATGAATTCTTATTTTTGGCAATTATCTATATGATAAATAAGTTGGGAAGCGAAGCTTTAAGCCCCTACCTTTCTCTATGTTCGACGGATGCCATTTGCTCTAAAAATATGCTTTGCGTGTTAGCAATCATGGAAAACTATATGACAGTTGAGTATGTGGAATTTGCTAAATCAAAGCTCTTACATAGACCCTTCCTGAAAATAAGATGAATTGCAATTGTTTGGTGACTAAAAGCATAGTTTGTTAGTTCTCATGAAACATTATGGTCTATACTTTAACATGTGAATAGCTTTTTACTTCATCATGATAAGTTTTATGAGATGGTCTACTGTTTATGATTTATAATGATGCTAGAAAAAAGTGATTGGAATTATCATTGATCAAACATGTGCACCTGCTAGCATTCACACTTCATAAATTATTTCTTTTATCATTTACCTACTTGAGGACGAGCAGGAATTAAGCTTGGGGATGCTAATACATCTCCAATGTATCTATAATTTATGAATTATTCATGACATGTTCACAATAATTCTATATGATTTTGGTATGATTTTATTAGAACTAACCCGGACTAACGCTGTTTTCAACAGAACTACCGTGGTGTTGTTTTTGTGCAGAAATAAAAGTCCTCGGAATGGGCTGAAAATTTATCTTTAGAGGAAAAGCATTAATGTGGTACATGCTATTGGATGATACTAGATCATGGGACCGGAATCTCTTGAAGCTGAAATTTCATAAGAAGTTTTATCCTATGCATCTAGTCCATCGTGATTAGAACTTTATTTATAATTGTTGGCCTTGTGAATGAGAAAGCATTGCTCAATCTTGGGGAGGCTTAAATCTATGACGCGCACCTGACCCAATCACGATCTATCAAGAGAAATGATTATACAAAAAATTATGCTCGTCTTTCTCATAATGATCAAGCGATTCTTCTTCTAATGGTTCTCACATGAACAAGACCATTGAATTTAAATGGTAACTTCTAGAAATAATTAAATGCAACTCTAATGATTGGCAATTCGATGTAAAGATTCAAGTATAAAGCTTAAGTTTTATTGTGTTAAATATTTTATGGAAACCGATACTTTTCATAAGTTTAGCAATAAATATGGTCTTGACTCTGAGATAGTAGCTACTTCCTATGAATCATTTGTTACTCATCTTTTCCAACCCAATGAGAAATGATTTAAATACCATCCACCTATTGAAAATTTAGTAGAATAACCACTCAAAGTTAAACAGGAAGCAATTGTCTATCATGTTGATCGATTGGTACCAACTGCTTCTATTGAGAAACCTCCTTTCCCTGTTAGGATTAGGGAACATGCTAAAGCTACAATTGTTGTTAATAAAACTTATGTTAGAACACCCGATCCTTATGAACTTATAAATGTGGAGCCTAATATTTTTTTAGTTAAAGATCTCTTGGTTGATAATATTGATGGCCATGTTATTTACTTCTGTGCTGAAGGTCCTGGAACTGCAAAGCCTGTTAGAAATGAACAGGACAACATAAAAACAAACCAGTTATTGGCATACCTGTTGTCTCTGTTAAGATTGGAGATCATTGCTATCATGGTTTATGTGACACGGGTGCTAGTATTAGTGCTATACCTTTTACCTTGTATCAAGAAATTATGCATGATATACCACCCTCTAAAATTGAAGATATTGATGTCACTATTAAACTTGCAAACCGCGATACTACCTCGCCACTTGGGATTGTTAGAGATGTTGAGGTCCGGAGTGGAAAAGTCAAGTATACCATAGATTTCGTTGTACTTGGATCTTAACAATATAATTTTTGACCCATTATATTTGGTAGACCTTTCTTGAATACTATAAATGTTGAAATTAATTGTGTTACCGTAGGATCAAAAGTATGTCTAGAGGGGGGTGATTAGACTACTTGACCAAAAAAATTCTACCTTTTCCCAATTTTAAGTGTTGTAAGATTTTAGTAATGATAGCAAGTCAAGCACACCTTACACATGCAGTTCTAAGAGTATAGCAGCGGAAATTGAAGACAAGCATATGCAGTAGAGGATCGGTAGGAAGATCAAACGCAATTTGGAGACATGAATTTTTTTCCTATGGTTCCAATAGGTGGTGCTATAGTATATCCATGTCTATGGAGACTTCAACCCACGAAAGGTAATCGTCGCGAGAGTCCATGAAGGGCTCTACTCACGGAGGGTTCCACGAAGAAGCAACCTTGTCTATACCATGATGGCCTACGTCCACGGAGGACTAGCGTAACTCGGGGGTAGATATTCATGAAGTAGGCGATCTCCTTTCCTTTACAAACTTCTTGGTTCACTCCACAACACGAAGTAGGAGGCTCCCAAGCGACACCTAACCAATCTAGGTGGCACCACCCTCAAAAAGGTAATAGGATCGACAATGTTGATGAACTCCTTGATCTTGTGCTTCAAGATGTGTAACATCCCAAAATTCCATTTTGGAATGTTATGAATATAGCTATGCATCTATCATCACCATTGCTTGATTGTATGTGTTAGTTGAAATGCCTTTTCTGGTTTTCAGAAAGTCCCCTTCTACTTTTCCCTATGTTGCTTCCCCTATTTGAAATTTTGGTTAAATGTTCAAAATAAGAGAGGAGTAACATGACACTCCACACCAGGGTCTAATTGGTGAATTATTTGAACAAAATAACCAGGGGTTATTTTGAAAATATTTGCAAAAAAGGATCTAAAAACAATTAGGCAATTTCTGAAAATAATATTTTTTTTCAAAGTGTTCAAATGACAGAATAGAAATGTTCATTAAATAGCATTTATTATTCTGTTAATTTTGATATATAATACCCCTATATTTAGAGACGATTTGAATGCTTTAAAAGTTTTTGAATGTCTCTGGAAATTATTAAACAGTAACGGTAACCGTTTCCGGTATTAAATGGGCCGGCCCACAGGTTTTATTCGCGCAATAACTACGAGCCGGCCGACCGCGCGCAACGGACGCCCCTTTCTCTCTCTGACGCTGGACCCCACCCATCCGACCGTTTCCCTCGCTCGGTCGTCGTCTTCTCCCTCCCCCGCGCGCGCCGGACCCGACGCCGGTCGCTCCCCCCCCTCATCGGATCTCTCCCCTCTCTCCTCCCCGCACCCCCAAGCGCCTATATAAGAGCCCCACTGCCCCGCATCCATTTTCCCCCCGAGCCCCCTTCTCTCTCTCGCCGAGACGCCGTCGATTGCTCGTCGGAGTTCCACCACCACCGGAAGTCGCCGTCGACCGTAGCCACCACCTCCGACCATCATTCGCCTCGTCGTCGCCACCAATCGCCTCCGGAGGACCGTCCCCGTCGCCCGGACCACTTCCCCTTCTTCCCCGACCACCGGAATACCTCGCCGACGCCGTCGCCGCTACCGGACTCGCCGGAGTACCCCGCGCCGGCAACCTCCTCCCTGTAAGCCCCCTCGACCGTCGGATCCCGAATCAACGTCCCAGATTAGAACAAACTTAAACCGAACCGGTATCTTCTATCGATCGGTCGTCCGCTCTAATTCACCTACCGCACGCCCCCCTTAGCCAATCGGATCACGCCACGTAGCCCCCTGACCGACGTATATTTTTTTATTTTCTGTTTTGTTTTAATTAACAGAATGTTTTCCAATTTTGTTTAGCTTATATCTTTTAATCTATTTAGTGTTTTCAGTTGATTCTTTTTGCAATAGCTCACATTTTTCATGTAGTTTCACCCTGTACTTTTAAATTTCAAATTTGAACTATAAAATTTGAATTGAATCAAATTTGCTTAAAATCTTCAAATCTGAATAACTAGAGTTTGAAAATAGATTTTGATATGAATCTTTTTGCTACTGTTTGGTATTAGTTAGGACTATCTTCAGGTATAGTTTGAGGATTTTCATGATATATTTGATTACTGTTTTACCCAAAAACAGAATCTGCTTATTATTATACTATAGTTTTATAAACTTAATTTTGATTAGTTTGATTTAGAATTTGGTTTTATTGTTTATTAGGTTCTGTTAGTAAACATTTAGTGTTTTCACTTAATGTTAATAAAAATATAAATTTGCCTAATTTAATTTCATTTAACATAGGAATCACAACTTCTTTTCAAATAGGCATCATTTGATTAAAACAACTAACTAATGGTTTGCTTCAAACAAAGTTTTATAATATTTAATTCTGTTTTCTAAGACAGATTTAATAGTAAATTCTTTTCTGTTAAGAACATGTTTTGCTAATAAATAACAAGTTTAGTTTTCATTCTTTTGTTAGTACAACTATAGTTGATTCATATAGTGTTTATCAAAACTTTTATAAACTTTACTAAAGTTTTCCCAACAAACTTAAATTGATTTTCTTTGTTTAATAATAAAATATTCTATTGTTTCCCTTGCTGTCAACAATTGTTTTGCTATTTCAAAATAGTTTTATTATGTAGTAGTGTTTTCATCATCCCCTTTGGAAAAACAAAACTTTGTGTGTTTTACTTGCTAGAGACTTTTGTGCATTGTTTGCATTGTTTGTTTAGTACTTCTTTGCTGAATGTTATGAGTACTTATTATGGTTGTATGCTTATTTGAGTGCATTGTTTGTTTCGTTAGATTATCCGGAGTGCGAAGCTTGTTACTTAGAGTCACTCACGTATGAAGATCATCAATCAGGCAAGTCACTTTGATCATGTTTTACCCATGTTTTATATGCATTAGTTCTACCATCTCCCCAGTTGCATGCAAGATAGGTTAGTTGGAAACTTGGTTACATTGTAGTAGTATCATGTGGTAGATACCCCTCTCAACCCTCTTTGACAACATTGGCCCCGGGAAACGTTGTTTTACTTTTGCTATGCTAATAGTAGACGGGGTTGGTTGTGTGATTCATGGGAGTTGAGAGAGTTAATAATTTCAAGACCTACATAATGAGCAAGATTTCAAGACTCCAAGTTTTCAACATACCTCTGGGTGGATGATGGTTGAACGGCGCCCTGGAGAAACCAGTGGTTAGCCTAGGTGATGCTGGAGATGGCCAGTATTCATGCGGAAAGGTCCACCCAGGCACAAAGGGATGGATGGGTGCTTCAGGACCCAAGGCTTACCTGCACAGCCACAAGTCATTATGGGCTCTGGCTTGGTTGGATATCGTGGTAACTCTGGACAGGCGGTGCTACGAGAGGTAGAAGAACGGTAGGAAAGGATGGGCACCGTCAGAGTCGCAGGGAAACCCTTTGGAAGACCATGTTTTGGTCATCCGTTTCTCAAACACCTTGAAGTGCGAGAAATCAAACGGAGGCGACCAAATCTTGTGGGGAACGTGTGCAAAACTCTGCAGAGTACAAAACCTAATCGATTAGCCGTGTCCACGGTCATGGACGACTTGAGCCAAAGGAATTAGAATTTCCGGAACTCTCAACACCAATAATATGATAATGTGGGTATTTAATAATTTTGGGTATGAGAATTTGGTTGGTGGAACCATCTCATTAATCAACCAACTTAGTAATATTTTGCTTAACCCCCTTCGATGTAGGAAAAACTTGGCTTTACGCAAAACTTACACCACCACCTGCCATATAAGCATATAGACTAGCTGATTATTTTCACCCCTCTCTTGTGACTTTGCCGGCATATTCCAAATGCTGACCTACACGGCTGCAACGTATCATGTTGCAGAGTATTTTTCCGACCAGGAGTGAGGACGCGTGCTATGCTCAGTGAGATGCCCTTGGAGTCAGATGGACTCATCTACCTTCGACGCTTCCGCAAGATTTAGATATTCTCATGAGTTGGCCTTTAGCCACTTTATTGTAATTTTTATTGTAATAAAGGACTCTATATGAGATTGCGATTAATATAATGCTGTGTGATTTCCCTTTGATATATACATTGATGTACCGTGTGTGTACCAGCATGATCTTGGGATGGTACGAAAAACACCGGAGACTTGGCCTTTCAGGTCGGGTCGCTACAGAAATGGTATCAGAGCACACGCTGACCGTAGGACGTAACCTCTAGGATTGGAAAGCCTTAGGATTGTTTCTCTTTGTCTTTAAATATCTTATACTCTCATCTATTCGTTTCTGACTCCTCTCCGATTATTTCAAAATTTATAGATGGCCACCTTCATCCCAGTGTTGATCACAGAGTTTTGCCAGCCTGACGCAACGATGCCCTTTGGTAAGGAGCTGATGAGGATCGTCAAGGACGTAAGGATTGCTTTGCCGAGCATCACCGGGATTCCTATCATGTCATTTCCCCAAGATGGACGCTACAGGATCGAGGTGCATATTCCAGGGAAGACCTTTGGGAATCGGAAGGAACCCATAGATCTCAAGTTCGTGGCACCCAGTTGGATACTTGGAAGAGACATGGCCATTCATCGTGCCCTTGGACGTATTCAGGAGGAATACAGAGGTGGAACCATTTCACCAGGACTCAGCATGGTTTCCCGCAGAGATGCCCATGGCAACATCATCACCAATCCCACTGCAGACACCACTATCTCCTATATCCAGACCCTGGAGACTCACATCAGGACTCTGGAGCTTCGAGTTCGTGCTGACATGAAGACTATCAAGAATCTGATGAATCGCGAGCTGGACCTTGAAGCTGATCTGCGAGAGGCCAACTATGAACACGAGCATGAAGTGAAGGACTTCCTAGAGAGGATTGATGAGCAGAATGCACGCATCGCAACTCTGGAGGAGCAGCTAGACATGGGGGAAAACCTTCACCCCGAAGGAGACATGGCACCCTTCATCAGCGACGATGAAGACTATGAGGAAAGCACCACCGGAGGACCTACGACTATGCACTTTTGAGGAGAACATTAGTTATGCCCTCCAATGTATCTTTATTTTAGTCGTTAAAGCGTAGGTCGATGCTTAGTTGTCTGAGATTTGTATTTCCGATGTTTGACATTGATTGAATAATGAATGAGTGTTTGGTGTGATATGTTTGTTGCATTGCATATGGGTAGTGAATTTCTTCTAGACCCTTGTTCTATTCTAATTCTCATCCCTCTGAAAACAGCAAGATGCCTCCACGACGTGAGACCGATTTCACTTTTCCACCGGAACTCACCCAACTCCTTCAGCAGCAGAATGCACTGATGCAACTATTGATTCAGAATCAGACCAACAACCAGAACAACAACAACAATCACCATCCACCCCAGATTGACAATCTCACCCGTTTTCTGAGGTTGAACCCTCCAACTTTCTCCAGCAGCACTGAGCCCATTGTGGCAGATGACTGGCTCCGCAAGATGGAGAGAGAACTTGTCACCGCTGGATGCACTGACGCTGAGAAAGTGCGATTTGCCGCACATCAACTGGAAGGACCAGCAGCATCATGGTGGGAGAATTACACCACCACTTATCCTATTGCAGATGTGACTTGGGAGCAGTTTAAGCTTGCTTTCCGCACCGCTCATGTTTCAGCTGGAGCCATGAGTCTAAAGAAGCGCGAGTTTCGCAACTTGCGCCAGGGTAATCGCTCTGTGGCCCAATATGTGGACGACTTCAACACATTGTCACGTTATGCCCCAGGAGATGTGGCCGATGATGCGGCCAAGCAAGAAAAGTTTCTGGAAGGACTCAATGATGAGTTGAGCATACAGCTGGTAGTGGCTAATTTCAACAACTACCAAGAGCTGGTGGATAAGGCACTTATTTTGGAAGGTAAACAGCAGCAGATTGAGAACCGCAAGCGGAAGTACACTCAGGGGAAGTTCAACTCTGGAGCTCATCAGAAGCCTCGTTACTCCCCGTACTCCGGGAATACCGGATCAGGAAACAGTAAGTTTGGAAAGCACACTCATACTGTGCATAACCATGGAGGCCACCATCATGGAGGAAATGGGAACAACCGTCTCAACCATGGTAACTTCAAGACTGACAATGGGAATGGGAACAACAACCAGCACCGTCACGTTCCTGCTCAGAAGGATCTGAGTCACATTACCTGTTTCAAGTGCCAGAAGACAGGGCACTATGCTACTGAGTGTCCCCAGAGCAAGCAAGGCAATGGAAACAACGGCAACTCCGCAGCCAAGAAGCCCAATCCGTTTCCCCGTGCTCAAGTGAATCACATCAACGTGGAAGAAGTCTATGATCAACCCGAGACTGTGGTTGGTAAGTTTTTATTGCATTCACGTCCTGTTACAGTACTTTCTGATTCGGGTGCAACTCATTCATTCATATCAAGGGTAGTTGTGGATAAATATGGTTTGCCCACCAAAACCCTTAGTCAGCCCATTAAGGTTAGTTCTCCAGGAGGTATGATGATGGCAGGGATAGGATGCCATGCCTTGAAACTCAATATAGGGAACCATGTTTTTCCCACCGACCTCATCGTCTTAGAGTCACAAGGATTGGATGTAATCCTAGGCATGGATTGGATGACCAAGTATGAAGGAAATCTTGATTGCCCTAGCAAGTCTGTTTCACTCACCACCCCGGAGAACAAGAGGATTAAGTATGTATCCCGACGCACACGTATGAGTGCTCGGTTAAATTCTCTCACAGGAGTTGTTCAGGAGGAAGTACCTGTGGTAAAAGATTTTCCAGATGTATTTCCGGAAGAATTACCAAGAATGCCACCAGATAGGGAAATTGAGTTCTTAATAGAGCTACAGCCAGGGACAGCTCCAATTTCCAAGAGACCCTATCGGATGCCCGCAAATGATTTGTTGGAAATCAAGAAGCAAATCAAGGAGTTATTGGACAAGGGGTATATTCGCCCAAGTTCTTCACCTTGGGGAGCCCCAGTACTTTTGGTGGAGAAGAAGGATAAATCTTTGAGAATGGTAGTGGACTATCGTGCCTTGAACGAGGTGACTATCAAGAACAAGTACCCTCTACCGATGATTAATGATTTGTATGATCAGCTCGTAGGAGCCAAAGTATTCTCCAAGATCGATCTTCGATCAGGGTATCACCAGTTGAAAATTCGTGAACAGGATATACCCAAGACAGCTTTCACCACGAGGTATGGCTTGTATGAGTATACGGTCATGTCTTTTGGATTGACTAATGCTCCTGCCTACTTCATGAATTTGATGAACAAAGTATTCATGGAATACCTAGACAAGTTTGTTGTGGTGTTCATCGATGACATTCTGATATTCTCCAAGAACGAGGAAGAGCATAAGGAACATTTGCGTTTAGTTCTGGAGAAGCTAAGAGAGCATCAGTTATATGCCAAGTTCAGCAAATGTGAATTTTGGTTGACGGAAGTCGGATTCCTTGGACATGTTATTTCCGGAGAAGGAATAGCCGTAGACCCCGCTAAGGTTGAAGCCGTCACAGAGTGGAAGTCACCCACCTCAGTTAAGGAGATCCGCAGTTTCCTTGGACTTGCCGGATATTACCGGAGATTCATTGAGAATTTCTCAAAGGTTGCCAAGCCCATGACAGAGTTGTTGAAGAAGGAATCCAAGTATGTTTGGACTGTGGAATGTGAAGCCAGTTTCCAGGAGTTAAAGGAACGTTTGGTCATAGCCCCAGTATTGATCTTGCCCGATAATCGGAAGGATTTCCAAGTTTACTGTGATGCCTCATGTCAAGGACTTGGAGGAGTACTTATGCAGGATGGAAAAGTTGTAGCCTATGCTTCCAGACAGCTACGACCTCATGAGTTGAATTATGCCACGCATGACTTGGAATTAGCAGTCGTAGTGCACGCACTCAAGACTTGGAGACATTTCCTTATCGGAAATAGTTGTGATGTTTACACCGACCATAAGAGCCTGAAGTATATCTTCACGCAGAAAGAGTTGAACCTCAGACAGAGACGATGGTTAGAGTTAATCAAGGACTATGACATGAGATTACACTACCATCCAGGTAAGGCTAATGTTGTAGCCGATGCCTTGAGTCGGAAAACTTATGTGAACACACTCACAGCTGGAGGATTACCTCAAGAGTTAGTCGATGATCTCAGAGAGCTCAAGCTAGAGATAGTTCCAAGGGGATATGTTGGTACACTGGAAATTCAGTCCACCTTGACCGAAAGAATTCGAGAAGCCCAGAAATCGGACAAGGAGATAGCTGAGATTAAACAGAGAATGAAAGATGGTAAAGCTAAAGGTTTTCGTGAGGATGAACACGGAACTTTGTGGTTTGAGAACCGAATCTATGTGCCCAATGAACCAGAGCTCAGGAAGTTGATACTTCAGGAAGCCCACGATTCACCTTACTCGATACACCCAGGCAACACCAAGATGTATCTAGATTTAAAGGAAAGTTATTGGTGGACAGGTATGAAGAAAGATATTGCAGAACATGTTGCGATATGTGATGTTTGTCAGCGAGTAAAGGCAGAACATCAGAAACCAGCAGGGTTACTCCAACCTTTGCCAATACCCGAGTGGAAATGGGAAAAGCTTGGTATGGACTTCATCACAGGATTACCCAGGACCCGTTCAGGTTATGATTCCATCTGGGTAGTGGTTGATCGCTTGACCAAGGTAGCACATTTCATTCCAGTGAAAACCACCTATACCAGTGCTAAGCTAGCCAAGATATATATGACCAGGATCGTATGTCTGCATGGAGTTCCGAGGAGTATCGTGTCAGATAGAGGAACACAATTTACCTCAAAGTTTTGGCATCAGTTACATGAAACTTTGGGTACAAGACTAGAGTTTAGTACAGCTTTTCATCCGCAGACAGATGGACAGACTGAGAGAGTCAACCAGATTCTGGAAGACATGTTGAGAGCTTGTGCGCTAGATTATGGATCTAGTTGGGATGATAACTTGCCTTACGCAGAATTCTCATACAACAACAGTTATCAGACCAGTCTAAAGATGGCTCCTTTCGAAGCTCTATACGGAAGGAGGTGCAGAACACCACTGACGTGGGATGGTGTTGGAGACCGACAACTTTTTGGTCCCGACCTTATCCGAGATTCTGAAGAGAAAGTCAAGTTGATTCGTGACAGACTCAAGATAGCTCAATCTCGACAGAAGAGTTATGCTGACAGCAAACGTAAAGAAGTGACGTATGAAGTGGGAGACCGAGCATATCTTCGTGTGTCCCCGCTTCGAGGAACCAAGAGATTTGGTGTTAAAGGAAAATTAGCACCCAGATTCATAGGCCCCTACAAAATTCTTGAACGCAGAGGCGAAGTTGCATACAAACTGGAATTGCCAGAAGGATTGTCCGAAGTTCATAATGTGTTCCATGTTTCCCAGCTGAAGAAATGTCATGCTGAGATGGTTGACATCCCTTTGCGAGACACCGTGTCCCTAGAGGCCATACAGCTTGAAAGTGATCTGACTTATGAGGAGAAGCCTGTCAGAATCCTCGAGACATCCAACAGAGTTACCCGCAGCAAGATTATCAAGTTCTGCAAAGTTTTGTGGAGTCACCATACTGAGGAAGAAGCCACCTGGGAACGCGAAGAAGATCTTCGTAGAGACCATCCGCACCTATTTTCTAGCCAACCCGAATCTCGAGGGCGAGATTCATCTTAAGGTGGGTAGGTTTGTAACATCCCAAAATTCCATTTTGGAATGTTATGAATATAGCTATGCATCTATCATCACCATTGCTTGATTGTATGTGTTAGTTGAAATGCCTTTTCTGGTTTTCAGAAAGTCCCCTTCTACTTTTCCCTATGTTGCTTCCCCTATTTGAAATTTTGGTTAAATGTTCAAAATAAGAGAGGAGTAACATGACACTCCACACCAGGGTCTAATTGGTGAATTATTTGAACAAAATAACCAGGGGTTATTTTGAAAATATTTGCAAAAAAGGATCTAAAAACAATTAGGCAATTTCTGAAAATAATATTTTTTTTCAAAGTGTTCAAATGACAGAATAGAAATGTTCATTAAATAGAATTTATTATTCTGTTAATTTTGATATATAATACCCCTATATTTAGAGACGATTTGAATGCTTTAAAAGTTTTTGAATGTCTCTGGAAATTATTAAACAGTAACGGTAACCGTTTCCGGTATTAAATGGGCCGGCCCACAGGTTTTATTCGCGCAATAACTACGAGCCGGCCGACCGCGCGCAACGGACGCCCCTTTCTCTCTCTGACGCTGGACCCCACCCATCCGACTGTTTCCCTCGCTCGGTCGTCGTCTTCTCCCTCCCTCGCGCGCGCCGGACCCAACGCCGGTCGCTCCCCCCCTCACCGGATCTCTCCCCTCTCTCCTCCCCGCACCCCCAAGCGCCTATATAAGAGCCCCAACGCCCCGCATCCATTTTCCCCCCGAGCCCCCTTCTCTCTCTCGCCGAGATGCCGTCGATTGCTCGTCGGAGTTCCACCACCACCGGAAGTCGCCGTCGACCGTAGCCACCACCTCCGACCATCATTCGCCTCGTCGTCGCCACCAATCGCCTCCGGAGGACCGTCCCCGTCGCCCGGACCACTTCCCCTTCTTCCCTGACCACCGGAATACCTCGCCGACGCCGTCGCCGCTACCGGACTCGCCGGAGTACCCCGCGCCGGCAACCTCCTCCCTGTAAGCCCCCTCGACCGTCGGATCCCGAATCAACGTCCCAGATTAGAACAAACTTAAACCGAACCGGTATCTTCTATCAATCGGTCGTCCGCTCTAATTCACCTACCGCACGCCCCCCCTTAGCCAATCGGATCACGCCACGTAGCCCCCTGACCGACGTATATTTTTTTTATTTTCTGTTTTGTTTTAATTAACAGAATGTTTTCCAATTTTGTTTTGCTTATATCTTTTAATCTATTTAGTGTTTTGAGTTGATTCTTTTTGCAATAGCTCACATTTTTCATGTAGTTTCACCCTGTACTTTTAAATTTCAAATTTGAACTAAAAAATTTGAATTGAATCAAATTTGCTTAAAATCTTCAAATCTGAATAACTAGAGTTTGAAAATAGATTTTGATATGAATCTTTTTGCTACTGTTTGGTATTAGTTAGGACTATCTTCAGGTATAGTTTGAGGATTTTCATGATATATTTGATTACTGTTTTACCCAAAAACAGAATCTGCTTATTATTATACTATAGTTTTATAAACTTAATTTTGATTAGTTTGATTTAGAATTTGGTTTTATTGTTTATTAGGTTCTGTTAGTAAACATTTAGTGTTTTCACTTAATGTTAATAAAAATATAAATTTGCCTAATTTAATTTCATTTAACATAGGAATCACAACTTCTTTTCAAATAGGCATCATTTGATTAAAACAACTAACTAATGGTTTGCTTCAAACAAAGTTTTATAATATTTAATTCTGTTTTCTAAGACAGATTTAATAGTAAATTCTTTTCTGTTAAGAACATGTTTTGCTAATAAATAACAAGTTTAGTTTTCATTCTTTTGTTAGTACAACTATAGTTGATTCATATAGTGTTTATCAAAACTTTTATAAACTTTACTAAAGTTTTCCCAACAAACTTAAATTGATTTTCTTTGTTTAATAATAAAATATTCTATTGTTTCCCTTGCTGTCAACAATTGTTTTGCTATTTCAAAATAGTTTTATTATGTAGTAGTGTTTTCATCATCCCCTTTGGAAAAACAAAACTTTGTGTGTTTTACTTGCTAGAGACTTTTGTGCATTGTTTGCATTGTTTGTTTAGTACTTCTTTGCTGAATGTTATGAGTACTTATTATGGTTGTATGCTTATTTGAGTGCATTGTTTGTTTCGTTAGATTATCCGGAGTGCGAAGCTTGTTACTTAGAGTCACTCACGTACGAAGATCATCAATCAGGCAAGTCACTTTGATCATGTTTTACCCATGTTTTATATGCATTAGTTCTACCATCTCCCCAGTTGCATGCAAGATAGGTTAGTTGGAAACTTGGTTACATTGTAGTAGTATCATGTGGTAGATACCCCTCTCAACCCTCTTTGACAACATTGGCCCCGGGAAACGTTGTTTTACTTTTGCTATGCTAATAGTAGACGGGGTTGGTTGTGTGATTCATGGGAGTTGAGAGAGTTAATAATTTCAAGACCTACATAATGAGCAAGATTTCAAGACTCCAAGTTTTCAACATACCTCTGGGTGGATGATGGTTGAACGGCGCCCTGGAGAAACCAGTGGTTAGCCTAGGTGATGCTGGAGATGGCCAGTATTCATGCGGAAAGGTCCACCCAGGCACAAAGGGATGGATGGGTGCTTCAGGACCCAAGGCTTACCTGCACAGCCACAAGTCATTATGGGCTCTAGCTTGGTTGGATATCGTGGTAACTCTGGACAGGCGGTGCTACGAGAGGTAGAAGAACGGTAGGAAAGGATGGGCACCGTCAGAGTCGCAGGGAAACCCTTTGGAAGACCATGTTTTGGTCATCCGTTTCTCAAACACCTTGAAGTGCGAGAAATCAAACGGAGGCGACCAAATCTTGTGGGGAACGTGTGCAAAACTCTGCAGAGTACAAAACCTAATCGATTAGCCGTGTCCACGGTCATGGACGACTTGAGCCAAAGGAATTGGAATTTCCGGAACTCTCAACACCAATAATATGATAATGTGGGTATTTAATAATTTTGGGTATGAGAATTTGGTTGGTGGAACCATCTCATTAATCAACCAACTTAGTAATATTTTGCTTAACCCCCTTCGATGTAGGAAAAACTTGGCTTTACGCAAAACTTACACCACCACCTGCCATATAAGCATATAGACTAGCTGATTATTTTCACCCCTCTCTTGTGACTTTGCCGGCATATTCCAAATGCTGACCTACACGGCTGCAACGTATCATGTTGCAGAGTATTTTTCCGACCAGGAGTGAGGACGCGTGCTATGCTCAGTGAGATGCCCTTGGAGTCAGATGGACTCATCTACCTTCGACGCTTCCGCAAGATTTAGATATTCTCATGAGTTGGCCTTTAGCCACTTTATTGTAATTTTTATTGTAATAAAGGACTCTATATGAGATTGCGATTAATATAATGCTGTGTGATTTCCCTTTGATATATACATTGATGTACCGTGTGTGTACCAGCATGATCTTGGGATGGTACGGAAAACACCGGAGACTTGGCCTTTCAGGTCGGGTCGCTACAAGATGATAGAGTCCTCAACACTCAATCACTCTCTCATAGATTTGGCTTTGGTGGAAGAGATTTACTTGGTGGAAAGCAACTTGGGGAGGATAGAGATTAAGATTCTTATGGTTGGAGTGGATATGCTTGATCTCAACACATGAGTAGGTGTCTCTCTCTCAGAAAATCTGATGGGACAAGTGGGGATCTGTTTTGAGTGCTTTTCTTTTGAGTGAGTGGTGGTGGAGGGGTTATATATGCATCTCCAAAAATCCAACCATTAAACCTAAAGTGACCAACTCAGTGAAACCAGTGTGTGAATCTCGATGGTATCGAGTTGCTCCTAAGGTAGCAACTTTTGAATCTCGGTGAGACCGATACAAAGATCTCAGCAGTACTGATAAGGTGACCAACGGTCAGAAACCACAACTCGATGACGCCGATCCAAAATCTCGGAATTTCTGATTTTGTGAATCGAGGTAGTAGAATGTTGGCAAGATGAACTCGGTGGCACCGAGGCAGAATCGGTTGCACCGATGGTCTAGGGTTTGGTAGGGTTCTGTGTTAGTGGGAAATCGGTGGGACCGAGTGGGAGTTGTTGGTTGCACCAATTTTCATGATAGGCTTGGATAGACTTTTGTGGAAGAGTTTGTGGGTGTTTTTGGTGACTATCACTTGTGCACGTGGAGCATCTTTGTTCACCAACAGTACCTTACCCCCCTTTTAATAGTATTAGCTTTCCTATAGACTCAAAGTGATTTCTCACAAAGTAAAATATAGAGTCCTCTTGCTTGAAGCTTTGCCAATCCAATTCCTTGCATCTAGAGGTTTCTCCACAATCCTTTTACCAACCAATCAATGATCTTTTCCTGAAATATGCTTAGTGGACACATTAGTTCAATGAGATATATGTTGTTATTAACTAGCAAAACCACCATGGGAGCAAATGAGCTTTCAATCTCCCCCTTTTTGGTAATTGATGACCACATATAGATCAAAGCTTCGACATATGATATAATCAATGAATATAATCGTTGCTTTGAGAAGTGTGTGATAAGCAAGAGCTCCCCCTAACTTTGTGCATTATTTTGAATTTGCACTTGAATGCAAATGCACAATCGATTAGGTACATGGGGCACTTTTTCCATGTCACATACAACTTGGTGGTGTGCGAGCATAATAAGAATGAATATCATAGCAGAACACAATCAAGAAAGGTGAATGATCATCTCATAGGCATCATAAAGATAGGAAATAGTAGGAACACACATCAAGTGTCTGATCAAACAGCAACAAAGCTTAACATAACCAAACAAAAAGATATCAAATGTTTTGAAAAGCGATAAAAAGCAACGCGCTCTCTTGAAGCCCTAATGATCTATACAACTTCTCCCCCTTTGGCAACAAGTTACCAAAAAGTTCAAAGGTATAGAGCTAAATGCTCTTCTGCGACTGATCTCCTCTGGTAGCTGATGTTGGAGTTGAGAGAACGACTTCAGCGAATACTTCTGTAGACGTCATGGAAGGAGTTGGTGTAGCGACTGGAGGAACTTGTGGAGGTGATATGGAGCTGAAGGAGCTGTAGCAGGTGCTCATGAAGAAGGCCTCATCTCTGGAGCTATCACTGTGGGAGTCCTGTCCTGAGTCCTCAACTGAGTGCCTTTCCTGAGAGGTGCACTATCCTCATCATCATCTGTAGTGTGAGGTCTGGGCATGGCATCAACTTCCTTCTTGAGCTCATTCACTGACACTGTGAGCCCATCTAGCTTGTTGTTGATAATATGAAATTTGTTTTCAACAATCCTCGCAAGGCTATCCTGGTCCTTTAGAATGTTACTGATGTCCTTCTACGTGCTGAGCACAGAGCTAAGGAGAAGATCACTCTGCTCACTCCGTGTCTTGGGCACCTGGGCACTAGTGTCTCTGTCTGCCTCTGCCTGTGCGTGTGCTGCAGCTGATGTGGGATGATCTGGGTTCATCACCACAACATTGTCTTGTAGCGCTGGGAAGAGTGGAAAATGTGGTCGATCAAGTGTGAAAATGTGCTTCTCCAACTGAGAGTTGATAAGCATCTGGATATAAGGTGCATAACCACATGAGCGATTCTAATCTATGCAATCCTCTTCACCATCTCAACAATCAAGTCCATCACTCTGAATCTAGTGTATTGATCAAGATGGAGTAGCATGTTGATAGAGTAGCCTCTAACCATTTTCTCATCTCCAGACTTAGACAACAAGATATGCCTTAAGATGGTGTTGATGGTGCATAGACCAGCCTGGAGGAAGTAAATGGATCCTAGCTTGCGAGATTTCAGATTTGCAGCAGGGATCTCCTTGTACATATTCTTAATGGCATTGTGTCTTGCCTTGGGCTCAGAGTACACATCTAGATCAAATTCTTCCACCTCTGGGACTCATAAGATGGAAGCCCACTCATCAACTGTGTATTCATACCTGGTGCCTTCTGTCATCCACACAATTCTACCATCTCCATAGAAATGAGCAGTGGAGTAGAATTGCATGATCATCTTGTTGTTCCAAGAAGTAGACTCATTGCCAACAAACTTATCAAGACCAATTCAGCGAAAGTTATCTTGTACACTTGGGAAAGTAGTCTTCATTCTCCTTGATGTACTTTTAGTCTACATACCTCATGTCACTCACAGTAGGTCTCTTGTCAAGCAGAACTATTTCATAGAAGTCTTGTTGTTACTTTGTATAGAACCTATAGTCCACAACCACCTTCCTCCTCTAATAATATGGATCAATGGCTCTCCAATCCTTCAATCCTTGATCCTTCCTCTTCTTCATGTCCTCAGCAAGCGAATGGCTGTTATTGTGCTCCGGAAGGTGTGTCCTCAGCTTCATCAAAACAGACATAACATCGTCCTCAGCATCTCTGGATGTTGAACCCTTGTTCTTCTCACAAACTGGAATCTCTCTAGATAACCTCTTGGGTTTAGGGGCAGATGGCTTCTTGGGAGAAACTAGCTTGCTCTTGGGTGGAGCTTGGCTTGGCATAGCATATGACATTAGCTTATTCTTCTTCTTGGGAGAAGCCTTGGCAGCTAGCTCTTCCTCCTCCTCCTCTGCAGCAGCCTCTATTGGGTCCTCAGACATAGAGGTAGGCCTTCCTGTAACATGGATGATCCTCTTTCTTCTCTTCTTCCCTCCAGCCTTCTTGGGCATGGATTTCTTTGGGGGCTCAGTAGTCATGGTTCCCCTAGAACTCTCTCGTGCTCTCATAGATCCTGAGCCGGTATACTCCTTTCTGACTACCTTCTTAGAAGAGGTAGCCTCAGTTGTAGGCTTCTTGGAAGTTTTCTTAGCCTTGTCCTGCTTAGCCTTGGTAGGAATCTCATTAGGCACAAAATTAGAGTCTTCTTCCTCTGAGTTGAGATTCCTCCTTGCTCTGGTTGCTGCCTTGGGCAGGTCTGGAGAGCTTGGAACATCATCAAAAGAAGATGATCTCCTATCTGGACTAGTGCCTGGATTTGTGTCCACATTGAGATGTGTGAGGTCATCCTGGCTGTCTCCTGACAGTGACATCTCTAACCCTGTGAATAGAGTATAGAAGAGTGGACACGTTGAGTCAAAAAAATACAAAAGTTTTCTCAAAGATCAACCTAAGAATTCTCGAGATTTTCATTCTGCAAAATGAATATCGGTACAACCGAGGCAAACATTTTGGTCTCACCGGGACACATAGCCTGCTTCACAAAAACTTGGCACCCATTTCGTTGACACCGAAAGTTGGCACTCAGTTGCACCGAGGCTGTTCTCAATTGACCTAAATCTGAATCGGTGCTACCGATTCTTTTGCTTCGGTTTCACCGAGATTCATACCGCGGACGACAAAACCCTAAAAAATATTTTGTTCACTATTCTAATGGAGATTCTTGTGGATAGATAAATCTCAAAATGTGTCTTATCGATGGAAATGTCCTAATGCGCACGAGTTGGTGGGAGGAGCGCATGAGGGGTCGAAACCATACACTAGTTTTGTAAAGATTTTCTATGGCAACGACGGTGGTGAAGATTTTATCGACAATGATGACTTCCAATGGCGGAGGCGCTCGGGAAGACGAAGGCGATGACCAGGGGTCCTCGCACGGTAGCTAGGTATTTGGAGGGGAGGACGTTTGAAGAAGTAATTTCAAAATTCGGGTCCTCCTCTATAACTACCCATCGCTGTCGGTGACATAGGTTCTAATTTATCGGTGCCATCGAGATCCTCAACTGTGAGCTGATATGGAAACTCGGTGAAGCTGAGAAGATGGAATTGGTGTTACCAAGTTTGAAAACTAGATCAACCCTAGGCATCGGTGAGACCGAGATTTTTGAGTTGGTTCCACCGAGATGCACTTGGCAGGTTTTAATGGCCAGTCCTTGTCGATACGGAACTCTGAGTGCTCCTCACACGGAGAGATCGAAAAGTACTTGTTCAAATTTTGTGATGTAGAAATAATAGAATATGAGACAAGAAAGCATAGATAGATAGAGAGGGTTCCTAGGCATTCTTGTTCATCCAATTGGCAAAAGAAAATCAAAGTCCAAATAGCAACAATTAGATGTCCTCGAATGGATAAAGAAATGCACACAACATGCTCACACAATAAAATGTCAGATGAAATCATGGCACACATGCGCATACACTCTAGCATCTATCAAGAATTTTGGTTATGACATAGTACTCATCTATATATGAGTATATTGACGTAGGAACAATGTAAGAATACTTGATCATATGTCATACTCATCGTGTAAGCATGAGTGAGGTTAACACTTTTACATAAAGTTTGCTAATGTTGTCACATGCTATGAGATGCTTTGACTCAAGTCTTGAGTAAATCCGCTCCTTGAAGTGACATCCCCCTCGAGAGGGATAAACTACCCTTGTGTTTTGTCGATGAGGACTTCATGTAGGTGAAGTAGTGGTGGATGCTCAAAGTTGATGAAGGTTGCCATGAGTTGGGAGCATCCTTGTTGTTTCTTACTCTTCTCACCAACACGGGTTAGTCCCAACACACAAGAGAAAAACACAAGGGTATGTATGGACATGGAGTGCAAAGCATACATGATGATGTCCATGGATTTATTAATTACCTTGTGCCTTGCTTACTTTTGATGGAATGTGTGACTCGTTGAACTATTGCATGGTGTTAATGTTGATTGCAACTAGTTCTTGCCAATAATGAATGTGAGTGAATATCATTGGCGGAGTCACCCCTCAAGAACTTATGTAGTTCTTCTTCTTGGGGACCCACATAAAGTTGATGGGGATCTTTGGTTTTGAAGTGGCACTTGTAGAAGTTGAGGTTGAAGTAGCATTGGGAACCCACTTCACCAAAGCTTGGGATTCATCTTCATATGAGCCAATGTCCTCTTGAAGCTTGTCCTTGCCCTTGAGCTTGTGGTCTTGTGGTGGAAGGTCATCTTGAGCATTTGCTCCCTTGGGAAGAGTATGTTCATACTTCTCCCTTTGAGGAACAAACTTGGGCTTGGGGTATTGAACTTCTTCCCATTCAACTCCATTAGTGTTGAAGTAGCCAATGTCATGGTTCCTTCGGTATCCTCCGTGCTTGCGTACAATTTCCTCAAATTGCTTACACCCGGCAAGACTCTTGTATATACCTTTCTCTATAATCCCTTTCAAAAGTTCATTTTATTTATCAAGTATAACTTGGCTAAGAGAAGTGTTAAATGGATCAATAGACCTACTAGAAGCAATATCATTGGATTTATCATTTTTATTGCTACGAGTTGAAGAACCTTTCTTGCCTTTGTGACTAGTTTTCTTAGCCTTAACTTGTGGAATGAACGGAGACAAGAGAAGTCGTTTGGCTAGATAAGAGGAAGTCTTATTTCCAAGATCGTCATTGATGGCTTAAGGAATTCATGCTCTTGCTCCAAATTAAGCTTCTCGAAGCGGAGCTTCTCATGTGTCCTTTCAAGCTCTCTATGACATTGTAGAGTAGACTCGTGAGCTACCTTAAGAGTGTTTAGTTCTTGAGTTAGTCGTTCTATTTCTGTCGGGGATATACCCCGTGGTATAACCCGACCGGAAGCATGACCCGGTCGGGACATGGCGATTTACTGGAGCCCTGACCGAACTTGGCGATTCATTGGTGGCCTAGCCGGAGGTATGACTCGGTTCATCATATGGAGGCTCATGCATCACCTCTATTACAAGGACACAGGACGACCAGGACCATGGCCCAGTGTGCGAGCTAGTGTAAGGTGGCTTGTGGATAGGACAGGGGGGCGGCTCACAGAGAAGGCCCAAGCAGAGGAAAGACTCCCTTGTGAAGGAAACAAGACCCGGATTAGGATTAATGAAAGACAAGTCCTAGTCCTACTCCCAGCAGGACTCTACATGTAAACCTACCAATTCCACCTCTATAAGGAGGGGTAAGGCACCCCTAGAAAGATAGACTAAAGTCATTAGAGATAGACAGATTAGAGGCTCTCAGGATTAGAGGTAGCAATAAAACACCCTTGTAACCTAGAGATCTTCCTCATCATCAATATAACACAAAGTAGGACATAGGCTTTTACCTCGACCAGAGGAGCCGAACCTGGGTAAACTCACGTCTCTCGATTCTGACCAACCCCTCTCAAGCCGCCACATAGTTGCGACGTAACATCCCAAAATTCCATTTTGGAATGTTATGAAATATAGCTATGCATCATCATCACATTGTTTGAATGAATAGAATGGTTGAAGTGCTTCCTTTGAATTTCTGAAAGGCCACTTTCATCTTTCCCTTTTCTTGTTTCACCTATTTGAAAACCTCTGGAAAAGTTCAAAGAAAAGAGGGGAGTAACATGACACTCCACACTAGGGGCATCTTGGTGAAATATTTGAACAATTAAACCAGGGGGTTATTTGAAAAATTATTGCAAAAGGATTTAAAATCAAATAAGCAATTTCTGGAAATATTATTTTTTTCAAAGTATTCAATATGACAGAGGAAAATGTTCATTAAATAGAATTAATTCTCCTCATCATTTTGATATATATATTTCCTATATTTGCAAATGTTTTGAATGCTTTAAATGTGTTTTAAACGCTCTGCAAATAATAAATGAAATGGATTTATTAGAAACGGGCCGGCCCACGGCCACTATGACCCGAAACTACTCCGGGTCGGCCACCGACGCGCTAACAGCGCCCCCCACAATCACTGACGCGCGAGACCCACCGTCCGACCGCGGCGTCCCCGCGTTCGTCCCCTTCCCCGCGCCTCCTCCCTCGCCGGAGATCCGTCCGCCGCGAATCACGCCTCTCGTGCCCTCCCCGACCACCGCACTGCTCCTATATAAAGCCCCGACTCTCCGCTCTCCGTTCCCCACCCGAAACCCCCTTTCCCTCGCCGGAACGCTGCCCCACAACCTCGCTGGAGTGACCGAACCTCCCAGAGCTCGTGCCCGTCGCCACACTCGCCCCCGACCCTCTCCGCCGCCGCCAATCGACGCCGAAGATTCGCCGCCGTCGCCTGAGCACCTCGGATGCCGCCCCCGACCACTGCACCGTCGCCCACGACCACCATCGACCTCCGGCCGCTGTCGACCTCGCCGGAACCCCGACCCCCTCCGTTGTAAGTCACCACACCTCACCGTAGTCGTCGGATCCGCAGTCAACGCCCTAGATTAGATCACTTAAAAGCCCGAACCGGTACGCACTAAGTCTCGGATGACCGCTCGTTAGCTCTCACACGCATGCCCTCGCGGCCGATCACAACCTGACACGTAGCCCCTAACCGATCGTTATTAGTTTCTCTTTTTCTGTTTCTGTTTTAGAAAACAGAATGTTTTCTGTTTTTGTTTTTATCATATGTTTTAAAATATTTAGTGTTTTTAGTTAATTGTTTTTGCATTAGTTCACAAATTTGATGTAATTTATGTTTGTATGCTTAGATTTCAAATTTGAACTTTAAATTTTGAATCTAATCAAATTTGTTTAAATTACTAAAATCTGTATAACTAGAGTTTAAAAATATATTTTTGAGTGAATCTTTTTGCCACTGTCTGGTATTAGTAAAACCTATCATTCTACATAATTTGAGAATTTTTATATAGAATTTAGTTACTGTTTTTAACAAAAACAGAATCTGTTTATTTCTCAATAGATTTTAACTAAATTGATTTTTATTTAATTTGAACCTGAATTAGTTTAACTTTTGTTTTAAGATTTCATTAGGTTCTGTTGATTCATCTTTAGGTGTATCTTTTTCTGTTAATAAAATATGTTTTCAGTTTGAATAGGTTCATCTTGTTTTCACCATGTATATTGTTTAGAAGAAGTTTTGTAGTACTTCTTTTTAGCACAATACTTTTATAATGAAATACTTTTTGTTTTCAAATAAAATTTTATATTTATTTTTTTCTGTTATCTAAAATGTCTAGTTGTTCAAGACCAATCTTGTTGACTTGTATGTCTTAGTAGGGATTTTTGACCCCAATAATTTTATAGTCTTATACTTTAAGTGATTCTTCTTTTGATTGTGATTTTCTTTGTCGAAGCATTTGTTTACCTTGCTGTTGAATGAATTGTTTTGTGTTTATGCTTATGGTGTGCTCTTGTTTGATTCGTTAGATCATCCGGAGTGCGAAGCTTGTTATCTAGAGTCACTTGATTACGAGGATCGTCAACAAGGCAACTCACTTTGACCATGTATACCTATGTTTTATTGCATTAGTTCTTCCATCTCCCTAATTGCATGCAAAGTAGGTAATTGGAAACTTGGTTACTTGTTGTAGTATCATGTGGTAGGTACCCCTCAACCCTTTGACACATTGGCCCCGGGAAACGTTGATTTACATTTTGCTATACTATGAGTAGAAGGGGTTGGTTGTGTGATTCATGAAAGTTGTGAGTTAATAATTTCAAGACCTACATGATGATCAAGTCTTCAAGACTCCAAGTTTTCAACTTACCTCTGGGTGGATGATGGTTGAACGGCGCCCTGGAGAAACCAGTGGTTAGCGTAGATGATGCTGGAGAAGTGCCAGTATTCATGTGGAAAGGTCCACCCAGGCACAAAGAGATGGATGGATGCTTCTAGACCCAAGGCTTACCTGCACAGCCACAAGCCATTATGGGCTCTGGCTTGGTTGGATATCGTGGTGACCCTGGACGGGCGGTGCTACGAGATGTAGAAGAATGGTAGGAAAGGATGGGCACCGACAGAGTCTTGGGGAAACCCTTTAAAAGACCATGTTTTGGTCATCCGTTTCTCAAACACCATGAAGTGCGAGAAGTCCAACTGAGGTGATCAAATCTTGTGGGGAACGTCTGCAAAACTCTAGAGAGTACCCAAACCTAATCGATTAGCCGTGTCCACGGTCATGGACAGTTTGAGCCAAAGGAACTGAAATTATCTGGAACTCTCAACACAATTAATTATATTGATGTGGGTTATTAATGTCAACTTGGGTATGAGAATTGGTTGGTGGAACCATCTCATTAATCAACCAACATTGCAGTAATTATGCCTTTGCCCTCTCTTGTTGTAGGAAAAATTTGGCTTTATGCAAAAACTTACTACCCTCCCTGCCATATTTGCATATAGACTAGATGATTACTTTACCCCCTCTCTTGTGACTTTGCCGGCATATTCAATATGCTAACCTATACGGTTGCAACGTATCATGTTGTAGAGTACTTTTCTGACCAGGAGTGAGGATACGCTCTACGCTCGGTGAGATGCCCTTGGAGTCAGATGGACTCAACTACCCTTGGAGCTTCCGCAAGTTTTGGTTTACTTTACCTCATGAGTTGGCCTTCAGCAACTTTATTGTAATACTTATTGTAATACTTATTGTAATAAAGGACTCGATATGAGATTTCGATTTATTAATGTTGTAGGATTTCCCTTTGATATATACATTGATGTACCGCGTGTGTACCAGCATGATCTTGGGATGGTACAGAAACACCGGAGATTCGACCTTTCAGGTCGGGTCGCTACATGCGATCACCTCACACCTAAGTCCGTTAACCCATACATCTTGCCATAACATATCTTTGACAGTTGGTGCCTGCCATGGGGCCATTTGCATGGTGGTATTGTGTTTCTTGGAGGGAGATTCTTCAGGGATCGAAAAGTTCGCGACGCACCAGATGAAGGAAAGTCGGTACGGAAGGATCTACATCATCACCATGACAAGAATCTATAACGGTTTGTAAAAGATTTAGATGAAAGAATCAGGGTTTTGTCAGCACACCGCCTACGTGACGCAACTCGCCGAAACTGACACGAGGTTGATTTCGCTATTGCTGGGTAGCATCATCGCACTTGAGAAAACTCGGTGATGGTTAGTACTACTGCCGGATCATCATCACTAGAAAGATAAATTCTCAAAGATGCTCCCCATGGAAAAACCATCAATTTGCAAACCGCCGACACGCCAAGGCTGTTTCACATGCAACTATTCAAGTCCCGAGGCAACAAAGAAACATCGGAAAGAAAGAAAAGAAGGTTGACCCCTTATGCAAGTCGGACAGACGCTGTTCTGGAGAAGCTCAAGCTATCACACATCAAGCGAGAATCAGACAAAAGGAAAAAGGGGAGCCACCCCCAACTCAATCTCTACCGCTGCCGTGGTTTTGCCTGACAGGCTCAGCCACTATTGCCTTGTGCCCCGCCATTGCGTTGCTAATGCCTCGCGCCTGCCTCGCCGCCATGGCATCTCACCTCGGGCTGGCCCATCCCGACCCTACTTAGCTCTTAGCTCTACATCCGAGCCGCCAGGAGCCGCCGGTGGGCCTCTCCCCACCGAGAGCCGGCACCAAGAGTCGCTGGTGGGCCTCTCCCCACCGAGAGCTGCCGCTGTGGCCTCTCATCTCCGGCGTTTTTCTGCCTCGCCGTCGTGCCTCCGCGAGTCGCCGCCTTGCCTCGTGTGCTTCCTCCGCCGCGTTGTCTGAGCCATCCTCACCCCGCTCCAAGCCGGTCGTGATCCACTGTCTTGCGTCCTAGCTGGCCCTGCTTTGACATCGCGGAATCACCTCGAGTCGGCTCCTCTCTACGCCTTTAAGCCGCCGGGGCCACGCTCCACCTACCGCCCATCGCGTCGTGGCCGGCTCTACCTTGACTCGCCAGCGCGTAGTGAGCCGGCCTCCACCGCGGACTCGCCTTGCCGTACCCATGTGCACCAGCTTCACCTCGCCTCGCCTCCTTGCCTTGGTCGACATGACCTCGCCGCACCTGCATCGTGGCTAGCTCCTATGCCGTGCCATCGCCACCACCACCGATTCACACGCTCTACCCTGCTCTTTCAAGCCGTCCGCGTTGCCTCCAAGCGTATGGCCTCCGCGCGCTCTCCGGCGAGCTCCCCTGCTCCCTCGCTGCGCGGCTCAGCCGACCCCATTTCAACTACGCACCCTCGTCGGTTGCTCCTCAGGCTGTTTTTCCTTTGTATCATACACGACAATGATGTGTTTTGCTGAATTCTCGAGGAAATCACTCGAAGTGGCTGTTGTAATGGCTCCCACGAGATTACGTCGCTACAGTGCCTAGTTCTTCCCAAGGGGAACAAGTCCCAACCAGTTTCGAGGAGGCGAAGAAAATCGTGTGTCCTCTGGATTTACCGCATATGAAATACCATGTGTGCATGAACAATTACATCATTTATCGGGACGAGCACGCGGAGTCTACCATATGTCCGGTGTGCGACGTCACTCGATACAAGAAGACGAAGAAAGCTCCTCGAAAAGTGGTGTGGTACTATCCGATCACTCCTCGTCTGCAGCGGTATTTCTCGGACCCTAAGGTACCAAAGCTCCTGCGTTGGCACGCGGATAGGGAGGAGAAGAAGCGAGAAGATGATGCAAATGATCCGGAGATAAATAAAAAATACAAGATGATGATTCACCCTAAGGATGATGAAAAATGAGCCATGGGTATTGGCTTCCCAAGTGGACCAATGCTTCTTCATTACCGACCTGTCAAAGCCCAGTCGTGTTGTCGTGAGAAGAGGCAAAAGGAAGATCATCGGAATGGATGGAGTCGCCAATGAGCAAGACTTCGACAATTACGGCTACCCGAAGATGGAACATGATGAAGATGATGAAGTACCAGCATACACCACAAGAAGAAGCAGGACCACCCTACCTAAAGGAGGTCCGTTCAAAAGAAGAACTCCATTTGCGAAAAATAAGGGCAAGAAGATTGTGAACAGATAGCTAGCTAAGATCGATTGTATTTAAATTGTAGCCTTCATTTCTCGATTGTATTCATAAATGTTTTCATATTCATAAATGTTTTACCAATTCACAAAGGAATGCAACTAAAAATCCAAAAAAAATATTAAAGGTGCACCCCTAGGAGGTGTGCCGGCCATTGGTATACCAATTTTTATGAATTTTTATCAAATATTTTCAAATAAGAAATTTGATGTTATTTTCAAATAAAAATTTGATGATATTTTTTCATATTCATAAATATTTTCATATTCATAAAAAATTTCAAATAACAAATAAAAAATTATTAGACACAACTAAAAAAAAGTTACTTATGGCGCACCCCTCAGTGGTGCGCCATTGCTATGGATATACTTATGGCGCACCCCTAGGAGGTGTGCCATTGCTATCTGTATGTAGGGGAGGGGAGGCAACAGTGAAACTTCCTCTGCTTTCTTCCTGGCTTGGGTTGTTCTGTTTGTGCGGTTGGTTGGACTCCCCGTCTCCCTCTCGCCGTCGCACGCCGTTGCCGCGCCCCATGACTTCCACCCCCTCCACCCACCTCCCCCACTCTACATATACGCGCGCCCGAGCGCCGGGCACCGGCCACAACCTCGTGCCGCACGGCGCCGCTCCTCCCCGCCCACCGCAGCTGCTACCTGCTGCACCTACTTGCTTTCTTGGTTGGTGGGATTGAAGCGGGGCTCCGGCGCCGCCCGGCCCGATCCAGGAGGGCACCGCCGGCGATCCAGGGGCCCGGCACCCGCGCCAGAGGCGAGGGGTATCGGCTACCTCCGCCTCTGATTCCAGGCAGGTGCGTGCGTGAGCTCCTTTCCCCAACCCTTTTCGAGTAGGGAAAAATATGCTCTCTTTGTTCACCTTCTTGTACTTCTTCTAGAAGCATGGTTTTAGGTGGGTAGGTAGGTGGGTCGGATTGGTTGGATTTGGGAGGGATTGGATTTCAGAAGATGGGGACTTGGCTTGCCTTGCTACTGCTAATTGGCAACTCAATCAATATATTTATCATGACCTAGTGTTTGTTTAATTTAAGAAAAATATTTAGTTTATGGTTTAGGGGTTGAAATCCTATCACCGTAAGCATGCCTGGACTTCCAACCCTCGAGTCTTACTTAATAAGTAATCAACTGATTTGGTTGGTCAGTAGGACTACTCAATCCCCTTGCATGGAGGCAGGCCTCCCAAGATAAAATTCAAACTGCTGCTACTACTTGCTAGCCGTCCAATCCTTGTGGATTGTGGAGTTGTTCGATGCTTTTGAGGTTGAACAACTTCAACATGTCAGCGTCTTGTGGGTCATTGGGATATTTTCTGGTTGGTCATTAGTTCGTCGTGCATAAGTCGGAGAGCCAGGTTTCTCAGGCTAACTGCAGGCTAAATTTAAACTACTCCTGCTACTACTGGTACTATTTGTTAGCCATCCATTCATTCATTCATCATGAATCGTTGTGTTGTTTGATATGTTTGAGGCTGAACGATGGCAAATTCTCGGTGTCTCATGGGTCATTGGAATATGTTCTGGTTCCCAATCTTGAAAGAGAAAAAAAACAGAATATGTTCTGTTGTCAACCTTGTTGGGAAAAGAAAAGAATATGTTATGTTTGGTCATTAGTTCATCATGGACAAGTCATGCAAATATGCAATGTCACTTGCTTGTATTACCAAGGTGACTTCTCTTGCCTTTCTCCCCTTATATGCAAGTACATGATCAGAGGTGACACACCGGCAGCACGCATTCAGCATGTCGATAATGATTTTTTCAACAGTGTGAGGCAGCAGTGTGCGGCGCAATTCCTGCATTGGATAATGATTTTGCAGGTACCCCGAGAGGCCCTTGAGTTTGCCGGAATGTCGATTAACTTCCGTTCCGGCAAATTCGGGTACTCCATATGTCCTATTTTCAGCAAAGGTCATGCTCAAATTTTCTGTGAATTTTAGCATAACTTTGCTAAAAATAGGACATATGGGGTACTTGCGACTAATGCATGGGCCGGGGTTTGAATTCCCCTAGTCGTTTTCTCCCTACTCTGCTCTGCCCACATGCACCTAAACTTGTAAAGGCCATCATACTACACCCTTGAATTGTCACACAGTTCCATCAATGAAATAAAAACACTGTAATTAATTGGACAAATGTTATGTACATACTTGGGCATGCAGGACCACCATTGTTTCACCACTAGCAATGTTTCTGTTGTCACTACTTGTGTCATCAGTTTCTGAGCTTTCGATTGGACATATTGTCTCAACAATGTTTGAGAACCAAACCTTCCTCCTCTTCTTATTCCTTCCTCGTTTTGCCCTCTTGTTGCTGTTCCGGCTCTTACACCATTTAACAATGCTTTGCCCTCCAAAACCAGCAATTGAAGTAATGCGACTCCGCCCTACGAATCACACATTTCTATCACTTGTTATGCAAATCATATTCTCATACTTTTTGAAAATATTTGCTTTGCCACTTAGCTCCAATGGGTGATTCTGTGGTTCGATCATTCTGACCACCTACATCCACAACACAACCACAAAATCAGTACACACATTGTCACCTGAACAGCTTCTTATTATCAACAATTATTGTATACATATATACCTGGAGCGTGCCCTCCTTCCGTCCTTGAATCTTGAGCAGCATTATCTTAGGATGCCTCGGTGTCGACAAACCCTAAATGATGAGACCATGATAATTCCTCACAAACCAACCCTTAAATAACACTGAGCCATTATGCCGTCACCCTTGAAGCCTTGCGGGCATTTGCAACCCTTAGCTTGTCCATTCTGTAGATTTCCAAAATTCAGTTTTGTAGGCCCTTGACAATAACCAACTTTTTGACCAAACTTTTTCTTATTTAGAGAGAAACATGGCCCACAACGATGAGGCCGGCGGTTCGGGCAAGGCATTCTGGGAGCTGTCCTAGGAGATGGAGGAAGAACCTCACCGCTATGAGGACGCCGCGAAAGACACCGATCCCGACTACACAACCCCTAGTGGCGTCAGGGATGACACCACTGATGGTGCCGCCGAGGATGCCACCACTGATGATGGCAGCGCACACACAGATGGCAGCCAACCGAAGAGGCAATGGAAGGACCGGCACCCGAACGTGCTCGGCACCGTCAAGGAGGAATTTGCTGAAGTGTCCTCCGAGGGGCATCCAACGGCGCCCAAAGAATTAGTCAAGGGGTACTCGGTTCAGCTCGGGTGCATTCTCCGGAGCACCGTCTCGATCAACACCGAGAACCTAAGGCATCCTGACCAAGGGAATTTGCGCAGCCTCCTCTTCACGAAGTTGCACGAACGATACAAGTTCCCCGGTGACATCGCAAACAAATGCCTCTCAGGGAATAAAGTGAACAGTGCCGCCCTCACGAAGATGAGCACGGCCCTGTCTACTTGGAGAAGCGCGGTGAAGAAAATGATTGACAAAGGTGATAGTTATGAGAAGATCAAGGCGAAAAATCCTTCGATCAGCGAAGATGACTACAAGGAGTTCAAGATCAAGTGCGAGAGCAGCGCAACCGTGGAATCAAGTCAGTGGGGGAAAGATATGCGGGACTTGAACTTAGGGGTCCACCAACTCGGTCCCGGAGGTTACAGAGTGGCGGAACCTATATGGGACAAGGAGGACGCAGAGCGTGCCGAGCAAGGCCTATCGCCCCGCTTCGAGAAATACCGTGACAAGCAGACCAGGAACTATGTCAGGGCCTTGTACAAGGTGGACCCGGTAACAAAGGAGCTTACCACGGATGCAAGGACCAAGGCGCTTGAGCGTGTTCTGGTAAGGAATACACCCCCGCATAATTAGCTCCATATGGTTGCATTCTAATTAATGAAGCAAATTTCTAAATGGTTCACATTCCTTCCGTAGGAGACTGAAAGCAGTAGCGCGGGGTCGTCTCAGAGCTCCCCTTGGGACACCACTTTAAATAGGGCATTGAACGTAAAGAAAAACAAGGATAAGTTCAGTATGTCGTCATCAGCTGGTCGAGTGGCCGGCAAAGGCTTGTCCACAAAATGGTCATCGTACTATAATGCTGGTGTGCGAAAGGAGCGAAAGACCAGCTCGGAAAGCCAGTCACGCGAGGTTCAAGAACTCAAGGCACAAGTGGCAAGGATTCCGGAGATGGTCCAAGAGCAAGTGCAACAACAACTGGGAATGACGCTCACCTCCATTGTGCCTACCTTGATTCAGGGGCTACAGACGTGGATTGCGGGCGGCCAAAAGGGGCCGCCCCCACTTCCCAGCTTCACGGCCAGCAACTCGCACAATGCGCACGCGGCGCCATTGGTGTCTCCGACGGAGGCGGTATTGGTGTCTCCGGCGCCGGCACGGGCATTGGAGCTTAATGCACCCGGGTGTACGCCGGCCGGCACCTCAGCAGCAAGCGGCCCCTCCGTCAGTTTTCGCACCTACATGTTTTCGCAGGGCGCCGCCGACGTTCCATGCACTCTCCTGCACTTCGTTGGTGGCGAGTTGATCGATGTCGCCAAGGGCATATTTGTTCAACTGGACAACCCCGTGTTCCACGGTAATCCGATGCCATCCACCGTGTATAGGGTAGAACTGGTTCGGGTGCTGCCAGGCTGTGACGACTTGTTACCTCCGATTCGACCCGCTGGTGCCGACGAAGTTGATGTGATGACCCTTAGCGCCTGCGTAAGCTGGCCCCTACTTTGGCCGAAGAGCCAGATTCGTTTTGGGGCGGGGGACACCAACACAAAGACAATACCGCCAGTCGTGCCGATGCCAAGCCATGGCAAGACCGCCGCAACGCTACCGGACATGCCGGACATGCATATGGCACAGGATTCGGGCATGCATATGGCACAGGATCCGGACATGCATATGGCACAGGATCCGGATGACGACGACAACGACGGTACATTTACGAACGTCAATAAGTACTTTGCCGAACATGGGTACGATGACGAATTCTTCGGGCCTCCTTCTCAAGAACCAAACCCTGCAAAAGACGACCGCGATCTAGCTGGTACCGCGGAGAAACCCAATTGCAACAGGCGTCGTCTGGCGTTCAGTTCTCAGGAGACGCCTCCACCTGCCGCCTTTATCGAGCCTCAGATAGCCGAGGTGCAAAATATTATCAGCCCCAACACACTCAAGAAGGCGGTCTGTGAGTAGAAATCGATCCCATTATAGCAGAAGAACAAGGGACATAAAAGAAAGAATAACAAGGGCAGTGCGAGCCACCCGGCACTGAGTACGATCTGTGCTCAGGACGGGCCACCTTCACCTAAGGATATCTCGAAGAGGGTGCATGTGGCGGGTAGGCCGATGCTACCGACTAATCTTCTCAATGCTGTAACCGGTGCTATGCGGAGTCTGCATGACAGTGTTCTTTCTTTGGACAAGCGGCGTCTCTCCGAGAATGATGTGGCATACCCGGTTTTTGTGGCCAAGGTGCCAGAGGGCAAGGGCTTTGTGGATAGCACCATCGGGGGTACGATCGTCCCATGGTTTGATGACAACTTGGCTATCTTTAACCTTCATCCGCTGTACTATACTTTCGTTCGGCTATTTTCACTGAGTATGGAGATGCGGATCATTAGAGACAAGACCCCGGACATCGTGATAGTCGACCCCTTCTACATGCGTGCCAAGATCTTGGGCAGCGCTGGGGACCGTCAAGTCGCGAGTTCACACCTCGAAGGCGTCATTCTGGCAAACCCAGATAAGGATAACTTCCTCGTGCCTTACTTTCCCAAGTAAGTCATCCCCTCACCGCCCCGTAACATATGATTTCTTAGATTTCGATCTTCTTTTTTTTCTAACATTCCGTGTTTTGTGCAGTGACACACATTGCACACTCATCCTCTTAAGCCCGAAATATTCCATGGCCACATATTTCGACTCGGACCGTTAGTCAAAGAAAGACTACAAAAATATCAAGAAAGTTCTTGATGATGTTCTCCCTGGCTACGCCAGATCTGGAGGCACCTTCAGCAGGACAATTCATAGGTACGGCAAGCACGTGTTCACCTACAATACGACGTTCCCCTGCGTCAAGCAGACGCCTGGCAGTCAGAAGGATGCCTACTACACCCTCCATCACATGCGGGCAATCGTACGGAACCAGCATCACCTTCTGCTACCAAATAATCTCAAAGATTGGGCCACACGCTTGTCGGCAATCCAAGATGCGGACATCAGACAAGAATTATATCACATCCTGTCGGAGTTTGCGGAAATCATCCATCAAGATGTCCTTCATACCTCGGGGCAGTTCTACCTCAGATATCAACCGTCCAATAGTGAGATAGAAACAACGCTACAAATGCAGGCTGACAACGCCGGCGATTTCATGACCATCACTAAAGACAGCGACTTCATCCACGCTCCGGTCCCTGAGTCGAGTCGAAAGTAGTGATGCTATGTAGTTCTGAAATGTCGATTGGCTCATGTTGTAATATTAAACTTTAATGAACTTGTATCTCTCTTTGGTTTGGACAGTCGTTCAACTTATAAGTAATTGATGCTATTTATTAGTAGGACCATGAATTGTGCTATTAATGTGTTGCTTTTCTCTTCCGATCCTTTTGTTGCATACTTATATATTGCTTATGTATTGTCTATGAATTGCTACTAACGTTTTGTTTGGCTAGTGCATAGAGATGCCGTCGTATGTCGTGTACAAGGGTAAGGTCCCGGAGTCTACGACGACTGGGAGGAGTGTCGAAGATAGGTTCACCGTTTTAGCGGTAACAGTTACAAAGGGTACACCACTAGGGCGGAGGCGGAAGCTAGATACGCTCGCTATCTAGCGGGAGAGAGGAGGGAGCGTTGGAGGAACCGGATGAAGACCAGTTTCATCGCGATGATGCTCATCGTGATGACCGCAGCTCTCTTCTATGTGATGGTAGTTTAGATGATCGATATCGACTTGTAATGTGAAGACAAACTTGCTAGTCGCGGTCTCGAGACTTGTAATGTTCTAACTTTGTTCGGTATTTTAAATTCGGAGACTAATATGATGAATTGTATTCGATGACTAATCTTCTATTGTATTCGATAAATCTGCTGTTTATATGTTGTCCAGTCTATATTCTGTGCAGTAATATGTTTTGTAACCTGTGCAAATATCAGAAAAGAAAAGAAAATAATCCCTAATATTCATACTAGTGGCGCACCACTCTGCACTTTAGTGGCGCACTGCAGTAAGCACACTAGTGGCGCATCATCTACAAGTGCGCCATTAGTAAGCGAGAGCACAAGGTAAATATGCCCCCCGGGAGGCATACTAATAGCGCACCGTGTGATATACTAATGGCGCACTCCCTGGTGCGCCATTAGTATCTTTTATACTAATGGCCCCCCAGGGGTGCGCCATTAGTATTAATTACTAGTGGCGTGATGTTGGGGAACGTCGCATGGGAAACAAAAAATTTCCTACGCACACGCAAACCTATCCGTGGTGATGAGCATCTACGAGAGGGAGAGTGGATCTATGTACCCTTGTAGATCGCTAAGCGGGAAGCGTTAAGAAACGCGGTTGGTGTAGTCGAACTTCTTCCCGATCCAAATCGCCGAGCGTCCCGCGATCCAATCATGGACCGTCCTGCGAACACATCATGATCCGTCCCGCAAACTCATCACAATCCGTCTCACGATCTTGATCATGATCTGTCCCGCGAAATCATCACGATCTGTTCCGTGATCACATCACGAACCGTGTCGCGATCTCGATCACGGTCCTTCCGATCTAGCACCGAACGGACGACACCTCCGCGTTCAGCACACGTGCAGCTTGATGACGATCCCCACCGTCTCGATCCAGCGAGAGGAGGTGGAGAGGAGAGAGAGTTCGCCTAAGCGCTGCAGAAAACCGATCTAGAGGAGAAACTATGCACCGGTGGAACAGGTAGCACGTGGCCGGAAATTCTGTCCAAAAACCACCCAATCCACTAGTATATATAGGAGGAGAGGAGAGGAGAGGCATCCAAGGCCTTTGGGTCAGCCGAAATAGGAGGTGGGAAGCAATCCTACTTCACCTCCAATCCTAGTTGGAGTAGGATTGCCTCCTATTGGCTGATTTTCCACTTTTTGCTTTAGGACTTTCTCTCCTGTGCCATGGGCCTTTGTGGCTGTTTTACCAGCCCAATAAGGGCTGGTTATTATTCTCCCACAGCCCCTGGACCTCTTGGTGTCGAAATACCCCTCCCGGAGGCCTCCCGGTACACTACCGGCACTCCCAGTACACTACCGGCACTCCCGGTACACTACCGATGAGCCCAAAACTTTTTCGGAAACCAAACCGGGACTTCCTATATATGAATCTTTACCTCCGGACCATTCCGGAGCTCCTCGTGATGTCCGGGATCTCATACGAGACTCCGAACAAACTTCGGTCACCACCATACATAACTCTACACTACCGAAACGTCACCGAACCTTAAGTCTGCAGACCCTGCGGGTTCGAGAACTATGTAGACATGACCGAGACACCTCTACGGTCAATAACCAATGGCGGGACCTGGACGTCCACATTGGTTCCTACATATTCTACGAAGATCTTTATCGGTCGAACCTCTATGTCAAGGATTCAGTTAATCCCGTATAACGTTCCCTTTGTTCTTCGGTATGTTACCTGCCCGAGATTCGATCGTCGGTATCTCCATACCTAGTTCAAACTCGTTACCGGCAAGTCTCTTTACTCGTTCCGAAATACAAGATCCTGCAACTAACAATTAGTCACATCGCTTGCAAGGCTTGTTGTGATGTTGCATTACCGAGTGGGCCCCGAGATACCTCTCCGTTACACGGAGTAACAAATCCCAGTCTCGATCCATGCCAACTCAACAGACACCATCGGAGATACCTGTAGAGCACCTTTATAGTCACCCTGTTATGTTGTGACGTTTGATACACACAAGGCACTCTTCCGATATCCGTGAGTTGCATGATCTCATGGTCATAGGAACATATACTTGACATGCAAAAAACAGTAGCAATAAACTGACATGATCATATGCTATGTTTGTAGTTTGGGTCTTATCCATCACATCATTCTCCTAATGATGTGATCCCATTATCAAATGACATCTCATGTCCATGGCTAGGAAGCTTTAACCATCCTTTGATCAACGAGCTAGTCCATTAGAGGCATACTAGGGACATGGTTTTGTCTGTGTATCCACACATGCATTTAAGTCTCTGATCAATACAATTATAGCATGGATAATAAACGATTATCATGAACAAGGAAATATGATAATAACTAATTTATTATTGCCTCTAGGGCATATTTCCAACAGTCTCCCACTTGCACTAGAGTCAATAATCTAGTTCACTTCACCATGTGATTCACATTGTTATGAATCTAACACCCAATGAGTTCTGGGGCTTGATCATGCTTTGCATGTGAGAGAGGTCTTATAGTCAACGGGTTTGCGATATTCAGATCCGTGTGTACTTTGCAAATCTCTATGTCGAACCGTAAACACTGCTACCACACTACACTTGGTACTATTTCCAAATGGCTGCTCCACTATACGTATCCAGATTGCTACTACTAGTCATCCGGATAGGTGTTAAAGCTTGCTTCGACGTAACTCTTTATGACGAACTCTTTATCACCTCCATAATCAAGAAACATTTCCTTAGTCCTCTGGTTACTAAGGATAATTCCGACCGCTGTCCAGTGATCCACTCCTGGACCACACTTGTACCCCTTGACAGACTCATGGCAAGGCACACACAGGTGCGGTACACAGCATGGCATACTATACAGAGCCTATGGCTAAGGCATAGGGGACGATGTTCGTCCTTTCTCTTCGTTCTGCCATGGTCGAGCTTTGAGTCTCACTCAATTTTCACACCTTACAAATCAGGCGACAACTCTTTCTCTGACTGATCCTTTTTTAACTCTTTCGAAATCTTGTCAAGGTATGCACTCATTGAAAGTCTCATCGAGCATCTTGATCTATCTCCATAGATTTTGATGCTCAACAATTAGGTAGCTTCATCCAGGTCTTCCTTTGAAAATCACTTTCCAAATAACCGTTTTATGCTTTCCAGAAACTCTACATTATTTCTGATCAACAATATGTCATCCACATATACTTATCATAAATTATGTAGTGCTCCCACTCACTTTATTGCAAATACAACTTTCTCGTAAACTTTGTATAAACATCAAAACTTTGATCACCTCATCAAAGCGTATATTCCAACTCCGAGATGCTTGCTTCAGTCCATGGAAGGATCACCGAAGCTTGCACACCTTTTAGCATCGTTAGGCCTGACAAAACCTTCTGGTTGTATCACATACAACCTTTCCTCAAGTAAACCGTTAAGGAAACGATGTTTTGACATCCATCTACCAGATTTCATAATTGAAAACACAGCAACTGCTAACATAATTCCAACAGACTTTAGCACCACTACAAGTGAGAAAGTCTCATCGTAGTCAACTCCTTGAACTTGTCACAAACATCTTTGCAACAAGTCGAGCTTTACAAATAGTGACATTCACCATCAGTGTCTGTCTTCATTTTAAAGATCCATTTGTCCTCAACGACCTGCCGTCCAATGAGCAAGTCCACCAAAGTCTACACTTGGTTTTCATACATGGATCCTATCTCGGATTTCATGGCCTCCAACCATTTGTTGGAATCCGGGCCCATCAACGCTTCTCCATAGCTCGTAGGTTCATCGTTGTCCAACAACATGATCTCCATGACAGAGTTGTCGTACCACTTAGGAGCAGTACACATCCTTGTCGACCTACGAAGTTCGATAGTAACTTGATCCTGAAGCTTCATGATCATCATCATTAACTTCCTCTTCAACTAACGTAGGCTTCACAGAAACATCTTTCTACGCTGCGCTACTCTCTGGTTGAACAAAGGTTTAACAACCTCATCAAGTTATGTCTTCCTCCCACTCAATTCTTTCGCGAGAAACATTTCGTCGAGAATGGATCCGTTTAAGCAACAAACACTTTGCACTAGGATCTGAGATTGAAGGTTCACCCAACTGATCTTAGGGTATTCTATGAAGATGCATTTGTCCGCCTTGGGTTCGACCTCATTAGGTGAAAACATTTTCCACACAAGTGTCACAGCCCCAAATATTAAGAAATGACAGCTTAGGTTTCTATCAAACCATAATTCACACGGTGTCATCTCAACATATTTAGATGATGCCCTATTTAAAGTGAATGTAGTTGTCTCGAATGCATAACCCCAAAAATTATAGTAGTAAAATGATAAGAGACATCACAGTATGCACTATATCAATAGGGCATGACTATGATGTTTGGACACACCATCACACTATGGTGTTCCAGGTGGTGTTAGTTGTGAAACAAATTTCACATTGTCTTAAGTTGTATGCCAAACTCGTAACTCAGATATTCACCTCCACGATCATATCGCAGTCACTTTTATCTTCTTGTCACGATGATCTTTAAACTTCACTCTGAATTTGCTTGAACCTTTCAAACGATTCAGACTTGTGTTTCATTAAGTAAATATACACTATATCTACTCAAATCATCAGTGAAGGTAAGAAAATAACGATATCCACTGCACGCTACAAGACTCGCTAGATTGCATACATCAACATGTATCATTTCCAATGAATCACTTGCCCGCTCCATCCAACGGGGTCCTTTAGTCATCTCGCCCAAGAGGCATGGTTCGCATGTCTCAACCGATTCGAAATCGAATGAGTCCAAATATCCATCACCATGGAGTTTCTTCATGCGCTTTATACCAATATGACATTTTGCGGCAGTGCCACAAGTATGTGGTACTATCATTATTTAACTTTGTATCTTTTGACATCAATGTTATGAACATGTGTATTACTACGATCAAGATTTCAACAAACCATTCTCACTGGGTGCATGACCATTGAAGGTATTATTCATGTAAATAGAATAACTGTTATTCTCTGACTTAAATGAATAACCGTATTGCAACAAACATGATCTAATCATGTTCATGCTCAACGCAAAACACCAAATAATATTTATTTAGGTTCGTCACTAATCCTGAAGGTAGAGACAGCGTGCGATGTTGATCACATCAACCTTGGAAACATTTCCAACACACATCGTCACCTCACCCTTAGCTAGTTCTCCGTTTATTCCGTAGCTTTTGTTTTGAGTTACTAACATTTAGCAACTGAACCGGTATCCAATACCCAGGTGCTACTAGGAGTACTAGCAAGGTACACATCAATAACTCGTATATCAAATATACTTCTTTCGATGTTTCTAGCCTTCTTATCTACCAAGTATCTAGGGTTGTTCCGCTTCAGCGACCTCTCACCTCATAATAGAAGCACTTAGTCTCGGGTTTGAGTTCAACTTTGGGTTGCTTCACTGGAGCAGCAACTGACTTGCTATCCATGAAGTTTCCCTCCTTGCTCTTGCCCTTTTCGAAACTAGTGGTTTGATTAACCATCAACACTTGACGCTCCTTCTTGTTTTCTACCTTCGCGGTGTCAAACATCGCGAACAGCTCAGGGATCAATACTTCTATCCCTGGTGTATTATAGTTCATCACTAAGTTCTAGTAGCTTTAGTGACAGTGACTTGGAGAACTATATCAATCACTATGTTATCTGGAAGATCAACTCCCACTTGATTCAAGCGATTCTAGTACCCAGACAATCTGAGTACATGTTCAATGATTGAGCTATTCTCCTTCATCTTACAGGCAAAGAATCTTGTTGGGGATCTCATATCTCGCAACACAGGCACGAGCCTGAGATCACAATCTCTGGTCCTAGAACATCTCATATGTTCCGTGACGTTCAAAACGTTTTGGAGCATCAATTCTAAGCCGTAATGCATGACGCACTAAACTATCAAGTAGTCATCGAAACGTGCCTGTTAGATGTTCACAACATCTATAGACGACGCTAGAGGGGGTGGCGCACCGAGTGGTGCATTAAGGACATAAGCCTTCTGTGCAGCAATGAGGACAATCCTCAAATCACGGACCCAGTCCGCAATATTGCTACCATCATCTTTCAATACTATTTCTCTAGGAACATATAAAACTACAAGGGAGCTACAGCGTGAGCTAGTAATCTACAACATAATTTGCAAAGACACTTTGACTATGTTCATGATAATGAGTTCAATTAATCATATTACCTAAGAACTCCCACTCAAATTAACATCCCTCCGATCATTCGAGTGATACATGATCCAAATTCACCAACTCAAGTCCGATCATCACGTGAGTTGAGGTGGCTGCAATGGTGAACATCGTTATGTTGATCATATCTACTATATGACTCATGTTCGACCTTTCGGTCTCTTGTGTTCCGAGGCCATGTCTGTACATGCTAGGCTCGTCAAGTTTAACCCGAGTGTTCTGCGCGTGCAAATCTGGCTTGCACCCGTTGTATGTGAACGTAGAGTCTATCACACCCGATCATCACGTGGTGTCTCAACACGACGAACTTTTGCAACGGTGCACACTCGGGGAGAACACAGTTCATCTTGAAATTCAAGTGAGGGATCACCTTATAATGCTACTGTCGACCTAAGCAAAACAAGGTGCGTAAAAAGGATTAACATCACATGCAAATCATAAGTGACATGATATGGCCATGAACTTGTGCTTTTGATATCCATCTAGAAAGCACCGGCATGATCTCCATCGTCACCGGCATGACACCATGATCTCCATCATCTTGACCTCCATCAATGTGTCACCATCAGGGTTGTCACGCCCTGCATGCTTCTACTACTATTGCTACCGTCTAGCGATAAAGTAAAGCATTACATAGCGCTTAATGATTGACACGCAGGTCATACAATAATTAAAGACAACCCTATGGCTCCTGCCGGTTGCCGTATTCATCGACATGCAAGTCGTGATAATCTATACATCACATGATCATCTCATACATCATATATATCACATCATGTAATTGGCCATATCATATCACAACATACCCTGCAAAAACAAGTTAGACGTCCTCTAATTGTTGTTGCATGTTTTACGTGGCTACTATGGGTATCTAGCAAGAACAATTGTCACCTACGCAAAAACCACAACGGTGATACACTAGTTGCTTTTCAACCTTCTCAAGGACCGCCTTTGTCGAATCCGATCCAACTAAAGTGAGAGAAACTGTCACCCGCAAGCCATCTAGGCAAAAAGTTACATCGAGGGAACCGGTCTCTCGTAAGCGTACGAGTAATGTTGGTCCGGGCCGCTTCATCTCACAATCCCGCTGAACCAAAATACGACCAAGGGAGGAAGCAATCTAAGCATCAACGCCCACAAACCTTTTGTGTTCTACTCGAGATCTCATCGAACCATCAACCTAGCTCTGATACCACTGTTGGGGAACGTCGCATGGGAAACAAAAATTTTCCTACGCACACGCAAACCTATCCATGGTGATGAGCATCTACGAGAGGGAGAGTGGATCTACGTACCCTTGTAGATCGCTAAGCGGGAAGCGTTAAGAAACGCGGTTGGTATAGTCGAACTTCTTCGCGATCCAAAACGCCGAGCGTCCCGCGATCCAATCACGGACCGTCCCGCAAACACATCATGATCCGTCCCGCGAACTCATCACGATCCGTCTCACAATCTTGATCATGATCTGTCCCGCGAACTCATCATGATCCGTTCCATGATCACATCGCGAACCGTCTCGCGATCTCGATCACGGTCCTTCCGATCTAGCGCCGAACGGACGACACCTCCGCGTTCAGCACACGTGCACCTTGATGACGATCTCCACCGTCTCGATCCAGCGAGAGGAGGTGGAGAGGAGAGAGAGTTCACCGTCAGCGTGATGGCCCTCCGGTGATGGTGGTGGAGAAATTTCGGCAGGGCTTCGCCTAAGCACTGCAGAAAACCGATCTAGAGGAGAAACTATGCACCGGTGGAACGGGTAGCACGTGGCCGGAAATTCTGTCCAAAAACCACCCAATCCACTAGTATATATAGGAGGAGAGGAGAGGAGAGGCATCCAAGGCCTTTGGGTCGGCCCAAATAGGAGGTGGGAAGCAATCCTACTTCACCTACAATCCTAGTTGGAGTAGGATTGCCTCCTATTGGCTGATTTTCCACTTTTTGCTTTAGGACTTTCTCTCCTGCGCCATGCGCCTTGTGGCTGTTTTCCCAGCCCACTAAGGGCTGGTTATTATTCTCCCACAGCCCATGGACCTCTTGGGGTCGAAATATCCCTCCTGGAGGCCTCCCGGTACACTACCGGCACTCTCGGTACACTACCGACACTCCCGGTACACTACCGGCACTCCCGGTACACTACCGATGAGCCCGAAACTTTTCCTGAAACCAAGCTGGGACTTCCTATATATGAATCTTTACCTCTGGACCATTCCGGAGCTCCTCGTGATGTTCGGGATCTCATCCGGGACTCCGAACAAACTTCGGTCACCACCATACACAACTCTACACTATCGAAACGTCACCGAACCTTAAGTGTGCAGACCCTGCGGGTTCGAGAACTATGTAGACATGACCGAGACACCTCTATGGTCAATAAACAATGGCAGGACCTGGACGTCCACATTGGTTCCTACATATTCTACGAAGATCTTTATCGGTCGAACCTCTATGTCAAGGATTCAGTTAATCCCGTATAACGTTCCCTTTGTTCTTCGGTATGTTACTTGCCCGAGATTCGATTGTCGGTATCTCCATACCTAGTTCAACCTCATTACCGGCATGTCTCTTTACTCATTCCGTAATACAAGATCCCGCAACTAACAATTAGTCACATCGCTTGCAAGGCTTATTGTGATGTTGCATTACCGAGTGGGCCCCAAGATACCTCTCCGTTACACGGAGTAACAAATCCCAGTCTCGATCCATGCCAACTCAACAGACACCATCGGAGATACCTGTAGAGCACCTTTATAGTCACCCTGTTACGTTGCGACGTTTGATACACAAGGCACTCCTCCGATATCCGTGAGTTACATGATCTCATGGTCATAGGAACATATACTTGACATGCAGAAAACAGTAGCCATAAACTAACACGATCATATGCTATGTTTGTAGTTTGGGTCTTATCCATCACATCATTCTCCTAATGATGTGATCCCGTTATCAAATGACATCTCATGTCCATGGCTAGGAAACCTTAACCATCCTTTGATCAACGAGCTAGTCCATTAGAGGCATACTAGGGACATGGTTTTGTCTATGTATCCACACATGCATTTAAGTCTCCGATCAATACAATTATAGCATGGATAATAAACGATTATCATGAACAAGGAACTATGATAATAACTAATTTATTATTGCCTCTAGGGCATATTTCCAACACGTGATGCTAGTGGCGCACCTGTAGTGCGCCATTTGTGGCCAAAACAGGTGCGCCACTAGCAGGCCTTTTCCTAGTAGTGACACTGCCAACAACAACAACAACAACAACAATGAAGACGAAGGAGATAATGATGAAGAAGAAGCTCCACCATCCAACAATCTGAAGCTGCCCTGAGTTCGAGCACAAGTGACTAAGAACCCTCCCCTAAACCAAATCTTTGGAGACATCCAAACCGGGAGAATCACTCGCTCCAAAACTCATCTAGCTAACTTTTGTGAACATTATTCATTCATATCTAGCATTGACCCTTTGAAGGTAGAACAAGCTCTTGAAGACGCGGATTGGGTGAACGTTGTGCATGAAGAACTTCACAACTTCGAAAGGAATGAAGTGTGGACACTCGTGGAGAAGTCCGAGGATAAGCACAACATCATCAGAACCAAATGGGTGTTTCAGTACAAGCAAGACGAAGCCGGTCAAGTCATACGCAACAAGGCACGTCTCGTGGCCCAAGGATATACTCAAGTCAAAGTTACGGACTCTTGTGAGACTCATGCCCCCGTTGCTAGACTTGAAGCTATTCGCATTCTTCTGGCCTATGCTAATCACCATGATATCACACTTTATCAAATGGACACTAAAAGTGCCTTTTTAAATGGTGAAATTGAAGAAGAGGTTTATGTTAAGCAACCACCTAGTTTTGTGAATCCTAAGAAACCTAATCATGTTTACAAGCTTCGTAAAGCCCTTTATGGTCTTAAGCAAGCCCCTCGTGCTGTACAAATGCTTAACGAAGTTTCTCATTGAAAAAGGTTTTGAAATTGGTAAAATTGATGCAACCTTATTCACTAAGCGAGTTAATGGAGAATTATTTGTGTGCCAAATCTATGTGGATGATATTCTATTTGGTTCCACTAACCCTCAATTTAGTGAAAGATTTGGAAGGCTGATGTCCGAGAAGTATGAGATGTCCATGATGTGTGAGCTGAAATTCTTTCTTCGATTGCAAATCAAGCAATCAAAACAATTAACCTTCATATCTCAAACAAAGTATACCAAGGACTTGATCAACAAGTTCAACATGCAGGAGTGCAAAGGTATGAAAACTCCCTGCCAACTAGTGGACATGTTGATCTTACCAAGGAAGATGAATCGGTTGATCAAAAAGTTTATCGATCTATGATTGGTTCATTCCTATATCTATGTGCATCTTGTCTCGATATTATGCTTAGTGTTTGCATGTGTGCGATATATCAAGCCGCACCTAGGGAGTGTCATATTTTGGCTGTGAAACGTATTGTGAGATACTTGATACAAGCACGAAACTTTGGCATTTGGTATACCAAGGGATCTTCTTTTAACCTTGTTGGCTATTCCGATTCGGATTATGCCGGTGACAAGGTTCATAGAAAATCCACCTCAGGTACTTATCAATGTTTAGGTAGATCTCTTGTGTCTTGGTCCTCCAAGAAACAAAACTCGGTATCTCTATCTACTGCCGAAGCTGAGTATATTGCTACTGGATCTTGTTGTGCGCAATTACTATGGATGACACAAACGCTTAAGGATTATGGAATCCATGTTAAAAATGTTCCATTACTTTGTGACAATGAAAGTGCTATCAAGATTGGACATAATCCAGTGCAACATTCTCGAACTAAGCATATTCAAGTTCGACATCATTTCATTCATGATCATGTTGCCAAAGGAGATATTAATCTTAAGCATGTTCACACTAACAAACAATTGGCTGATATCTTTACTAAGCCACTTGATGAGAAAACTTTTTGTCACTTAAGGAGTGAGTTGAACATCATTGATGCTTCAAACTTGAGCTAGACTCACTCGGATGCTTGCAAGGGCATGAGCCTCCATGATACTTCCATGATATTGCTAACGTGTTATGTTATGCCATGGAATTCTATGCTCCCTTGTATTGCCTCTAACCATTTGTAGGTACTTGTAAGAACTTCATTCCACGAGATTGCAACAAACTCCAATTATAAGCAATCTTGTCTTGACCAAGTATCCACAATCCCTCTTGATGATGGAAGGAAGAAGACAACAAAATCATATCCTTGAGATATACTTGATCATTATTGCAAAATCTCAGTTGGTATCATGTCAAATGGATATACCTATTGTTCTTTCTTGCATGACTAACCCTTGTACGTAACAAGTGTACTAGAATGAGAAGGATTGCTCCCAAATCAAGATGTTCTTAATCAACCTCGAGCATCCTCAACAAGTTCACCAACGAGTGACGTCATCAACATCACTCAAAGGTATGCTCTCATATCCTTGAAAAGGCTTTACTCCAAGTCATGAGCTAAAGCAACTCAAGTGATATGAAGACATTAAAATGCTTAATCGAAAAATGGTAACCCCATTTTGAGATTAACGTAGAGTATGACCTATGATCATGTATTCTTTCTTGGATCCTAAGTCAATATACTCTAATATAGGTGACCTAGTCACCACCCATCACTTGTTAAGAATCTCGTGTGGTTTTTTCTCTACTTGCATGATCTCTAGTAACAACACAAATATTTTCTAGATGATGCCTTTCACTTTTATTTTAGAAATATTTTATTTTGATTCTTTTCTTTCTGCTTTAGCCTCGGAGCCAACTCAGACATCTCGGTTCTACCGAAATTGCAGACAAGTTGCACTACAAAGTCTCGGTACCACCGATCTATCTGCCTCAGAGTCACCGATTTGTTTTTCTTATCTTATTTGTCCTTCTTATCTTACTTCGATGATCCCTTTAAAAAAATTAGGGGCAGAATAACAAGCAAAACTTAGGGGAGAAATTCTTTATTCAAGGAGGAGAAGACAAAAATTTGCCAGAGGGAGAGAAGTTACATTTAATGATTCCCTCAGTTCTTTTCTATGAACCTTACTTTCAATGACCCTTGTTCCGAGGGATCCCTTCCTTGTCAATGATCCCTGTACCTACTCCCAAATTTGACCTTTTTGGCAATTAATGCCAAACGGGGAGAATTACAAAGCTTCGTGCAGAAGGAAGAGTTGCATGCTTATGCAAAAGGGGAGATATGATTTAGGGGGAGAAGAGGATATGAAAAGTTCACACTTATATAAACAATGGGAGAATACCAAAGTAAGGGGGAGAAAATTCTAATCTCAATAATATTCTTGCTTACTTTATTTGACTGTTCACTTTAGACTTTTCTCACCCTATCCAATCCCAATATCTACATGTTGAGATTCAGGGGGAGAGGATGAACTACTACTTTCATATCTAAGGGGACAAAGCTCTCAAGGATTAATGCCAAAAGGGGAGACATATCAATTCTTGAGGAATACTATCTTCTATACGTTCTCCATTTCTTGGTATCTTTGATTCTATCAATTTTATTGGTAGAATACTCTTGTGTTTCCTGACATTGTTTTCTCAAGTGTATTTCTATTGCTAAAACGCTCAAGAACTCAAGGTAAGTAATTGCATCACATCCTTGACCAAGATGATCTCTTGCTTCTTGCACATATTGTTTGCAAGAGTGAAGTCTTGAATAAGGATACACCTCATTCATATACATTTGATGCATATAGCCAAGATACACATGACTTATTATATCCCTTCATCCAAATGTGTGTCCATGCATTCCAAAGCAACTATGGTTTAAAGTACAACACATATTTAGGGGGAGAAAATCTAATTCATGTGTGTGTCAAAGTCTTCATTATATCCACGCATATCTTTATTTGAATCTTTGATAGTATGTTGTCATCAATTACCAAAATTGGGGAGATTGAAAGCACAACATGATCCCTTGGTGGTTTTGATAATTCATGACAACATACATTGTCTCTTGGACTAATACTTTTATCTAGTGTGTTTCAGATAATAGTCCATGGAGAGTTGGTTTGGCATAAAGATTGTGGAATACCCAAAGATGCAAGGAAATGGGTTGTCAAATCTTCAAGCAAGAGGACTCTACATTTTATATTTGTGAGAAATCACTTTGGGTCCATAGGAAAGCCAATACTATTAAAAGGGGGTAAGGTTTTGTTGGTGAACAAAATGCTCATACGTGGACAAGTGATAGTTACGAAAGACACCCACAAACTCTCCCACCAAAGTCAGTCCAAAGCCAAACACTCAAGATCGGGGCAACCAACTTTCTACATTCAGTGCCACCGATTCCAAACCCTAGACAGACTCAGCCAAACCCTAGCTTTTCGGTACAGCCGATACTCAATTCGGTGCCACCGAGTTGGTCTGCCAACTTTCTGTTATGCAAGTTCACAGTTTCGGTCCCTCCGAGATTGTTGAATCAGCGTCACCGAGGTTGGGCATTCTAACCGTTGGTCACCTTATTGGTGAAACCGAGATTCCTATATCAGTGTCCTCGATATTCGAAAGTTGCCACCTTCTGGTCACTTCGGTACCACCGAGACTAATACATCGGTGTTGCCGAGTCTGACTTATTGTGTATAATGGTTGGAACTTTTGGGGGTTCCTTTATATATCCCTCCACCACCACCTACTCGAAAGTGAATCACTCAAAACCATTCCATACCTATCCTATCAGTTTTCTAAGAGAGAACCACCCACCCTTGTGTTAAGGTCAAGATCTCCCACTCCAACCATATGGATCTTGATATCTAGCCTCCCAAAGTTGCTCTCCAGCAGTCCCATCTCTTCTACCAAGCCATATCTGTGAGAGAGTGATTGTGTGTTGAGGAGTCTATCATCTTGAAGCACAAGTGCAAGGTGTTCGTCGACATTATCGAGCCTACTACCTTTTGGAGGGTGGTGCCTCCTAGATTGGTTAGGTGTTGCTTGGGAGCCTCCTACTTCATGTTGTGGAGTGAACCAAGAAGTTTTTACGGGCAAGGAGATCGCCTATTTCGTGAAGATCTACCCATAGTGAGGCTAGTCCTTTATGGATGGAAGCCGTTATGGAATAGTCAAGGTTGCTACTTCCTGGACCCTTGTGGGTGGAGCCCTCCGTTGACTCTCGCGACCGTTACCCTCTATGGGTCAAAGACTCCATAAACTTAGATGTACGATAGCACCACCTATCGGAACCACGGGAAAATACTTGCTTCTCCAATTGCATTCGATCTCCATATCTCAACTCTTTACTTCATGTGTAATATCTTTACTTTCCGCTGCTATATTTTTTGACATGCATATGTAGGGTATATAGACTTGCTAGTCTTGCTAAAACTTTTAAAATCTGCCAACCAATTAACTTGGGAAAAGGTTAGGTTTTAATTTGCTACTAGTAGTCTATTCACCCCCCCCTCTAGACACTATTCTAGTGATCCTTCACGTTTCTTCATACAAGATTGTGCAAAAGTTGATACTTCAACAAGGTCATTTTGGGGCCTCCAACTCACCAAGTTTAGCTTACACACCCTCTTGATCCTTCAGCCACTCCAAGGCTGGGTTATATACCCAAAAGTTGATTTCATCAACAAAGTTATTTGGGGGCTTCCAACCCACCGGGTTTAGCTTACACACCATCTTGATCGGCTCTTCAGCCACCGCAAGTTCAAGTTAAATCTGCCTATATGCTGATGTCACTCCGCCAGGTGACCCGTCGAACTCTTACAAGTTACTCTCAGCTTAAAGATCCTGATCTGATCAAAGTACTTGACAGAAAATCTTGACATGAGAGCCTGCACTAGTTAAGGTTAAAATGGCGGCTTGTGTCACATGAGGATCGGCTTACAGAAAGCGAGGATAAACTCACTTATATGCTACCGACTCTCCGCCTTCTGGCCCATTCGTACTCTTAAACAATTACTCTTTTAAAGACCCTGCACTGTTTAAGGTACAAACGCAAGATTTACGTCACGTGAGAAGTAGCTTATGGGCCTGGGGGTACTCATGCCCTTCTGCGCCTCTCCATTATATGGCTCGTTGTACTCTTAACAGTTACTCTTTTTAAAGACCCAACACTGTTAAGGTTCAAATGATGAATCTATGCCATGGGAGGGTCGGCATATGAGTTTTGCGCTCCATGCCTAAGTTTTTGAAAAACAACAAAGCTTGAGTCATGCATTGCATCTGCATTACATCATCCTGCATTGCATCATTATACATGCATATCCATGTTTGTTTATGCTGCGGAAAGCCGGTCACCAAACCAGAGTTACATCCTAACCTCTGTAGGAAAAAATAGATCTTTAATAGCCAACATGGTTGGATCTTCATCGTGGTTTATCATAAACGGTATTAAATGATTGGGGTTTTTTCAAGCCAGCTTGCAAAATTTATTATTCTTTAAGAGCCTCCCTATCAAATATAATGTCATGTCATTTAATTGATCGGATATTGGATTTTTTTCAACCTATGCTTTGTAGTATACTACAACACTCATGGATTTCTCAAACATATATTTGCTAGGTTGCACTGCAACCACAAGCAGGGATTTCATTTCAAAGACAAAGGAATTATTCTCGGATATTCATTCCGGGTTATATTACAATCACATTCAAGGATTCATTCGAATCAGATCAATATCAGTTCAAGAGAACTTCTGAAGTGCATTATGATGGGTTATTCTCATATAGTCCCAAGTTGTTGCAGGCATACGACCCGGTACTTGGGGGCTACATCATATGTTGTTTTTCTTTTCAAAGGAGAAGTGGATATAAGTCCCGAGTCGCTGCAGGCATGCAACCCGACACTTGGGGGCTACACTACTCAGATCAAAATTTCTAAACTCCCAAGTCATCGCAGGCGTGCGGCCTAACTCTTGGGGGATATAGTATTCAGCTGTTCAAGCAGATATAAGGTCGAAACTGAAGACCCAACCCATCACATACTGATGAGCCAACCCTTGGGGGCTACACATGTGAAATACAAGTTTATATCTGGCAACATAGATGACAACCCTGATTTCTCAACATTCAACACCAAGTTCAAAAGTCCTAGGTTGTTGCAGGCAAAACAACCCGATCCTTGGGGGCTACATCAACCAAAGCTTTATAAAGTATAATCCAATTACAAGTCCCAGGCTGCTACAGGCAAGACAACCTAGCACTTGGGGGCTACATAATCAATGATATTATTGCAAAACACCAAGTCATCATGTATAAACCTGGAGCTTGGGAGCTACAGGTAATACGGAGATAAAAATAGGAGACCATTTTTAAGCTATCAAATTTTGAGTGAGCTAGGTCTCATTTATTCATGGAGCTAAAGCATTGGAAGACCGTCTCTACATCAGATGGATTTTCATTCAAATAATTTTATCAAGTCAAGTGGAGTCTAGTTGTTTGACCCGGCGTCACCAACAATCATGACCCGGCATTATAAAAAGATCATGACCCGGCAGTTTCTATATGAGCAACCTGGTTTCATTGGTTGAAGTGGTGTAACAATGGATGAAGTTCTATTCTCAATATTTTTATCACGCCGAAGCAATGGAAGCTGGCCCAATTTCATATGGTTTTCTTATCTGCAATAATTTCATCAAGCCAAAGTTTTAGAGGCCGACTCACCGGGCCACAGGACGACCAGGTCCATGGCCCAGCGTGCGAGCCGGTGCAAGGCAGCTCGTGGACAGTCCTGGAGGGCCGGCTCACAGAGAAGGCCCAAGGATAGGAAAGTCCCCCTCACAAAGGAAACAAGATCCAGATTAGGATTCATGAGAGACTAGTCCTAGTCCTACTCCCAGTAGGACTCTACAAGTAAACCTACCCCTTCCACCTATATAAGGAGGGGTAAGGCACCCCTAGAAAGACGGACTCAAGTCATTAGAGATAGTCACATTAGATGCTCTCGAATTAGCGGTAGCAAGACAGCACCCTTGTAACCGAGAGATCTTCCTCATCATCAATACAACACAAAGCAGGACGTAGGCTTTTACCTCGATCGGATGGGCCGAGCCTGGCTAAACTCGCGTCTCTCGATTCTGACCAACCCCTCTCAAGCTGCCACATAGTTGCGATGGCCTCACACCTAAGTCCGTTAACCCGGGCATCTTGCCATGACAAATCCATGACAATTTCCAACTTATCATCATGAAATGACTTATCTTGACTAGAGTGATTACTAACAAGTTCATCTTGACTAACATTACTAGATTGGTCAAATAGCAAGTCATCATCTCCTAGCAAGTCATCCTCATCACTATTGAAATCAAGATACTTGGAGTGAGATACCTTTGGGCCTTTAGCCATGAAGCAAGTTCCACTCCCTTCATTTGGTTAATCAAATATGTCGTAGGAGTTGGTCGTCGCTAGTGCAAGTCTGGCAACACCTTCATCTTGACTATAGTCGGAGTTGGAGTGATAACTTCTCTCGGAGTGGTTGTCATATTTGGAGCTGGAAACCCATTCACCAGCATGAGCTTGATGTCTAATTCTTGAATAGCTCTTGGTGTACTTGTCCTTCTTCTCCGAGGCCCTACTTCTCGTTGAGGGTCTTCGTTCATAACGATCATCTCTACTCCTTCTCTCTCTTCAAGGTGACTCTCTTGAGCTTCGTATTCTTGGTGACTCTTCTTTTCTTTTGTAGTGAGCCATGCACTCATTGGAGTAGTGTCCAGGCTTCCTACAATTGTAGAATTTTTGGTCACGACTTGACAAATGCTTCTCTTCATATCTTGAGTTGGAGCTTCGATCTTTATCTCTGTTCTAGTAGAACTTGTTGAATTTCTTGACCATGAGGCTTATCTCTTAATTGGTGACAAGGTTGTCGCTTGAAGTTACAGGAGATTCACTTGTGGCTTAATTAAGCACTGCTAGACTTGTAGTGAAGCTCTTCCTTGTCCTCGAGTATCACCTCGTGAGCAACAATCCTTCCAATTACTTCCGTAGACTTGATATCTTCATAGTTGGGTATCATTTGGATCAATCTGCACACAGTGTCATATCGATAATCCAAAGCTCGAAGTATCTTCTTGATGACGAATTTGTCGGTCATTTCTTCACTTCCTAAGCCGGCAATCTCATTGGTGATGAGAGCTAGCCTAGAGTACATATCTGCGACTCCTTCACAATCCTTCATATTGAACTTCTCAAGCTGACTCTGGAGAACATCCAACTTTAATTCTCTCACGGATTCATTACCTTTGTGCATATCATCCAGAGTATCCCAAATGCCTTTTGAATTCTCAAGACGGCTTATTTTGTTGAATTCTTCGGGGCATTGGCAGTTGAAGAGAATGTCACATGCTTTAGCATTGTAGTGCAACATCTTCAATTCATCCACGGTCACTTCACGATCTGGTTCCCTTCCATCCGCAAAGAATTCACCTTGCAATCCAACACGAACAACAACCCAAATGGTGGGATTATGACCAAGAATATCCATTTTCATTTTTTGCTTCCAACTAGCAAAATTTGTGCCATCAAAGTACGGACCTCTACGGTGATAATTTCCCTTACTGGACGACATACTCTCCTAGGTTGTGAAACCAATCCAATGCAGACCAAAGCTCCGATGCCACTTTTAGGATCGAAAGTATGTCTAGAGGGGGTGATTAGACTACTTGACCAAATAAAATTTCTATCTTTTACTAATTTTAAGTGTTGGCAGATTTTAGCAATCATAACAAGTCAAGCAAACCCTAAAGATGCATGTCTAAGAGTATAGCAGCGGAATGTAAAGACACGCTTATGTTGCAGAGGATGGGTTGGAAGATCAAATGCAATTTGGAGACACGAAGATGTCCTGTGGTTCTGATAGGTGGTGCTACCATAGGTCCACGTTTATGGAGACTTCAACCCACAGAGGGTAATGGTCGCGAGAGTCCACGGAGGGCTCTAGGCACGGAGGGTTCCAAGAAGAAGCAACCTTGTCTATACCATGCTGGCATACGTCCATGGAGACTAGCCTAACTCGGGGCAGATCGTCATGAAGTAGGCGATCTCCTTACCCTTACAAACTTCTTGGTTCACTCCACAACACGAAGTAGGAGGATCCCAACCGACACCTAACCAATCTAGGAGCCACCACCCTCCAAAAGGTAGTAAGCTCGATAATGTCGATGAACTCCTTGCTCTTATGCTTCAAAATGATAGACTCCTCAACACTCAATCACTCACTCATAGATTTGTTTTGGTGGAAGAGATTTATTGGGTGGAAAACAACTTGGGGAGGCTGGCGATCAAGATTCATATGGTTGGATTGGAATAGCTTGATCTAAACACATGAGTAGGTGGCTCTCTCTCAGAAAATCTGATGGGATAAGTGGGGATCTGTTCTGAGTGATTTTCTTTCAAGTGAGTGGTGGTCGAGGGGTACATATAGGCATCTCCAAAAATCCAACTGTTACACCTAAAGTGACCAACTTGGTGAAACCTATGTGTTAATCTCGATGGTGCCGAGTTGCTCCAAAGGTAGCAAATTTTGAATGTCGGTGAGACGGCTAAAAAGATCTCGGCAGTACCGATAAGGTGACCAACCGTCAAAAACCACAACTCGGTGACGCCGATCCAAAATCTCAGAATTTCCGATTTTGTGAATCGAGGTGACAAAATGTTGGCAAGCTAAACTCGGTGGCACCGAGGAAGAATCAGTTGCACCGATGGTCTAGGGTTTGGCAGGGTTCTGTCTGAGTGGGAAATCAATGGGACCGAGTGGGAGTTGTTGGTTGGACCAATTTTCATGATAGGCTTGACAGACTTTTGTGGAAGAGTTTGTGGGTGTTTTTGGTGACTATCACTTGTGCAGGTGGAGCATATTTGATCACTAATAGTACCTTACCCCCTTTTAATTGTATTGGCTTCCCTATGGACTCAAAGTGATTTCTCACAAAGTAAAATGTAGAGTCCTCTTGCTAGAAGCTTTACCAATCCAATTCCTTGCATCTAGAGGTTTCTCCACAATCCTTTTGCCAAACCATCAATGAACTTCTCCGAAAATATGCTTAGTGGAAACGTTAGTTCAATGGGATATATGTTCTTATTAATTACCAAAACCACCATGGGAGCAAATGTGCTTTCAATCTCACCCTTTTTGGTAATTCATGACAACGTATAGATTGAAGGTTCGACATATGATATAATCAATGTGTTTGAGTTAAAGACTTTACCTGATACTTTGAAATATGCTTGTCTTGAAGAAAAGAAGATATATCATGTTATTATTAGTGCTAACCTTTCAGAACATAAAGAAAAAAGGTTACTCATAACTCTGAAGAAGTACAAGGCTTCTATTGGATATACTCTTGATGATCTTAAGGGCATAATCCCCACTCCATGTCAACACAAGATTAATATGGAACCAAATTCTAAACCTATCGTCTATCATCAATGCCGCTTAAATCCTAAGATGAAGGAGGTAGTAAGAAATCAAATACTAAAGCTTCTCGAGGCAGGCATAACTTATCCTATCGCTGATAGTAGATGGGTAAGTCCAGTTCATCGTGTACCTAAGAAAGGATGTGTAACTATTGTCCATAATGATAAAAATGAACTTATACCTCAGAGAATAGTAACTGGTCATAGAATGGTAGTTGGTTTCAGGAAAATGAATAAAGCTACTAGAAAATAACATTAGGCCTTGCTTTTTACTGATCAAGTGTTATAAAGACTATCTAAGAACACACACTTTTGTTTTCTTGATGGATATTCTGGTTTTCCTCAAATACCTGTATCAAAAGAGGACCAACACAAAACTACTTTTACATGCCCTTTTGGAACATATACTTATATGCCTTTTGGTTTATGTAATGGACCTTCTACCTCTCAAATATGTATGACTCCTATATTCTCCGAATTTTTTGAAAAAAATGTTGCTATTTTCATGGATGACTTTTCTGTTTATGAGAATCCTTTTGATAATTGCTTGAGCAACCTTAATTGAGTTTTGCAGATATGTGAAGAAACAAATCTTTTCTTAAATTGGGATAAGTGCAACTTTATGGTGAATGAAGCTATAGTACTTTTGCGTAAAATTTCTGAATGAGGTATTGAATTAGACAAAGCTAAAGTTGATGCAATAGAGAAAATACCATGTCAAAAAGATATCAAATTTATAAGAAATTTCCTTAGTCATGCTGGTTTTATAGATGTTTCATTAAAGATTTCTAGGCCATTACCTAATATTATTCAAAAAGATATTCTGGTTTTTGGTGATGATTGTGTATAAGCCTTTGAAATACTTAAGAAAACCTTAATTTCTGCACCCATTGTCCAACCACCTGATTGGAATCTACCATTTGCAATTATGTGTGATGTTATTGATTATGTTGTTGGTGCTATTCTAGGGCAAAGAAATTGAATGTTATTCATTATTCTAGTAAGACCCTAGACAATGCTCAAAGAAATTACGCTACCACTGAGAAAGGAATTTTTAGCAGTCGTGTTTGCATGTGATAAGTTTAGACTTTACATTGTTGACCCCAAAGTAACTATTCACACTGATCATGCTGCTATAAAATACCTTATGGAAAAGAAACATGCTAAACCTAGACTTATTAGGTGGGTGCTTTTACTTCTAGAGTTTGATTTGCATATCGTCGATAGGAAGGGAGCTCAAAACCCTGTAGGAGATAACTTGTCTAGATGTAAAATGTTCTTGATGACCCACTGCCTATTGATGATAGTTTTCCTGATGAGCAACTTGCTACTATAAACACTTCGCATAGTACTCCTTGGTACGCAGATTATGATAACTATATTATCTCTAAATATTTACCACCTAATTTCACCTATTAGAAAAATAAAAAAATGTTTTATGATTTACGACATTACTTTTGGGATGACCCACATCTTTATAAAGGAGTGGATGGTGTTATTAGACGTTGTGTACCTGAGCGTGAACAGGGACAGATCCTCCGGAAGTGCCACTCCAAAGCTTACAGACAACACCATGCTCATCACAGAACTGCACACAAGGTATTACAATCCGTTATTTATAGGCATACTCTTTTTAAAGATGCTTGAAAGTATGTCCATTCCTATGATGAATGTCAAAGTATTGGTAACATTGGTAGATGCCAGGAAATGCTTATGAACTATTCACTTGCTATTGAACCATTTGATGTTTGGGGCTTTAATTATATGGGACCTTCTCCTTCCTCTAATGGGAATACTCATATTATAATTGTTTTGTATTACAATAGTAAGTGGGTAGAAGCTATTCCAGATAGTAGTGATGATTATAACACTTCTATTAAAATGCTAAAGGACGTTATCTTTCCAAGGTTTGGAGTCTCTAGATATTTGATGACTGATGGTGGTTCACATTTTTTCCATGGTGCTTTCCATAAACTCCTAGATAAATATGATGTTAATCATAGGATTGTATCACCTTATCATCCTCAATCTAGAGGCCAAGTTGAATCGACAAATCAAGAAATAAAGTCAATTCTGCAAAGCACTGTTAATAGATCTAGAAAGAACTGGTCTAAGAAACTGGATGATGCTTTATGGTCTTATAGAACTGCTTATAAGAACCCCATGGGAATGTGCCCTATAAAATGGTTTTTGGAAAGTCTTGTCATTCACCTCTTGAACTAGAACATAAATTTTATTGGTCAATTAAAGAACTCAACTACGATTTAAGCTTGTTGGTGAAAAGAGGTTGCTTGACATTAGCTCATTAGACGGATGGTGGACACAAGCTTACGAAAATGCCAAGTTGTTCAAAGAAAAGGTCAAAAGATGGCATGACAAGAGAATCTAAAAATGGGAATTTAATGTTGGAGACATAGTTATTTTGTACAATTCTCATTTCAGAGTTTTTGCACGTAAGCTTCTCTCCAAATGGGATGGCCCTTATGTCCTTGAGGAGGTCTATCGCTTTGGTGCTATAAAGATTAACAACTTGTAAAGCAAAATCCGAGGGTGCTAAATGGGCAAAATAATTAAACACTATATATCAAGCATGCCCCTTAATGTTGAAACTAACATTATTCAAGTTATGCATCCTAAAGAACACATAAGAGAGACCTTCTGGGATGCTCCAGAATGCTGAAAAAGGGTAGGATTGTGATATGGTAAGTACACCAACTCCAAGAATTCCAATAAATATTTTTGATGGTCTTGGTATTTTAGAAAAAATCCAAAAATAAAAAGGAGTCAGCAGGACCCACGAGGGGACCATGAGCTAACAGAGCGCGACCAACCCCTGGTCGCGCCATGTTGCCTCGTGGGGCCCTCGTGTGCCTCCCGGACTACGTTTTCTTCCTCGACTCGTGTTCTAACCAAGAAAAAAAATCATTATATATACCCCAGTATGCTTTGACCACTGCATTGCGAGTTTCTTCTATGTTTTTGTTTTGGATTGTTTTCCTCGCAGATTTGGAGCAATATGCCATCCCAAGATTCCAGGTGAGAAAGCTACGTTTCAGATCTCATTGCCAATCCTCAAGCTTATGGGGATGTGGATCCCTATGATTAGTCAACAAAAGAAGAGTTTGAGGCTAACTTAAAGATGATTGAGCCTGACTTAGCATGATCGAGAAGAAGAAGTACCTCTGCCTCAAATGGAAGACATGCACATGGAATTCAAAAAGTTAAACTTACCAAACAAGGTTACACCTAACAATACACATTTTACGCCTTATCTTCATACAGAGGTAGACAATACTGCTGCCTCCTCTAGTAAAGCCCCTCCTTTGATGAATGGAGCAATGATCGTCACCAACAAACTTCACAAGGACAATCTAGACCTTAAGCGATAAGTTTGCAAGCTTAATGAGGAGAACTGCATCCTAAGGCGAATCATCACTAAAAGTATTACAACATCACCACCATTACCCAAAAAGGACACCTGAGTACATGGGGATGGGCAACGCCCTTAGCTTGTTCCAAGCTTGGGAGAGGTGCCCTGGTATTGTATCACCATCACTTTCACCATTGCCATCTATATTATTTCGATCCTTAGTATGTCGTGATTTAGAGAATTAAAATTTTAGATTTGCTTTGCTTAGAATTTCCACCTTAATATCAAACTATCCTTGTAATCAAGTGTGAAATTTTTATAATAAAGATTAGTTGAGTTTGTGTGCTTTACTCTCATGCAACTATCCGCATAGCTTTGAAATAAATACATAGAAACGATTATATGCTAATCCCATGGGGAGTAATGAGTTCACATAGAAAAGGTATAAGTAATAAAATTTGTTGATAATAAACAAACATACATTAGTCATTGACACAATCTATGCAATATTATGATAGAGGAGAGGAGATTCACATATAAATACATTATCTTGGACACTTTTATGATTGTGAGCCCTCATCAAATATTATATAATGATCAAGTGTTGATGTTGGACATGGAAGATAACGTAATGATCATGATAGTTTACATTCGCTAGAAGTTATATGGTCTTGGATCCATTAACATGTGGTGCTTGATTTAGATCTTTTTCTAGACAAAATTTTACGCACTAAGTAGAGATACTGGATGTGCATCCATGACCCCTTACACCCAATTTCTTTCCATAAGAGTCCACCATACGTAACTATGGATTGAATAAGATCCTTCAAGTAAGTTTTCATCGGTGCATCAAGCAATAAAAATTGCACTTAAATATGTATGGCCTTCTATTGTAAGAAAAACTAAGCTTTGTACGATCTTGTGGTGGCAAAGAAATAAAAGTGAGAGAGTGCATAATGAATCTTTCTATCATAGGGGCAATATAAAGTGACATTCCTTTGCAATAAGACTTTGCACATACAAAACTTAAAAGTGCATGAAAACCTCTTCTTCCCTTTGTGAAGGGACTATATTTTACTTTCCTGTATTCACTTTTATGCAAGAGTCAATAAAGTGTATTCTTATTCCAACCTATCAACTCTATAGTGGCATGCATCATGATTTGAGGAAAGATTCAGATTTATATATCAAGTTGGATGTACATGATCATTATTTATTATTGTTGAAATTATCCTTGAGGTAAATGAGTTGGGTGGCAAATAATTTAAGCCCCTATCTTCCTATGTGTCCGATGGAAACATGTGCTCGAAAAATCTAGCGTGAGTGTTAGCAATCATAGAAGATTAAAACATAGTTCAGTATGTGGACTTGATAATATGAAAGCTCTTACATGGACTCTCTTAGAATATGATAAATTATGATTGTCCCAATGACTAAGAACATAGTTTGTGAATTGTCAATCATTTTATGCTTCATAGTTCAATAATTGTGAATGGATTAATACTTTTTCATGAGAAGCTATATGATAAAATATTTGCTGCTATGTTAAAGTTCATGATGTTTTCATTACCGTATTCCATTTTTATATACAACTCCCTCTTAAATTATATGGTCATTATTATCGAGTTCGGCTTTCGCTTGAGGACAAGGTAGGCCAAAGCTTGGGGGAGTTGATACTTCCATTATGCATCATGAATTCTTATTGATATCTATGCTATTCTTGTCCGTTATTCCTCATATGATAATAATTCTTATGCCTTTTCTTTATGAATGTGCAAAGTACACCATGAAGAGGAAAATTACCAGAAACTGGAATTCTGGACCTGAAAACCAAGAAAAGGGTGAAAAATCAGTGGTCTTCAAATGAACTAAATTTCATAGAGAATTTTTATGGAATATATAATAATTATTGGGCCAAAATTACCACACAGGGGGGCCACCTACTTGGAACGAGCCAACAAGGCGCGGCCACCCCCTGGTCGTGCCATGTTTCCTCGTGGTGGCCCAGCAGGCCTCTCGACCCCCCTCTTATCCTATATGGTGTGTTTTTACCTAGAAAAAAAGCATAAGCATACTTTTGGAACGAAGCGCCACCGTCTCGAGGAGTAAACCTTGGCGGAGGCCCTTTCGCTCTCCGGCACAGAGATTCTACCAAGGGAACTCCTCTCCTGAAGGGAGGGATCAAAGCCATCGTTAACACCAACGCTTCCTCCTTCATGGGAGTACCAATATTCGTCAACATCTTCACCACCGTCATTTAATCTCCAACCCTAGTTCATCTCTTGTATTCAATCTTTTTCTCAATACCTCAGATTGGTACCTGTGGGTTATTAGTTGTGTTGATTACATCTCGTAGTTGATGCTTGCTGGACTACTGGGTAAGATACTATGTTCAGATCCTTGATCACCATTATTATACCTCTGATCTTGAACATGTTGATGAGTTGCGAGTAGTTAATATTGTTCCTAGGGACATGGGAGAAATCTTGTTATAAGTAATCATGTGAAGTTGGTATTCGTTTGATATTTTGACGACATGTATGATGTTGCTTCTCTTAGTAGTGTCATGTGAACGTCAACTACACGACACTTCACCATGTTATGGGCCTAAGGGAAGACATTGTGTAGTAACAAGTAGATGATGGGATGCGAGAGTGAGAGAAGCTTAAACCCCGGTTTATGTGTTGCTTCGTAACGGGCTGATTTGGATCCATATGTTACATGATATGGTTAGATTTATGTTAATTCTTCTTTCGTAGTTGTGGATGCTTGTGAGAGGGGGTAATCATAAGTGGGTTGCTTGTTCAAGTAAGAACAACACCTTATAACCGGTCCACCCACATATCAAACTATCAAAGTAACGAACGTGACCCAACTCAACATGATGAACATGACTAGATAGTAATTCCCATGTGTCCTCGGGAGCGTTTGTTTTATAAAAGAGTACTCTCCGACCCATCCTTTACTGTAAAAAGGATTGGGCTACCTTGCTGCACACTTTCTACTATTGTTACTTGTCACTTGTAATGAATTATCTTGCTACAAAAGTATATATCATTGCTACTTATAGAATTTACATAGGATACCTTGCTGAGAACCGCTTGTCATTTCCTTTGACTCCTCGTTGGGTTCGGCACTATTACTTATACAAAGGACTACAATTGATACCCTATACTCGTGGGTCATGAATAATGAGCTGACATTTTGCCGCCTAGTGTAAGGCAGTATTTGACACAATGTGGTCATGCTCTGCTAATATCTGGAGAGTTTGAAAAAATGACTCGGTGTGGGGACCCCGACTCATAAGTTGTGATCACCAAATGTACATGCACAGTGTTCCCAGAGATCAATGCATACTAAACACACAGAAAAGGAATAACAAGAGTCTTGCATCCATTACATACCGGTTTACTCAAATATGGCCTTTATGGCCAAGTCTTCATATGATTGCAGCGGAAATCTTCAATGAAAGAGCGACCCCATGTCATCATCCTTAACCCTACATGCATTCTGACTGGGAAGCGCCCTAGCTCGCATGCCGGTCATCAAGGTAATCTTCATCATCACCTGATCTTTCATGACTGGCCAATAAAATAACCACTGGCAAGCCAATGAGTACTTTGAATGTACTCGCAAGCAACCCATGTTTGGAACAAGGCAATAACAATGCATGATATATCACTAATAGGAAGTTTTGCAGAAAGCTAGTTTTGAGTGCAATGACATGATCAAGTAGCTAGGTAAGCATGCATCAACAGTTGGCAGATATCCATTTGAACAAGTTGCGGATATCATCATAAGCAGGGTTGAACATCTCATGTTCATCCATTATGCTAAGTCATCAAACTTAGTTCAATCCTCATGTTGAGTTATCGAACTTAGCTCAAGTACCATATTTGTCACCAACACACACGCACACACACACACACACTAGTTTGTGTAAACATTTGGAAGTAGCACAACAACGGTCATCCAACTGTCCTTGACCATGGACATGGCTATTCAAATAGTTTTAGACTCTATAGAGGTTGCACACTTGACCCACAAAACCCGGGGAACTTCCGTGTCATCCACGACTCGCGGTACATCACTTACCCGAGGTAAGCACCTAAACAATGACTTTCCCCTAGCAATACTAAACAAAGAGTCCACTCGATTGGTACCTAGCCCTGACGATGTACATCACACGAGCCTCGCTCCAGATCATACCATCCATGAGGGGACAAACGATGTGCCCAGTGCCTGTAAAGACAGAACATGATCGTCCATTCTGATACGACCCCGTATCAAGAGTGACCATGCCACTCCTGCCACTAGTAATGCGGGCTCCTTGCCAGTACCCACCAAAGTAATCAACAAAGCCCCTTCCCATATAGGGGTAGAGTGGTTGTGCGTGTAAGGTTGGAGTAACAGTCGCAACTTACACCAATCCGTTTTTGAGACCACACACACTCACTTGCTCCGGTACACCACTTCTTTCTCAAGTGGTTACCCCTCAGGCATTGGTGGCACCCGACGGGGTTTTTGAAAGGTCTTTGAAAACACTATGTTTCCATAACCATGCATATATCTACACCCACCCACTAGCACCTACTAGCATCCTATCTACACCCACCCACATAGCCCTCATAAGGTGGTAGGGTGATGCATGATGCAAGTGTCAATGACAAAGTATCGGAAGAAACCCACCAAAGTGGTCACTACTTCACAGGATCAAATATAACGAAAGTAAAGTGCTATATGACATGCAATAAAAAATGGTTTATTAACATGGTCAAAGGGTTTCTTGCCTGGCTTAGCAATGTCTTCAAGGTCTTCACACGCTTCTCGTCCACTCCGAGCAATTCGTCTACTTCACCAACTATGTCGGAAACAACCACGATAAGCAACACAACAAACAGATAATAAAAGTTCTCTATAAATAAAAAATATATTTTTCTTAGATCTCTCTGGTCATGAGAAATATATAAAAATGGTTGAACTAGAGTTGGATTAAGTATGATTGTGGAATGGAGGAATGGAGGAATTGATGTCCCGATAAGACGTCTAAGAAAAGATGTTTACAAATATGGGTGAAGGCACCCATTTAATAGGGCATGATTTTAGAAACATTTAGGAAGTGGTTTTACTGGTTTTGGAGTTGGTAAGAATGTCCTAGGGATTTTCAAAGTGGGTTATCCATGAATAAATAGCTCAATTATTTGGATGGCAGAGAGACACCGGGAAAAATGTTCCCTAATTAGGGCATGAATTTAGACTCATAGACGAACTTGAATCACTCCATTTGGAGTTGATATGAAGGCTCTATGATTTTTATAGGCAGGCTCTTATATAGATCAAATTCAAATACAAATACAAACTATGCACAAAAATTTTCTGGAAACAAAATGTGCAATGCACATATTTGGTTAGGCATTTATTTTAGGAGTCTACAGGAATTTGAATCATTGAATTTGGAGCTCATATGATTAAAATAGGAATTAAATAAGATCTCCTAAAATAAATAAAATAGAGAAAAAGGATTATACCCAAGGCTATCTTCCGCGTAGGGCGCTGAATAGCGAGTGGGCCGGCCCATTGGCATGGCCGGATGGGGAATATGCCACGTCGAAAGCACACTTGGCGGAATACACTTTCGCTTGAGGGAAAACAACTCCTGGAAAGCCACTTCCACTTACCGGCTGGGCTTGCCCCTCTAGGTCTCTTACACATGGGCCCCACCGAACTCACTTCCTCTCTCCTGCCTCCTTCTTCTTCCTCCCGACACGAGGCACAGGAGGGCGTCGAGCGCTGTTGCTGCGGTCGACCCGCTGCACCAGGCGCCGAGCCGGCGGCCTGGGCGGGTGTCCCGTCCTTTACCGCGCTCGGGGGTGGCCGTGCGGGTCGTGGGGACGGCTGAAAGGGAGCGGCCCAACGGACAGGGCGAACGGATGCATCAGACGTCATTGGGGAGCACGATGAAGCCTCGGGGCTGAAGCTCGGGGGTGCCAGGGGATCTCCCCTAGTCGAGGGAACCCATCTAGAGTTGCGCATTAAGGCAATGGACGACCGCCTAGCCCGGGTGTAGACGAAGCCGAGCGGGCAAGTTTCGGCCGTGGGAGGCAATGGCGAGCACGGGAGTGGAAATGGGGATGTGCAAGAGGTATCCGGGTGCGGGTAGAGGAGGTCTATGGGTCTGGGGTGCTCGACGAGGAGCTTAAGCAGGAGGGGCACAAGGCGAAGCTCAGGGCACTCACTGGCGAGCTCTGCAGCGAACACAAGAGGGCACAGGGGGAGGGGCCCGACCACTAGCCATGTCGTGCACGCAGAGGTGGTCTCGGGGGACAGCACCATGAGGCCCAAGGCTGTCGGGGGCATCCATTGGGCGGCAGCTATAGTGCGGGTGCACACTGTAGCACGCTCTCGTGCACCCTTTTTGCATGCAAGTGCATGCCATTTACCCCCAGGGCGTTCCCTAGCATGTCCACTAGTGTCTAGGGGAATCTAGGAGGGTAAACAAAAGTGCGGAATGCATTGGATGCTGCCTGGGTTCCTTGGTTGAGAAGAGAAGCTGAGAAAGTGAGGAAAAACTGCGGTCCAGAGAGGTAAATGGAGAGTTTCACCAGACAAATCATTGAGCTATGGCCATGCCAAGTTTACGGGAGGTAAAGGGGAACTACTAAGGGCTCTGGTAAAATTTTGAGCTCAAGGGGAAGATTATAAGTGGTCAAAATAGTGAATTCTAGAATACACCAGATGGTGTTTGATGGATTTTTTGGCAAGCAAAAGGCCTCCACTTGCTGTGGGTTTTAACAGGATAAATTTATGGGTAAAAATAAGAGTGATCACAAGTTTTGAGCTCATTTGAGAAAAGTTGGCAATACAAATGTTGTAAACCCTAGAAATGGGCAGAAATGGATTTTCTGAGATCTAGCTATACAAATCCATTCTACTTGATTCACCATTTGGTGTGGATACATTATTGGAGTTTTACCACATGTCCATAAAGTAGAGTTGCTCAAATTTGGGATCTGGACAGAGAGGATTTTGGGATATTTTGGTGAACCGAAACAATTGTGATTGAGATGAAACTTGGCAAGATGACCACATATATCATATGTGACATGCTAGAATTTTCCTGGATTTATTTGAGAATATTTCTTATAGAAATATTTCAAATCCTTGAAAGAAGCAGAAATGGTTTTGAAGGGTTTTGTCTAGTATATTTAACATGACCATGTGTTGAAACTATTATATATGGATAATATATGTCCACTAAGTTTCCCTAAATTTTATCTAATAGTTTTAAATCATTTAAATAATTTTTCCCTATAAAAGACCATTTCTGTCCTTAAGAAAAAGCCTTTAAATAAAATAGTAAAATAATCTTTAAAATTAATTTTTAGTGTTTTTGGGAAGTTATATATATAGTAGGTTCCAAATAAATCATTTGGGAAAAAGAGGTCCACCCAATCTCAAATCAAGAGTTTTTGAAAACCTAATTTAAATAAATTCTTTTTGGCCAAAATAATATTTGATCAAAATAGTTTTAAGTCCTATACACTTGGCATGATCACTAGACAAGATTTCTAGGTCAAGGAAAAGAGTTTTGAGAGTAGGAGAGAGTTTTATGAATTATAGAGCACTCGCAAGCAATGAAACAAGCAAGCAAATAGCACACAATTCAAACATTCAAATGCACTCAAAAAAATTTAATTGGCCCTAATTTTTGAGTCATGATAACTTAGTCATGAGGTAGAACACATGGTGTGACATACCTGCCCCTTACAAGAATCTCGTCCCCGAGATTCCTAGGATGGGTGCTGATAAAGACATTCAGAGGTGAGGTAGTCTTCACGTTCCATGTTGCTTTTGGATCTTGAAGTGCCTGATGATATGTCTTCGAGTTCACTATTGACTTCGTCTAGGGGTGAACAGGTTTCCCGCAGGGCCTGGCTTGCGTGTGTACCCCAAGGTTAGAAGACCTGACAAAGCAGAGTGTCTGCGTGCTGGTCCTGGGTTATTAGTGACATCCAAATGCCTCACGTTAGTATGGAAGGGTCGTGTCTTGGTGTAGCTTCTCGTTGACGGGGAAGTCCTTATTTTCCTTAAAGCAGGAGGTCTTCAGTCATAGGTTGTCCCCATCCTTGAGAGTGCTAAGGTGCGTCATCGCGGGCTTCTTGTCGAGATCTTCTGCTTGAGTAAGTTGCCCAGGTAGATTCTTCGTTCTTCTCTGGCCGTTTGTCTTCATCATCATGGACACATGTTTCTAGAGGGTCTTTGAGTGCTTGGTCTACCCATCTCTCTGTGGCAAGGTCTGCGTTGTGTCTCATCCCTAAGACTGAGCTTAGAGACTTGGTGTCAAAAACGGGTTCTACTATATGGGAAGGTTTCAGTGGGGTTCTAGGTAAGCTGACTATTAAGAGTATAGATCAGACATCAAATCCCCAAGGTCTGTCGCTTGGCAAGTGGGGTGAACTACCTTTGACAGGTGGTTTACCACGATTGAGTCATGGTTTATGCCTTAGATTGTCTAAAAAGGGCGATAACAATGTCATGACAGTCATCCACTCCATTCATGCATCTGAAGGGAGTAGGGATGTCATACTCATCGTACACCATCAAAGTGGCAGAGTGAGGGGTGCTATCAACTTCTCAGTTCCATTCTAGTCAGGAATAGATAGGTGTCTACTTAAAGCAAGGGCTTTTTAGTCCTCTTGATGTCCAAGGGCTTCATCGGGCTTGAACGTCGATGCTTCTGGATATAGTCTAGTTGAGATAGCCGGCAGAGGAGTGGTGGTTGACTTCTTCTTCGTCATTGTCGTCGCTCCGCAATCGTAGTGGTCCTTCATCTTGCTTGGGCAAGAAATATACTTTTGCAGGGAGGGTGCTTTAGGGAGTCCAACTTTTTCAACGTGAACTCTTATGCTCAAGAGGCATGGCAATTGCTGTTCCTGGGGCTAGTCCAAACAGGACTAAGGTGTTCCTCCTCTTATTGGGTAAATAAGTATGTCATCCTAGAGGACAAAAATCTATTTCTGGAAGTATCACATAATCACATTCCTCATGGGATATGTGAGAGGAGCGGCATTCGTCCCGAGTGGTCACTGGTATCAAGGGTTTGCGGTCCCACCTAATAGAGGTCTTCGTGGCCACCTTCCTTACGGAAAGGGTGGGTGGTAGTCATGGCGGGGTATCGACCATGGTCTTTTGACTTAGAGCCAGAGCCTATGGTCTTATCTGACCAAGGCATGGTCCGGTAAAGCTTCAGGGTTCAAGGAGCTTAGGAGGTGAGTGAACGTCTAACACCTTATCCCGAGCACAACTATTAGATGCCAACAGTACTGCCTATCACTCCAAACAAAATCACCCTATATCATCGAAGGTATCATCCCATATAAGTCAACTCCAATATTACACGTGCTTCTCATAACTCCAAGGTTTTGAGAGAAGGACTATACCAAATCTCATATGTATCCCATATCTAACTCATACATTTCCCTATATAAAAATCCTTGGGATAAATTACAAGCCGCTAAGCTTGATCATGACACTACCAATCCAAGTGTCCTACTGACCTATCCGGGGTCTAAGGTACTCCATTACTATGCTGAGGAAACACGTAATAAGCCACTCCAAGATCTTGTTTCCTTCCTACGAACCCAACTAATTGATCCACGAATACCATCCACTATTACATGACCTATTATTGCTACAAATCCAATACCAGTATCGCCCCCTATATATCCAGATTTTTTTCCAAATCTCCAAATTCCAGAAAGAACTATCTCATCCCAGTATAACCATCAATATCCTCCATGAGGATCTGGTGAACTGCGCTGTTAGGTGCATATGGATCCTTGAGTCGATCCTAATAACAACCCAGTATTTCTTGTTTGACTTCCACCGAGAAACATGGTGTCAAGATCAAGATCATCGAACTAAATCCAAATTACTCCAAACCATGTGGTTTGACTAATCTTAAGCACCTACTATAATCACCTATTTTAATCCAAGGCTTACATCTAGTAAGAATTCCCTACTAGTTAATCCAGTCACTAACATGTCACCATCAACCCACTGTCAACATTACTTGCCAAAGTCAAGTAATTAATCCACCAAAAATTTGGGCTGGTGGTTACAATCTCCCTACTAAATCCAAATTGACTCAAGGGGGAAGTAAGTTACGCTACTCTAGCAACCTTGATCCACCGAGTTTGTATACCACAAAAGGGTCTCAACTACTTCCTCAAGACATTCGTTATGGCTGAATCAAATCATTGTCCACAATTCATATACCCTTAGAATGATCCTTCTTATGGCATCAAGGTTCTAGTGCTAGCAAGAATGGAGGATGTGTGTTCACTATGATCACTAGCTCCATGATGAACCCAGCGCAAAGCATGGGTTATTGAAGCTCAATAAGTGTCCTGGCAAATCCGTGTATTAAACATGTGATCAGAGGCTTGTGCTGGAGGAGCTTGTGAGGTCTAGGTCGGGCAAAGGAGGTGTTTCCAACCTTGAGGGAAAAGCATAACTCTACGGGGTTGTGTCTTGTTGAGTTTGTTGTAGTCAAAGTCTTCAGTGTCGGTTGCTTGTCGAGGTGGATCCTTGGTACATCTTGTCTTGGTGGTCTTCAGTTGACAAGAGGGGGAAGAGGGAAAGTAGCATAGAGGAGAGCGCCTAAGGAGGTATATTGCAAGTGCAAACAAGGAAGTGTCGAAAAGGCCAAACACAAACATCTAGGTAAGGTAGGTGATATAGTCGCGCACTTGTTGCCTAGGGAAAAAGTGTGACTTACACCAAAGCACAAACAGGAAAAACAAGCAACACGTCATGGTTCCATTCGAACCATCATACGGACTCGACTGCGCATGGGGGACACACGACTCATCCTACCCTAGGGGTTCTCGGACTCAATAGTCATGCTTCCTTCGTGTCTTGGAGAGGAGTCCACTTAGTCTTCTCTGTCTTCTTCAAGTGTCGCTATGTCTCTGATTGTTGTTCATCAAAACGATCCTGGTTGCACCTGAGGGGTCTTGGCGACTTCGGGTCTGTTGAGTTGAGAACGAAGGTGAATCTTCATAGCAGTTGTTGTGAGGGTCTTCTGGTGTCTTCATAGTCGTGCCAATGTATTCTAGTCTTTTGAGACATCGAGGTTTCTTGGTAGGCAACCTATTATGCAATGATATTAGCAAGGCATGGTAGAGTTGTATCCTGTCGGTCACGTTGACGATATTATCGGCGCCAAGAGCAGGGGATGGTAACAACCGTTACCCTGCTCACTATGGTGAGGCGGACCAAATGGCAAGGTTCTCATCCAGTGGTGGTTGCCGACACAACAACTAAAAGTACAGGGTTGCTCTCTTAGCGATGCATATAATGACACTACATGTCTTGTGCCGAGGGTGTCACCATCTCCTGAGTCTTCATATTCTCATCCTTCGAGAAGGTATCTCCTGTTGGCAGTTCCTTGTCTAGTGTTGCCAACTTGTGTCCAAGATATGTGGGCAAATGTCTGGCAAGGCAGCTTCCTTCCGGGTTACCGACGAGAATTTCAAGGAATCTAGTGGTCAGGGGCACAAGGGTAGTAGCGATCATTTGCAAGGTTCTGAAAAAGTAGACAAGGAGAGTTACGAGAAAGATGGTGGAAATGCTAAGGCAAAAACCTTTGCTTCCTTTGAAAATTTAGGAGAGGTGAGAAATATAGAGGTTTTGTCAGTGATTTTGAAGGGTATAAAAATTTAGTTTTGTCCTAACTAACGTGCATGCTAACTAAGGGCCTCCTACAGTCAGGATGTCTCTAATACCAGCTCTGTGGGGACCCTGACTCATAAGTCGTGATCACCGAATGTACGTGCATAGTGATCCCAAAGATCAATGCTCACTGAAAACACAAAAACTGAATAACAAGAGTCTTACATCCATTAAATACTGGTTTACTCAAATATGGCCTTTATGGCCAAGTCTTCATATGATTGCAGTGGAAATCTTCAACGAAAGCACGGCCCCGTGCGATCAGCCTTAACCCTACATGCATTCTGACTGGGAAGCGCCCTAGCTCGCATGCCCGTCACCAAGGTAATCTTCATCATCACCTGATCTTTCATGATTGGCCAATAAAATAACCAGTGGCAAGCCAATGAGTACTTTGAATGTACTTGCAAGCAACCCATGTTTGGAATAGGGCAATAACTGTGGGGACCCCAACTCATAAGTCGTGATCACCAAATGCACGTGTACAGTGATCCCAGAGATCAATGCTCACTGAACACACAGAAGCTGAATAATAAGAGTCTTACATCCACACTTAACGTCTTACACAAATAATGACCACAAAGGTCTTAGTATTGCATAGATAGGGCCACACAGGCCAAACACTTAAAGTAGAACAAGTAGCGGAAATCTTGGTCGAAAGCGTGAACCATGCCACCTGCCATAACCTACGGACATTCTGACCGGGAAGCGTCCTAGTTCGCATGTTCGTCTCCAACGAACTCTTCAACACACTCCTGTTCTTCCATGCCTGGCCAATTAAATAACTAGTGGCAAGCCAATGAGTACTTTGAATGTACTCGCAAGCAACCCAAGTTGTGGAACAAGGTAACAATGATGCATGATATAGCACTAAGTAGGTGATTTTGTAGAAAGCTAATTTGAATGCAAATGTCATGATCAAGTAACTAGTGAGCATGCATAAACAATTAGCATATATCCATACGAACAAGTTATCGATATCAACATAAGTAGAGATTGAACATCCCATGTTCGTTCATCACGTTAAGTCATTGGACTTAGTTTAATTCTCATGCTAAGTCAATGGATTTAGCTCATGTGACCTTCTTGTCACCAACACATACACACCAGTTTGTGAAAACATTTGGATGTAGCACAAGAGCGAACATCCAACTGTCCTTGATCGTGGACACGGCTATTCGAATAGTTTTACACTCTGTAGAGGATGCACACTTTACCCACAAGACTCGGGGAACTTCTGTGTCATCCATGACTCGCGCTATTTATCATACCCGAGGTAAGCACCCGAACAATGCCTTTCCCATGGTGATACTAAACAAAGAGTCCACTCGTTGGTTTCATCCCTCATAATATACATCACTCGTATCATCCATGAGGGCACACAACTGTGTGCCCGGTTCCTGTAAAGATAGGACATGACCTTCCACTCAGGGACGACCCCGTCTCAAGAGTGACCACTTCACTCTTGCCACTAGTAATGCGGGCTCCTTGCTAGCACCATCCATAGTAATCAACAAATCCCTGTCCCATAAGGGGTATCGTGGTCATACATCTCAGGTTGGAATAACGGTCGCAACTTACACCAATTCGTTTTTGAAAACCACAACACTCGCTTGTTCCGGTACACCACTTCTTTCTCAAGTGGACACCCATCTCATCATCATCTCCCTCGGGCATTAATGGCACCCGACGGGGTTTTCAAAAAATCTTTGAAATCATTTCTTTTCTTGCCATCACTATGCGTAAGTCCCATCCCATTTGTGTAGCATCTATTAGCAACCTAACTACTCCCACCCACACAACCCTCATAAGGTGGTAGGGTCATGCACGATGCAAGTCTCAACTGTAAAAGTAACGGAGGTACCCCACCGAAGGGGGAACACCTCATCATGATCATTTCATTGAATCATCACGTGTTGTATGACATGCATGAAAAAGTTTATTAACATGGTCAAAGGGTTGCTTCCCTGGCTCAACAATGTCTTCGGGGTCTTCGAAGTCTTTGGTCCAACTTCTTCGTTAACCGCGCAATCTATCGTTGCGAAATAAAGCGATAAAAATAAGCAACACAAAGAAAAAGAGCACTCAAACTACCATCTAAAATGTCAACCTATTCTGATAAATACTAAACGTCATACTAAAACTATTCTCCTAGGGTTCTTCGTTAAAACTATTTTGGAAACAAATTAATAGAGGCAAAAAGGTGCCCAAGCATAGGTTTTAAAATAAAACAGTACTAAAACTAATTTCCAACATTTTTATAAGTGGCACTAATAAATTCTATAGATTATTCTAAGAATTTAGGTGGAAGAATTATTGGCACTGGACTAATGTTTATTTTTGTGGGATTTTTGGAATTTGAAACAGAAAAAGAAAAGAAACGGGGCTATTATGCCCCTCGAGCTAAAAGTGTCCGGCCGAAACCGGCCCAAGAGGGAAGCCGGCCCAGGCAAGGACCGTGCGTGGCAGGTTTACTTTTATACCTGCCTGCGGGCCTGTTGTGCCAGCGAGAGAGGAGAGGGGCGAGGGGATGACAGGTGGCCCCCATCTGTTATCCCTCTCCTCGCGATAGGGGCACAGGAAGGGCTCACCGAAGGGCTCTAGGCCACGATAACAAGAATGAAGGGCACCAGCGCGCTCCTGGAGGCATCGCGCGTCGCTGTGTAGTCGTGGGGGCACCGAGGGGAGAGGGGAACGCCGGCGAGGGGGAAGCCTAACTGCGGCAACGAGGGTTTGGGGGTCGGGAGAGGGCTCCCGACCACGAGGGAGAGTGTGCTAGGCACGGGGAGGATGCGGAGGAGGAGGGAGAGCAAGGAGAGAGGGTCAGGAGGAGCCGGGGGGGCTATTTATAGGCGGCCGCCGGTCCACCATGGGCATTGTGCGCCGGTGAGCATGGGGTGCTCGCCACAGGCAATGGGGGCAAACGAGGGCGTGTCTAGGCTTCATGGATGTGGTCCGCACCCAGGAGGAGGGGAGGCAGCCAGGAGTGGGGCCTGGGGGTGCGTGCGTGCGAGCACGGCCACTAGCCGGTTCGGGCGGTGTCGTGCACACGCTGGAGAGAGAGGGGAGAGAGGGGCTGACCAGGCGGCGTGCTGTGGACGCCGAGGGGAGCAGAGGGGACAAGATGGTGCGGCCCGAGGTGGTCGAGCTGCCCGTTGGCTAGCGGCTACAGTGCGGGTGCGCACTGTAGCATGCTCCAGAGCGCAAGCTCTGCATGCGAGGGCATATTTTTGAGCCCCCCGCATGTATTATTCTGCCTGGGGCATTAGGAGATGCCCGAAGGCTAGGATGAGCTAGTGGAGGGCTCTAGAGAAGCCATAGGGGAGAAGTGAAGGGGAAGAGAGATAGAAAAAGATGCTGCCAGGGGTAGAAATAGGGGTTTTACTCCACCTCACAGTGGCCTGATGACTTGGGACTTTTACAAGAGGTGAAATGCATCTATCTGAGGCTGTGGTAAAAAGTTGGGGGCAAGGGTAAAAGAGAAGAGGGTGAAAATGGGGGTTTTACGAAATCACCGGAAGGTGTTTGGTGGTGCTTTGGGCAAGAAGATATTACCCTCTTATTGAGATACTTACCAAGGTCAAAGGCTAGGTAGAAATGAAAGGATTCAGCAAGATTGAGCTCAAGTGGGAAAATTTGACAATGGAAATTTGATAAACCCTAGAGATTAGCAGAATCAGATTTCTATAGATCCATTGATGCTAGGCTTTTACCCTTGATGCACCACTTAGTGTATCATCACTATTTGGCCATTAGAGCATGCCCACAAAGTTTGAGGCCAAGGGGAGACACTTCACAATGTAAAGTTGCCCAAATTTGATTCTGAATAGGAATGGTCTTGGGATGGTTTGATGAACCAAATAAACTTGTATTGAGATGGAACCAAATAAACTTGTGTTGACTTGCTGGAAGTTTCTTGGAATTTATTGAGAATATTCCTTATAGAAATGTTCCAAAAGTTTGATCAGAATAAAAAGGGTTTTGAGGGGTTTTGCCTATGATCTGATCATGCCCTTGTATTGAAACTCATATTCATGGAAAATATATGTCCACTGAGTTTCTCTAAATTTTCTCAAATATTTTCGAAGTATTTAAATAATTTTTTGCTATGAAAAGCCATTTCTGGCCTTGAGAAAAAGCCATTAAATAAAATGTAAACATAATCTTTAAATATAATATTTTGTGGTTTTGGGAAGTCTTACTTATAGTGGGTTTGAAATAAAGCTTTTGGGAAAGAAGGGTCCACCTAATTTGAGGACTTGTAGTGCAAACCTCAATTTAGGGGGTTTTGTAAACCTCATTTGAATAAATCATTTTTGTTTAAAACTAAATTTGATTAAAATAGGTTTGGGCACTATTCACATGGCATGATCATTAGGCAAGAGGTTTGAGGACATGGAAGATGAATTTGAAGTGGAAGAGAATCTAGTAGTGCCATATAACACAATCATCAAGCAAGAAAACAACATAGCAAACAAGCACAAGCACCTTGAAAAAGTTTTAGTTGGCTCCAAATTTTATAAACCCAAACATAACAATGTGATACAAACACAGGGTGTGATAATAACAATGCATGATATAGCACTAATAGGAAGTTTTGCAGAAAGCTAATTTTAAGTGCAATGACATGATCAAGTATCTAGGTAAGCATGCATCAACGGTTGGCAGATGTCCATATGAACAAGTGCAAATATCATCATAAGCAGGGTTGAACATCTCATGTTCATCCATTATGCTAAGTCATCGGACTTAGTTCAATCGTCATGCTAAGTCATCGAACCTAGCTCAAGTACCATATTTGTCACCAACACACACGCACACACACACACACTAGTTTGTGTAAACATTTGGAAGTAGCACAACAACGGTCATCCAACTGTCCTTGACCATGGACATGGCTATTCAAATAGTTTTAGACTCTATAGAGGTTGCACACTTTACCCACAAGACTCGGGGAACTCCCTTGTCATCCATGACTCGCGGTACATCACTTACCCGAGGTAAGCACCCGAACAATGCCTTTCCTCTAGCTATACTAAACAAAGAGTCCACTTGATTGGTTTCCAGCCCTCACAATGTACATCACACGAGCCACGCTCCATACCGTACCATCCATGAGGGGACCAACGGTGTGCTCGGTGCCTGTAAAGACAGCGCATGATCATCCATTTCGATACGACCCCGTATCAAGAGTGACCACACCACTCCCGCCACTAGTAATGCGGGCTCCTGCCAGTACCCACCAAAGTAATCAACAAAGCCCCTTCCCATATCGGGGTAGAGTGGTTGTGCATGAAAGGTTGGAGTAACGGTCACAACTTACACCAATCCGTTTTTGAGACCACACACACTCACTTGCTCCGGTACACCACTTCTTTCTCAAGTGGTTACCCAACTCAACATCATCCCCCTCGGGCATTGGTGGCACCCAACGAGGTTTTCAAAAGTTCTTTGAAAACACTATGTTTCCATCACAATGCATATTCCCGAACCCACTTGCGTAGCACCTACTAGCATCCTATCTACACCCAGCCGCATAACCCTCATAAGGTGGTAGGGTCATTCATGATGCAAGTGTCAACGGCAAAGTATAGGAAGCAACCCACCAAAGTGATCACTACTTCACATGATCACATATAATGAAAGTAAAGTGCTATATGACATGCAATAAAAAATGGTTTCTTAACATGGTCAAAGGGTTGCTTTCCTGGCTTAGCAATGTCTTTGAGGTCTTCACATGCTTCTCATCCACTCTGAGCAATTCGTCTACTTCGCGAACTATGTCAGAAACAACCACGATAAGCAACACAAAAAACAGATAATAAAAGTGTTGTATAAATAGGAAATATATTTTTCTTATACCTCTCTGGTCATGAGAAAAATATATAAAATGGTTGAACTAGAGTTGGATCAACAATGATTTTGGAATGAAGGAATGGAGGAATTGATGTCCCGATAAGATGTCTACAAAAAAGATGTTTACAAATATGGGTGAAGGCACCCATTTAATAGGACATGATTTTAGAAACATTTAGGAAGTGGTTTTACTGGTTTTGTAGTTGGTAAGAATGTCCTAGGGATTTTCAAAGTGGGTTATACATGAATAAATATCTCAATTATTTGCATGGCGGAGAGGCACCAGGAAAAATGTTCCGTAATTAGGGCATGAATTTAGACTCTCATAGGAACTTGAATCACTCCATCTGGAGTTGATATGAAGGCTCTATGTTTTTTACAGACAGGCTCTTATATAGATCAAATTCAAATATAAATACAAACTATGCACAAAATTTTTCTGGAAAAAATGTGCAATGCACATATTTGGTTAGGCAATGATTGTAGGAGTCTGTAGGAATTTGAATCATTGAATTTGGAGCTCATATGATTAAAGTAGGAATTAAACAAGATCTGCTAAAATAAATAAAACAAAGAAAAAGGATTATACCCAAGGCTATCTTGCGCGCAGGGCGCTGAATAGCAAGTGGGCCAGCCCATTGGCCTGGCCGGATGGGGAAGAGGCCACGTCAAAAGCGCACTTGGAGGAATACACTTTCGCTTGAGGGAAAACAACTCCTGGAAAGCCGCTTCCACTTACCGACTAGGCTCGCCCCTCTGGGACTCTTACACGTGGGCCCCACCGAACTCACTTCCTCTCTCCTGCCTTCTTCTTCCTCCCGACAGGAGGCATAGGAGGGCGTCGGGTGCCGTTTCTCAGGCCGACCCGCTGCACCAGGCGCCGAGCCAACAGCCTGGGCGGGTGCCCCATCCTCTGTCCCGCTCGGGGGTGGCCGCGCGGGTCATGGGGACGGCCGAAAGCGAGCGGGCCAACTGGCGGGGCGGACGGCCGTATGGGACGTCGCCAGGAAGCACGGTGAAGCCTCAGGGACGAAGCTCGGGGGTGCCAGGGGATCTCTCCTATTCGAGGGAACCCCTTTGGAGCTGCACGTTGAGGCAATGGACGACCGGCTTGCCCGGGTGTAGCCGAAGCCGAGCGGCAAAGTTTCGGCCATGGGAGGAAATGGAGGGCACGGGAGTGGAAATGGGGATTTCCAGGAGGTAGCTGGGTGCGGGTAAAGGAGGTCTATGGGTCCGGGGCGCTCGAGGAGGAGCTTAAGCGGGAGGGCCACAAGGGGAAGCAGAGGGTGCTCACTGGCGAGCTCTGCAGCGAACACAAGAAGGCAAAGGAGGATGGGCCCAACCGCTAGCCGTGTCGCGCACGCCGAGGTGGTCTCGGTGGACAGCACCACGAGGCCCAAGGCTATCGGGGGCATCCATTGGGCGGCAGCTACAGTGAAGGTGCGCACTATAGCGCTCTCTAGAGCACCCTTTTGGCATGCCGGTGCATGTCATTTGCTCCGAGGGCATGCCCTAGCATGTCCACTAGTGTCCAGGGGAACCTAAGAGGGTAAAACAATGTGCAGAATGCATTGGATGATGCCTGGGTTCCTTGGTTGAGAAGAGAAGCTGAGAAAGGGAGGAGGAACTGTTGTCCAGAGAGGTAAATGGAACTATTAAGGGATCTGGTAAAATTTTGAGCTCAAGGGGAAGAGTATAAGTGGTCAAAACAGTGAATCATAGAATACACCAGAAGGTGTTTGATGGAGTTTTGGGCAAGCAAAAGGCCTCCACTTGCTGTGGGTTTTAACAACATAAAATTATGGGTAAAACTAGGAGTGATCACAAGTTTTGAGCTCATTTGAGAAAAGTTGGCAATACAAATGTTGTAAACCCTAGAAATGGGAAGAAATGGATTTTCTTATATATAGCTATACAAATCCATTCTACTTGATTCAACATTTGGTGTGGATGCATTATTGGAGTATTAGCACATGTCCATAAAGTTTGAGATCAATAGGAGGAAGTTGGCAATGTAGAGTTGCTCAAATTTGGATCTGGACAGAGAGGATTTTGGGATATTTTGGTGAACCAAAACAATTGGGATTGAAATTAAAGTTGGCAAGATGACTAGATATATCATATGTGACATGCTCGAATTTTCTTGGATTTATTTGAGATTATTTCTCATAGAAATATTTCAAATCCTTGAAATAGGCAGAAATGTTTTTGAAGGGTTTTGTCTAGTATATTGAACATGACCATGTCTTGAAACTCTTATATATGGATAATATATGTCCACTGAGTTTCCATAATTTTTCTCAAATATTTTTAAATCATTTAAATATTTATTCCCTATAAAAGACCACTTATGGTGTTAAGAAAAAGCCTTTAAATAAAATAGTAAAATAATATTTAAAATTAATTTTTGGGGTTTTTGGGAAGTTATATATATTGTAGGTTCCAAATAAATCATTTGGGAAAAGTGGTCCACCCAATTTGGGGACTTGCAGTGCAAATTTCAAATCAGGGTTTTTTGAAAACCTAATTTAAATAAATGCCTTTTGGCCCAAATAATATTTGATAAAAATAGTTTTAAGTCCTATAAATATGGCATGATCATTGGACAAGAGTTCTAGGTCAAGGAAAAGAGTTTTTGAGAGTAGGAGAGAGTTTTATGAATTATAGAGCACTAGCAAGCAAGCAAATAGCACACAATTCAAACAATCAAGTGCACTCAAAATGTTTTAATTGGCCCAAATTTTGGAGTCATGATAACTTAGTCATGAGGTAAAACACAGGGTGTGACACTTGGGTATTCATGATTGACACGGTTAACAATAAAAATATTCCTGTAAAAATCAGTAATGAACATATATATATATAATATGGAAATAAATTGTATAATTCATAAGCCAGCTTTTGAGGCTTGGTGAGACTGGCTTTTGAGGGTCAAGTCTTGCTTCGATGAAGCTGGTGTGATAGCCCATGGTTTATCCTCGCTCTTTGTAAGAGCATCTCCAACAGTGGCTCAACAATTTCGTGCCCAATAAAAGTTTTAGCGCGCCAGTGTAGCACTTTTATTGTGCGCGGACCAACATTGCTTTAGCAGCTACCCAAAAAAGGGCGCCCAAAAAGCGCGCAGTGTAAACTATGAAGCACGCGCAAGCCGGCGCCCAAAATATGTTGCGCGATAGCGTTTTTATGCTCGTGCCCAAAAGTTTTTAGCGCGTGCATTGTTTTGCAGCGTCTGTTGGAGCTGTCTGGCGTCCAAAAAATAATCTTTTAGCGCACGGAGCAGTTTTTGGGCGCTTGTTGGAGATGCTCTAAGCAGGCCCGGGCCTGGGCATGTGCACACGATGCTGCCCACAAAAGGCCCCCAAATCCTAGGCACCCCTGTCCAGGTATATATATACTTTGTCTCTACCCCTAAAAAATACTTTGTCTAAAAAAAGGTATATATATACTGGTTAGTCAGTCGATGACTCAAAGAAAATTAACACTTGGGTTTGACTCATGACTTGCGTACGCGACGCCTTGTTTCCCTCGTTTCCTGACTTCTCTCGTAGTATCTTCTTTTCCCAATCTCTATTGCCTTCAACGCCGGCATGCCACACAATTAAGCGAGGATTGAATTCTCTCACTAATTTGCACCGATCGGTAGAGAATTGCCTGCTATATGAGGAGTAGGTTATTTTGTTTTTAATCTGATCCAATTTGTGCTTTACTACTTTTTGGTGCTCCCAGGATTCCCCATAGGCATCTGCAGGCAGGTCATGTGCTCAGCAAGGCGCGACAATAACTAGGAGGTGAGTAGGGTTAGGGCGGGTACACTACCATGCTCGCACTAAATTCACTTAATCAAATCAATTTTTGGTGAACTAATCAAAATCACTTCTTCTTTGAGGACATGTACTAGATAGTTGCCACTTTCTATTCCCCATCCTCGTAATAATACTCCATATGATTATCTTCGTCCATACGATCGTTTACTCGATCTCCGCATGATGGTGTCTGGCCTAGGCACTGTTCCAACAGGCTATGTTTCATGTCAGTGAGTCCCTTAGTCTCATGCATAGTCTTAGTTTTACAAATAGTTTGTTGCTAACTGTTTGATATGTGTCCTTATAAATTTGTTCTTTTCATCATTTGTATTTGTATGCTTATGTGCTAATTGGTGTAGATGTTCATGTTTCAAGATCCACATTATGTACTCTAATTGTTTTCTATAGAATATGAATCTGGTTACCAGAAAACACAAGAATAAACTGAAATAGAGGATTTGATTCAATCTCACAAAGGAGCTACAGATAAGTTGATCATAGTTTTATTTTATTTTAAACAAAAATAGGCCTCATTCTAGAATTTTGCACATCATCCTGGATTTTACCGTCCCAGCCCTGTTTGTAAGTCGGCTCTCACATGACTTAAGTCGGTGTTTTAACCTGGATAAGTTCAGGGTCCATATAGATTGACTTATCAAGAGTACACTAGGTCACCTATTCGGTGTAGCATCTTGCAAACAGGCAGGTTTAACCAAGTTTTATAGTGGCATTTAGCCAGGTAAAGAGGGATATTAAAGCCTAACTTGATGAGTCGGGAGCCCCCAAGTCACTTATGATCAAACAATAAAGACTCATGCACAATTTCTGAGGGGAAACGACAAATACCCTAATTTCCGCGGATGTCGAATTTATTGCATTGAACATAAAGGTATATACGTAGGTATTTACAATGAGTTGGATCCATTGGCTCTAAGTATAATAAGGCCGAAGATGGCAATATTTGAAGGCTTCTTGATCTCCTCTTCAAAGGTGTGTTACTTCTTGTGTTCACGTATGTCAATCAGGTAATATGACCCATTTTAGAGGTTCCTGCTGATGACAAAAGGCCCTGCCCATGGTGGTGGAAGTTTATGCATGTCCGTTGGTCTGGTATGAAAAGGAGCACGAAGCCACCTTCCTGGAAATTCCGACTATGAACTATACGGCTATGATTGTGACGTAGGAATTGCTGATAGATAGCTGAGTGTGATGCTACAAGGTCGCGTTCTTCCTCTAGTGCATCCAGGGATTCCTGATGAGCTCATTCATTATCATCTTCCACATGGGCAACCACTCTCGGCGAGTCTTGACGAATGTCACTGGGCAAAACAGATTCTGCTCCATAAACCAGAAAAATGGTGGATAACCAGTGGATCAATTGGGAGTAGTCCGTATGCTCCAAAGGACTACGGGGAGTTCCTCAACTGAGCAACCTAGAGTTCATTCCAGGGGAGTCATGAGTCTAGGCTTGATCCCATTTAATATCTCCTGATTAGCTCGCTCAACTTGTCCATTAGACTGTGGATGGGCCACCGAGGCTAAGTGAAGCCCCATGTGCTCACGCTGCCAAAACAGTTCTATCGCTCCTTTGGATAAGTTGGTGCCATTATCTGTGATGATGCTATGTGGGTATCCAAAACTAAAAATCCATTTTTTCACAAACTCCACTGTTGTCTATGCATCACAATAGTTGATCGGTTCTGCTTCAACCCACTTGGTGAATTTATCAACAACAACCAGAAGGAGGTCTTATTATCAGAAGATGACTTTAATGGGTTGACCATGTCAAGCCCCCAGACTGCAAATGGCCAAGTAATTTGGATCATCCACAACCCTTGAGCCGGGAACATGAGCCTTCCATGCAAATTTCTGAGAACCATCAAACTTTTGTATGATGCCCTTGGCATCCACGTGAGTCGTAAGCCAATACATACCATGACGGAAAGCCTTTGCCACCATGGAACTTGATCCAGCATGATGACAATAATCTCCTACATGGATTTCATTGAGGATCTCACGGGCTTCCACATGAGAAACACATCGCTGAAAGATGTCAGTTATACTCCTCCTATGTAACTCGCCATTGACAATAGTCATGGACTTCGAACGTATGATAATCTGTTTGGCGATGATTTCCTTGTCTAGGAGCTCGCCAGGAGTCAGATAAGCCAGGTGAGGAACTGTCCAATCCAGAATAGCATGGAGAGCGTCCACTAACTGTGCCTCTGGGTCAAGAATAGCAAGATCTTCCTCTAAAGGCAATTCGACAGAGGGACTATGAAGGACATCCACAAACACATTGGGACGAAGCAACTTACATTGAGAACCTAAACGGGAAAGGGCGTCTACAACCTCATTGAGCTGGCTATCAATATGATCCACCTGGTAACCCTAAAAATGATCTACAATAACAGTGACTGCTCATTATAAGCTGCAATAAGGGGGTCCTTTGAGTCCCAAGTTCTGGATAATTGTTGAGCAACCAAATCAAGGTTGCCCAAACATCTGACACGAATTAAGTTCATTTCCGTAGCCATGCGGAGTCCATTTAGTAAGGCTTTGTATTCAGCTGCATTGTTAGTATAGGTAAACATGAGCCTTAACACATAGCAAAAGTAATCACCTCTAGAAGAAGTTATGATGATTCCAGCCCCCGAGCCTTCCAGCTGTCTAGAGCCATCGAAGTGTATAGTCCATTATGTGTTATCTAGTTTCTCTTCTCGCAATTGAAGTTCAGTCCAATCATTCATGAAATCTACTAGCGCTTGGTATTTAATCACTGTCCGTGGCACATATTTCAGATGATGTGGGCCAAGCTTGATTGCCCATTGAGCAACCCGTCCTATAGCCACCCGATTCTAGATAATATCCCCTAGAGGATTTAAATTGAGACCGGTGATTGGATGTTCCTGGAAATAGTGTTTTAGCTTGCGACTAGCCATAAAAACACCAAGTACCATCTTATGCCAATGCGGATATTGTTGCTTTGACTCGGTCAAAACCTCGTTGATATAGTAAACTGGCTTTGGACTGGATATTCCTTCCCGACCTCCTTTCGCTCGACAACAACTGTCACACTTACCACCTTATAGTTGGGGGCAATGAACAGGAGCATAGCCTCTTTGGCAAGTGGAGCTGCTAGGACGGGCAGCTCAACCATGCTTCTTGAGGGCATCAAAAGCTTTGTCTACAACATATGTCCATACAAAATTGTCTATCTTCTTCAATAACTAGTACAATGGAATCGCATCTCAAAGCTGTAATGTGACCCTCCATACGCTGACGAGAGAGGTCATTGGCCGGTTTGGCGAGAGTGGTCACTTCTTTGTCCTTATCTAGGTTAGCCTCGATGCCTCGTTATGACACCTAAAATCCCAATAACTTGCCTGCAGGAAGACCAAAAACACATTTTGCTGGGTTAAGCTTCATCTTGTAAACCCTAAAGTTATCAAAAGTTTCCTTGAGGTCATCCAATAGAGTGTCCTTTTTCTGGGACTTAAACCACTATATCATCAACATAAGCATGAACATTGCGTCCGATCTGAGTGCGTAGGAAATTCTATATGCAGCGCTGGTAAGTAGCCCCCGCGCTTTTAAGTCCGAAAAAGGAATAGAAACATAGAAGAATGCTCCAAAAGGTGTGATAAAAGCCTTCTTTTCCTGATCCTCAACAACCATCTTGATCTAGTGATAGCCGGAGTAAGCATCTAAGAAACATAGACGCTCACACCTCGTAGTAGAATCAATGATTTGGTTAAGGCGAGGAAGCACAAACGGATCCTTAGGACAAGCTTTGTTAAGATCTATGTAATCAATACACATACGCTAGGTGTCATTTTTCTTCAAAACAAGCCCTGGACTGGCCAACCAATCGGGGTGAAAAACTTCAATAATGAACCCGACAACTATGAGCCTGGAAACTTCTTCACCAATAGTCTTTCATCTCTCCTCGTTAAAATAATGAAGATACTATTGTATAGGTTTCATCTTGGGATCCACATTGAGGTGGTGCTCAACGAGTTCCCTCGAGACACTAGGCATGTCAGAAGATTTCCATGCAAAAATGTCTTAATTCTCACGGATGAACTTGATGAGTGTGCTTTCCTATTTGGGGTCTGTCGGGGATATAACCCCATGGTGTAACCCGCCTATTAGATCGGGTCAGTGTATTGGCAACTTAAGAATCATACTCGAGATGGGTCGTGTTGTTGATGATAAAGCAAGTGAGGCGACTTACTATGTAAGCCGGATGGCGACCCAACACGTGAAGATGATGACTCAAGGCCCAAGAGGCAGAAGACGCCGGTAAATTTCCTTGCTCTAGAGACAAGACAAGTTAGAGATGTACTAGGTCATGAATCATAACATGACACAAAATCTTGTCAGCCCAAGTTCTCGACTTGTATATAAAGGAGATCCCCTAAGGCCAATAGACTTAAGTTACAAACCTTCGAAAGCTAGGTTAGTGATTTCGCTCCCTTGTAATCGAGATAATCATCAATATAGACGCAAAAGCATGACGTAGGTTTTTACCTCCATCGGAGGGGCCGAACCTAGGTAAACCTGTCTCCCATTCCTTCTCAACCCCTTTGAGTCGCCACACAGTGACAATGGCCTCACACTTAAGTTCTCCTATGAGGACATTTGTCGTGACAAAACCACGACAGTTGGCGTCCACCGTGGGGCTGTCATGCAGTGGAGTTGTGTTCTCGGAGGGAGCTCTTCCAGGGTTCGGGAGCTACCAGGTTGGTTAGATAACCAAGAGCCGCGATGGAAAGCTCTACGTCGACAATTTAGCTTCGGGCCCCAAGGCCAAATCAGTCGAGTTCAGTAACCAAGCTGGACATGCGTGCCAACATTGTCGAGCCGGCTCAGCATGCCCGACCAGGCTGGCATCAAGCCAGCCGATGCTCATCTTCGTAGGTTTCACCCTGTGAGCCAGCCTTCCTGATGAGCCAACCGGTAGCGAGGGTCCCCCTGCCAACTCGGATCGTGAGTCATCCATGGGAAACACTTAATCTGTTTGTCCCCTCTATGATGGGAGACTTAGGGGCTGCTTGGAAGCGGAAGCCGCCAAGGAATCATATGAGTCGCCTCGCCAGGTCACCATCTACATGGCACGAACCACGGAGTCTCAAGATCTGTCAACGACAGTAGCTGCAAATGATGCTGGAGCGTCAAGCAAGACGCCAACTCAGGCCATGAGTGACTTGATGGCTGAGATGGCCAAACTCTTGGAGAATCCTGCTACTATGAAGAATCAGGAAGCTCATAGCGTAGAACTAATAAAACTTCATCCGCAAATGACCAAAGTTCAGGGAGATATTGATGCCAAAACATCCGGATGGATTAAATACAGGCTCGTATCCATAACGAGTCAAAGCGCTTGAAGGCTGAGGCTTGGCAGTTAGGGCTTCGCCGGGATGCCTCTGAGGCGGTTTACCAGAGGAGACACCGGAGTCGGCTGTCATTAGGCCTTGCACCGACATAGTTATTCACCGGTCCAACAACACCTAGGGTGGTACAAGATCCACCTAGTCATACAAAGCGGCAGGTAGAGCCGACTCAACCACAACTGGTTCAGTCATTGACTCAACGTTTTTAGACTTCATAGGGCCACTTCTCCAACCCTGTTGATAACATGTTGGCAGCAACACCCAACTTGGAAGCACTTCCAATCCACAGAAAGACCCCTGTTGAGATTGAGGCATGGAACTCCATGGAGATGCTAAAAATAGTAGTTGTACAACAAGCGCAATATTCTTACAACAGTAATTGGATGCACTCCATGCCATATGCCAGTCGTAGTAAGAGCTTCCATGAGGAGTCTCTAGCCATGTCTGATAGCGGGCGTCAGTAGCAGCCTTAGGTTTCCCCAACCCAGCCTATGTTACCCAACACTAGAGCGGTCATTGACGCCGCAAGAGTTGCCTGACAAGCGGAGGCAGAGGTAGCAGTGATACGAGCAACTCAACATCCCATGATGGAACCCTGGGCGGCGACGCCGGGGGCTAGAGTCAACAATAGGACAATTATCATCCCTTGCTTATCCCCAACCCTTCGCAGTGAGCCGATGCCTAGGGACTTCAAAGGGCCTCGTAAGGTGCCAAACTATACAACAGAGCCTGAGCAAGCATCATGGATCAAAAGCTATGAGTTAGCCATGGACATGCTCGACGTAAGTGACGCAGTATGCGCGAAGTATTTGATGATGATGCTGGAACGACCGGCTCGCACGTGCCTTAAAAATCTTCTGCTTAACTCCATCAACACTTGGGCCGAACTAAAGGAGTAGTTCATCAAAACTTTCCAAGGAACGTGCAAGCAAACAATGACAATCATAGATCTTCAATGTTCTATCCAGCACACGGATGAGTCGGTACATCATTGGACTCGCTGGGTTGCCAAGATCATCCACTCATTGGACAGGATCACGATGGCTTAGGTCGTGTTCCTCCTGGAGAAAAACTGCCATTTTCAGCCTCTGGTCCAGAAGCTTGACTGATTCAAACGTAAGTTACAAGACATGCGCGACTTGATGAACGTTCTTACCAGGTATGTCGAGTCAGATAACACAAAGGATCCCGACTTAGCCGAGGACAAGACTCACAAGTACAAGAAAGGCGACGGTGGCAAGGGTAACCAACAAGATGGAAACCCTCGAGGACAGGGCAAGAGGATAGGGCAATAATAGCAAATGGAAGCAGCCCGATGGCGGGTCATAATTTGTGCCTAATACTAATACTGGTTTGAAAAACCAATGTCGGAATAATCGTCCTGGAGGCTTTACAATGGGAATAAGCCTCGCAACTATGAGGAAGTGCTCATGGTGCCTCGTCTGAAGCATAGTACCTAGGATAAGCCGACTACTCACTGGTGGGAAAATTGTTACATCGCGAAGGAGTTCCATAACCAGGCTTTTCAACGTCATCAAGCGGGCAATGCTGGAGGACATCCGGCTCAGTATGGCCTGGGTAGCTCATAGGGAGGCTCACCTGGTGGATTTTCAGGATCAAGTTTTAATGGACAGGGCGGCTTAGGATCAGGGTTTCAACCCCAAGGAAACAATGGCAATTGGAAGCGTTCTGGTCAGGGCAATCAGGAGCATAATAATCAGGCAGGGTTTCAAAGTAATCCTAAGGAACTAAATATTGGTCAATACCACGTTTTTACCACTAATACTCACAAACGAGATAGGAAACTCAAGCAGAGAGCAATTAGCCTGGTCGAACCAACAGTTCCTAGGTATCTCGGTTGCTCTGAGCAACCAATCACCTGGAGCAGAGAGAATCACCCCCCCGGGTTGATAACCCCCGAGATCTAGCCATGGTGGTGGCACCTCAGGTTGGTGGCTATACCATCACAAAAGATCTAATGGATAGTGGTAGCAGCATCAGCATACTGTATTATGAGACCTTTCGACTCATGAACCTCCTAGATAGAAGTTTGCAAACTTCAACCATAGTTTTTCATGGCATTGTTCCTGGAAAATCAGCATACCAAGTGGGGCGGATTAGGCTCGACATTGCCTTTGGTGACGAACATAACTACAAATGTGGCCCCTTAACTTTTAAGGTGGTAAAGATAAAAGGTTGTTACCACGCTCTTTTCAGAAGGCTGGCTTATGCTCGTTTCATGGCTCGCCCCTGCTATGTCTACCTCAAGCTCAAGATGTCGGGTCCCAAAGGCACTATAATAGTGGGAGGCAACAGGAAGATAGCCCAGGAGTGTGAGGAATGAGATGTAGCTTATGCTGAGTCAGCCTACGTTGCCAAAGAACTGAAATTCAATGTAGCCGATGTTGACCCGACAAATATGAGTCCCCTCAAGAAAACCAACCACTGAGTGTGTTGACCCGACTCACCTTCAACCTTATTGTACTTAGAGCCACCGGCTCACTACCTTTGTACCAACCCCCAATTTCTGTACATAATTATAAGTGTTCAAATATAATAAAACTGACACCCTCGAAAGAAGGGGTCTCTGTCGTTTCAGCCTACAAATTGAGCATGAGCCTTATTTTTTGAAACATACTACTTGGGGGCTTCCAGCTCAGCGAATCATCATATCATCATGATTAATGGATCAAGCTGGCATATTCGGACCCCGGATGTTTTGCAGTAGTAGCATTGTCTCATGTATGTCCTATGCTGAGCTTTTTGATGATCATAGGTCACTTGGGGGCTTCCAACTCATCGAGTTTAGCTTTCTCACCCTCTTGACCTAGCATAAAAATGCCACAATATGGTATAGGCTCCTTGTATGCTTGATGTGACTCCGATCAGGTGACCCCGTGTACTCTTGATAAGTCAATCCATTATGGACCCTGAACTTCTCAAGGTTAAAGCATCGGTTTGAGTCACGGGAGAGCCGGCATATAGAGAGCTAGGATAAACCATGGGTTATCATACTTGCTTCATTGAAGCAAGACTTGAGCCTTGAAAGCCAGTCTCCTTCTCGAGTCTCACTGAGTCGGCTTATTGTGATCTTATACTTATTATTATCATCACCATATGTTATTATTTCATAACCTTTTAGGTATAATATTATTACCGGCTCATCGATGTGTGTTCGGGTTATGAAACTTTAATCCTATCATGGCAACTTCAAATCGCATATCTTCTTCAACAATTTGTGGAATGATTCATTAAAGACTTAAGCTTCATAAGCAAGTTGACGGGGTTATCACCCCTAGGTAGGCCAAAGCAACGGGGTTAAACCCCTTCCGCTTTGAAGGAAAACCACACGACCGACTGCTCATGGCCGGCTGGATTATGGCCGGCTCGAGCGACCGGCTGCTGGCGAGGCAAACGGCTGATCAAGAAGCCGGCTCGACCCTCAGCCGGCTGGGCGCGGTCAGCTGCCTCTTGGCCGGCTCCTCTGTTGACACAGGGGCGGACATGTGACGTCCCACCCCCCTAGGCATGGGTACGACGACAAGACACGACCGCCATGATGGGTGACCCTGTGGCCACAATGGCCGCTGATGCATTGGAGCGCATGGCTACAGTCCGGCCGTCCAGGCTGCTGACCTCGGCGAGCATGACCGGGCGAGGGAACAATGTTGGCATGCCCTCGCCCACTCGATTACCTGCCTCGGCATAGCTACAGTGCCATCGGCCGTACCGGAGACCTTGGCCGGCTGGCGCTAGATGACGCCTCCCGGGCGACCCGTGTCGTGGCAGGTGAGCGAGAGCCAATCGCAGAGCTGGCTGGCGGGCCCCAGCGGGAGATGGGACCGCTCAGCCAGTGGATCCTACCGGCGACGAGACAACACGAAGGGTGGGACCCCCTGGCCAGCCGGAGAGACTGCCAGTCAGGTCCCCCACCCCTGTACTTTAGATATATTGTAGAGCCGGGGGGTTGGCCTATAAAAAACCCCGAGCCCCCCATGAAACGGGGACGGACGATCACTCTCGCACACCCACAGAACTCTCAAAATCCCTCTAGTAGTGGAGGAAGACGAGCCGGCTGCTCCTTCTTCCTCCTCTAGATACCGTTCTAGGAGCACCCTTGTATACATACTCATCCATCGAACTAGACCAACCAGGCCTAGGGGTGTTACCTCCCACGGAGGGCCCTGAACCTGGGTACATCGTGTGTCACCACTGCTTGTGCCCAATCTCGCACCCGGAGCCCATCGATGTCCTCCGGCCCCAACCACCTACGATAAGCCACACTATGGCATCTGTTGTGTGAAAACGACAACACAAGTCTCTCTGAAGCCTCGAATTGACTTCTATGATTCAAATATTCAGAGGCAGGCAAAATAGTAGCACAATAATAATTTGAAAAAATAGATCAATACATCAAGGTGTCGTTACAAGTTTCACTACAACAAGAAAAAAGTAACCAACTTGTGTGATGGCAAGACAAGGAATATTCGGAGTTTTAACACTATCCCTATTACAGACTCACGCCATGAGTCACAAAATATTCATGTTTTTTGCACAACACTCATGGTCCTAAGCCGCCTGGTGGCAAATTCATTATTGGAGACTCACCTTCAAGATTCGCCCACATCAGCAACCTCTGGACTGGTTTTTACCAGCTCATCTTCACCTTCAGCCTACTGGTCCTTTTGTTGCCACCGAATTGAAAGTAAGGACTCAAAATTTGAAGACCCCTCGATGAGGCTTGATGCATCGACATCAGGAGAGCAGTGTCTCTTACATTGAGGTGGTACTAGCTCTAACTGCTCGTCATTGGGGGTGTCGATACACTCATTCTCATTGGAATATGCGAGGTTATACTACGAAAGGTTAATCTCTTCAGCTATCAAAGTCGCCAATGCCCGAGTCTGCTTGAAACACTTGGCAAAATCAGTATGGGTAAACTTTGAGCCATCCAGTTTGTATTCACGAAGGCCATCTTTCAGAGCCTCCAAATCTGGCTTTCGCAAATATGATTTTGCATGGGCGAGAGCCATGTTTGCTCCACCCCGAGCCTCTGATTTTCAAGTCTTTGTGACCCATTGTGACATAGTGGATAGTTTCTTGAACATATCCTTGATACTCTTGGGCGGGTGTTTTAGGTTCTTTACTGCCATTATGGAGTAGACAGATCCTGTCAATAATTGCTCTACATATGTGAAATTTTCCTTCAATTTCACAATAGGCACCTCCACAAGGGTATGATCTCTTTGTCCTGCGTACAAAGCAAATTGCGATGATGAGCCGCCATATAGTCATAACCCAGCAATTCAAGTGAAAAGAGCTATAAGTACATACCGAAGATGGCCGTCAACATATCATTGATCTGCTTCCCTAGGGTGGTATAATTTTCCTTCAAAGGACCAAGTTTGCCCTCAGCCTTTTCAACATGCTTCCAGAGGGTGCCATTTTCGTCTTCAAAAACTTTAATGTCCTGCTCAAAACGATCATGCGCTTGACGCGCAGACTCTTCGCAATGAGCCGTCGTATGGTCAGCCTTTGCTTTCAGCCTCATCTCTTCCTTAAGGCATTTTTGTAGTTTAAAGCCATAGATTCAGCATCTTCAACATATACCTAACAGGCATGACAACATTATCAATAACCTTTTTCCACGCAAAGCCTTACGCCACCTTACAAGTGGCGAGTTGACCTTTGAGGGCTACAATATTTCAAAATTTTCTACAAGAAAGTCCCATGAAGTTGTAAACGATCTACATGACACTTGGGGGATAATGTGCAAAAACTTCATGTCACACATAGTTACAAGACACGGTTACTTCACAGAAATAAGTCGGCCCTTTGGGGCTACATGGTTTCAAGTTTACCAAATAAATATATACATTTTACGACAGAAGATCTGACTAACTCAAAGAGATAAGCTGGCCCTTGGGGGATACATTAGTGTTCTGTATTATCTACTCAAATCATAAAATACCAACTTGTTATGATCATAACAAGTTGGTCCTTGGTTGCTACAACTATAATTGAATATGTCTACTTTGAAGAATCAACTTACCGTTTCCATAATAAGTTGGTCCTTGAGGGCTGAAGACAGGATATAATGACCGAAAAGTAAAACATGAATGTTACCTCATATTTTTCCTCAAGAGCATTGATCAAATTGATTTCAAGTTACTAGTTTTCACACATCCGGGTCAAGTATTGCTGATGAATGTCTTCAACATCAAGTATAGCTGCGTTTGGGACTTCCAGTTTGGTTTTCCCCTTTGCCGAATCTACTGGCTCATCCTTGGCCACAATTTTTTCTCAAGACGTGGAAAAATAGGAATTTGGAAGCCCTCCTTAAGAATGAAAACAACTAGATCACTCTGATCAACCGGTGGGATGGGGTCATTAAAATGAGACACTAGATTGGGAGGACATGCCGGGCTGGGCAGACGAGCAGATAAACCAACCGAGTTGCCCTCGACATCCATTGTTGTTCCCATAGAAACCGGTTCATCCGGCATGGGCACCTCAACATCAGCTGTTGGCTCAACTGTGGCATCAGGACTGTTGTTTCCGGAAGGATCAACTTCAATGCTTGTCCGTTCAGGAGGGGAGTTTGGAACATGTTGGCTTGCATCACATGAGGTCGACCTGACAGTGTGTTTCGACAGAAAAGCGTTCACCCTAGAGTTGTTAGAAATCATATGTTATACTAAGGAATAAACAACTCAATAGCCAAGTATGCAGAAATTTGTGCAAATCTCAAACATTTACCAGCAATTGACGTTAAAAGCAAGAAGATGTGTTGCAGACGACTCGACCAAAGATGAAATGATTCCTGATAAAGTTAGCTTGATAGACTAAGAGGTGATACGTCCATTTTGCATCAGGATTTCCTACTGTTTTTATACTGTTTTATGCATAATAATGCTTTATGGAGTAATTCTAATGCTTTTTCTCTCATAATTTGAGGTATGCACAAAGAGGGAGAATACCATTAGCTGGAATTCTAGACCAAAAAAAGCATATCAAAGATACCTATTATGCACATATTCAAATGAGTAGGAACTTCACGAAGATTTATTTTGGAATATATAGTGAATATTGGAGCAAATGACTACTGGAGGGGTCCCACCTGGTGAGCACAAGACACCTGGCTGCAATGGCCCCCCCAAGCATGCCCTAGTAGGTTGTGCTCAGCGCGACCCACCTTCTATGCCCATCTTCTGGTATTCAAGGTTTTTTGATCAAGAACAAATAAGTAGAGGACTTTTGGGATGGAACTCTGTTGTCTTGAGGTGGAACTTGGGTAGGTGCACTTATGCCCTCCGGCGGAGCGATTTCGCTCGGGGAACTTCCCTCCCGGAGGGGGACATCGGAGCCACCGTCATCACCAACAACCCTCTCATCTTTGGGAGGCCATTCTTGATCAACATCCTCAATAGCACTATCTCCCGTCTAACCCTAGTTTATCTTTTGTGTTCAATCTTTGTACCGAAACCTCATATTGGTACCTGTGGGTGACTAGTAGTGTTGATTACATTACATAGTTGATTACTATATGGTTTATTTGGTGGAAGATTATATGTTCAGATCCATTATGTTATTTAATACCCTCTGATATTGAGCATGAACATTATTTGTGAGTAGTTACCTTTGTTCTTGAGGTCATGGGAGAAGTCATGGTGCAAGTAATCATGGGAATTTGATATGTGTTCAACATTTTTATGATATATATGTTGTAATTCCCATAGTGGTGTCATGTGAACGTCGAATACATGACACTTCACCATACTTGGGCCTAAGGGAATGCATTGTGGAGTATTTATTAGATGATGGGTTGCTAGAGTGCCAAAAGGTTAAGCCCTAGTTTATGCGCTACTTCGTAAGGGGCTGATTTGGATCCACATGTTTAATGCTATGGCTAGATTTTATCTTAATACTTTTCTCGTAGTTGTGTATGCTTGTGAGGGGGTTAATCATAAGTGGGAGGTTGTTCAAGTAATAACAGCACCCAAGCACCGGTCCACCCACATATCAAATTATATAAGTAGCAAACACAAATCAAATCAACATGATGAAACTGACTAGATGAAATTCCCTTGTACCCTCAAGAATACTTTTCTTATTATCAGAGATCGCCTTGGCCTGTCCTTTGCCACCAAAGGATTGGGCAACCTTGCTGCACTTTATTTACTATTACCGTTATTTGCTCATTACCATTTATCTAGGTATCGAAATACTTATTACCTACAATTTTGATACTTGCAGAAACTACCTTGCTGAAAACCGCTTGTCATTTCCTTCTGCTCCTCGTTGGGTTTGACACTCTTACTTATAGAAAGGACTACAATTGACCCCTATACTTGTGGGTCATCAAGACTCTTTTATGGCGCCATTGCCAGGGGTGAAGCATTCTTGCTAAGTGGAAACTGGTAAGGAAAAACTTATACTATGTGATGAAATTTATTGTCACTTATTACTATGGAGAACAACCCTTTGAGGGGTTTGTTCGGGGTATCTTCACCTCGACCAAAACCACAATTAGTTGCCCCTCAACCTACTACACCTACTGAAAATATTGGTTATGAAATTCCTTCGGGTATGATAGGACAACTGCTAGCTAATCCTTATGCAGGAGACGGAACTCAACACCTTAATAAGCACTCAATACATATGGATGGAATTTGTGGATTATTTAAGCTTGCAGGTTTATCCGGAGATGAATTTAATAAGAAGATTTTCCATTTATCTTTGAAGGAAAAGCATTGACATGTTATAGGCTATATGATGATATTGGATCATGGAACTGGGATCGATTGAAATTGGAATTCCACCAAAAGTTTTATCCTATGCATCTAGGTCATCGTGATCGGAATTATACATATAATTGTTGGCCTCATGAGGGAGAAAGCATCACTCTAGCTTGGGGGAGGCTTAAGTCAATGTTATATTCATGCCCCAATCATGATCTCTCGAGAGAAATTATTATTCAAAAAATTTATGCTCAGCTTTCTCATAATGATCGATCCATGCTCGATACTTCTTGGATTGGTTCTTTTATGAAGAGGACTATTGAATTCAAGTGGGTTCTCTTAGAAAGAATTATACACAAATCTGAAGATTGGGAACTAGATGAAGGTAATGAGTCAGGTATTAAGCTTGAGTTTGATTGTGTTAAATCTTTTATGAATACCGATGTTTTTCACAAGTTTAGCACTAAATATGGACTTGACTCTGAGATAGTATCCTCCTTTTGTGAGTCATTTGCTACTCATGTTGATCTACCTAAGGAGAAGTGTTTGAAATATCATCCCCCTATTAAACAATAAATCAAAGAAACGGTCATACCTAAAGATGAAACTACCATTTACAATGTCGATCCATTTGTGCCTACTTCTTATAATGAAAACCACATTTCCCTGTTAGGGTAAATGAACATGCTTTGGTATCAACTATGGTTCGCAAAAGTAATATTGAAGCATCTATGCCCCCTGAACAAATTAAAGTAGAACCTAGTTTTGCTATGGTTAAAAATCTCTTTGTAGAAAATATTGATAGACATGTTATTTACTTCTGTGATGAAGCTGCTAAAATTGCTAAACTCGATAAACAATATGAACATAGACCCATAGTTGGCATGTCTGTTGTCTCAGTTAAAATAGGAGATCATTTCTATCATGGTTTATGTGATATGAGTGCTAGTGTGAGTGCTATTATTTTTACCTTATATCAAGAAATTATGAATGGCATAACACCTGCTGAAATAGAAGAAATTGATGTTACTATTAAACTTGCTAGTAGAGACACCATCACACTAGTTGGGATTGTTAGAGATGTTAAAGTCTTGTGTGGGAACATAAAATATCCTACTGATTTTCTAGTTCTTGGTTCCCCACAAGATGACTTTTGTCCAATTATCTTTGGTAGACCTTTATTGAACACTATTAATGCTATGATAGAATGGCAAAAAGAAACCGTCAGTGTTGAGTTTGGTGATGTGTCTCATGAGTTTAATTTTTCCATGTATAGTAGACAACCCTATAATAAAGAATTATCTAGTAGGGATGAAATAGTTGGTCTTCCTTCTATTGTCAATCCTCCTACTGATCCACTAGAACAATGTTTGCTAGACCATGCAAATGATATGCACTTGCATGAAAGAAAAGAAAAAAGATAAAAACTTCTTTGAGCAAAAACCTCTCCTAAAACACAATTTGACTATTGAAACTCTAGGAGGTCCTCCTCCTCGTAAAGGTGATCCTGTGTTTGAATTAAAACAATTACCTAGCACTTTGAACTATGCTTATCTTGATGAGAAAAAGATATATCCTATTATTATTAGTGCTAACCTTTCAGAACACGAAGAATACATATTATTAAAAATTCCAAGGAAGCCCCAGGCTAATATTGGATATACTCTTGATGATCTTAAGGGAATTAGTCCTACTCCATGTCAACACAAGATTAATATGGAACCTAATGCTAAACCCGTTGTTGATCACCAACAATGATTGAATCTTAAGATGAAAGAAGTGGTAAGAACTGAAGTATTAAAATTATGGAAGCAGGTATAATCTATCCCATAGAAGATTGTAGATGGGTAAGTCCTGCTCATTGTGTCCCTAAGAAGGGAGGTATTACTGTTGCTCGTATTGATAAAAATGAACTTATACCACAAAGAATTGTTACTGGCAATAGAATGGTAATTGATTTTAGAAAAAAAGATACTAGAAAAGATCATTACCCTCTTACTTTCATTGATCAAATGCTAAAAAGATTATCTATAATCGCACACACTTTTTTTCCTCGATGGATATTTTGGTTTCTCTCAAATACCTGTGCCACAATCTGATCAAGAGAAAACCACCTTTACTTGTCCTTTTGGAACCGATGCTTATAGACGTATGCCTTTTGGTCTATGCAATGCACCTCCTACCTTTCAAAGATGTATGACTGATATATTCTCTCATTTTTGTGAAAATATTGTGGAGGATTTCATGGATGATTTTTCCGTTTATGGAACTTCCTTTTGTCATTGCTTAAGCAACCTTGATCGAGTTTTGCAGATAAGTGAACAAACTAATCTCGTCTTGAATTGGGAGAAGTGCCACTTTATGGTTATTGAAGGTATTTTCTTGGGTCATAAAATCTCCAAACGAGGTATTGAGGTGGATTAAGCTAAAGCTAATGCAATTGAGAAAACGTCATGTCCTAAAGATATTAAAGGTATTCAGAGTTTCCTTGGTCATGCTGGTTTCTATAGGAGATTTATTAAAGACTTCTCGAAAATTTCTAGGCCCCTTACTAATTTTTACAAAAGGATATTTCCTTTGTTTTTTATGATGATTGTGTAGAAGCCTTTGAAACATTTGAGAAAGCCTTAACTTCTGCACCTATTATTCAACCTTCTGATTGCAATTTGCCTTTTCAAATTATGTGTGATGCTAGTGATTATGCTGTTGGTGCTGCTCTAGGACAAAGAGTTGATAAGAAATTAAAATGTTATCCATTATGCTAGCTAAACTCTAGACAATGCCCAAAGAAATTATGCTACTATTGACAAATAATTTTTAGCAATTTGGATCTTACATTGTTGATTCCGAAGTTATTATTCACGCTGATCATGCTACTATAAAATATCTTATGGAAAATAAAGATGCTAAACCTAGACTCATTAGGTGGGTTCTCTTGCTTCAAGAATTTGATTTACATATTACTGATAGGAAAGGAGCTGAGAACCATCTACCTGATAACTTGTCTATGTTAGAAAATATTCTTGATGACCCACTACCTATTGATCGTAGTTTTTGTGATGAACAATTTAATACAATAAATGTTTCTCAAAACACCCCTTCGTATGTTGATTATGCTAACTACATTGTTGCTAAATATATACCACCTAGTTTCACATATCAAAAAAATAAAAACTTCTTCTAGGATTTAATACATTACTTTTGGGATGACCCACAACTTTATAAAGAAGGAGTAGATGGTATTATTATACATTGTGTACCTGAGCATGAACATGAACAAAATCTACGGAAATATCATTCTCAATCTTATGGAGGACATCATACTAGAGATAGAACTGCTCACAAGGTATTGCAATCTGGTTTTAATTGGCCTACTCTCTTCAAGGATGCCCGCAAGTTTGTCTTGTCTTGCAATGAATGTGAAAGGATTGGTAATACAGGTAAGCATTAGCAAATGCCTATGAATTATTCACTTGTTGTTGAACCATTTGATGTTTGGGGATTTGATTATATAGGACATTTTCATTCCTCTAATTTGTATACTCGTATTTTGGTTGCTGGTGTTATGTCACTATGTGGGTACAAGCTATTCCAACTAGTAGTGCTCATCATGACACCTCGATTAAAATGCTTAAATAAGTTATCTTCTTGAGGTTTGGAGTCCCTGGATACTTCAAGACAGATGGTGCTTCACACTTTATTCATGGTATTTTCCGTAAAATGCTTGCTAAATATGATGTTAGCCATAGAATTGCATCACCCTATCATCCTCAATCTAGTGGTCAAGTTGAACTTAGCAATAGAGAAATAAAATTAATATTACAAAAAACTGTCAATAGGTCCCGAAAGAATTGGTCTAAGAAACTAGATGATGCACTTTGGGCCTATTTAACAACTTACCATAATCCCATGGGTATGTCTCCATACAAAATGGTATATGGGAAAGCTTGTCATTTGCCTCTGGAATTCGAACACAAAGCATTTTGAGCAATTAAAGAACTCAACTATGACTTCAAACTTGTTGGTGAAAAGAGGTTATTCGATATTAGCTCACTAGATGAATGGAGAACCCAAGCTTATGAAAATGCCAATCTATTCAAAGAAAAAGTTATAAGATGGCATGACAAAAAAATTCAAAAGCAATAATTCAAAGTTGGAGAATATGTTCTTTTGTACAACTCTTGTTTCTGATTTTTTGCAGGAAAACTTCTTTCCGAATGGGAAGGACCATATGTTATCGAAGAGGTTTATTGTCGGAATCAGGGCTCCGCAAAACTCAATGAGGTTCGAACACTGGGCATGTGCGAGGGTCTTAACTGGCTCAAAGTCTCAAGATTGTCACCCTACGACCTAGCTAGAATGGGCAAGTGCAAGTGAGGAAGAAAGTGGACTTGGAGATTTACCTAGGTTTGGGCCACCTTGCGTTGTAAGACCCTACTCCTTCTTTGTGGTGGATTGGCCTCACGAGGAGACTAAAGGTGAACTAGTACATTAGTGGGGTGGCCTCACGAGGACCCTTGGTGGTGATGAACTAGCTCTACTCAACCTGCCTTCTATGATGGGAGCTTGTGCCTATTTGTAGGGGCCACGGTCCTCTTCCCTCATTGCACATGCGGGAAGGGATCCACATCGGCTAAATTTGAAAAGGGACAGGAGGTAAATCTTACGCTGACTAAAGGCGGTCTTCGCATGCAGAGCTTTGAGGGATGACGCAGTGGTGGGCTCGACGATGATATCTGTCCTGCCGAGCTCATGGTCTCGGCCTCATTGCACCGGGAAGGATACCTTTGGGGGATTCCTTGGGAACTCATGTGTGTCCTTGTCTCTTTAGCACGAAAGAGGAAACAGTCCTCCTCCTGCGCCCGCTGACACCCGGCTGGCTTCGTCGTCAGTACCCACGTCATCCCGTCCTCGGAAGGTTGGGCACTTGCATACAAATCTCCGCTCCTCATGAGGCAGCCTGGGGGGGATTCCACTCTCCAGAGGACTTGACGTTCTCCTCCTTGCGAGGTGGGGGGCTCTCGCGAGGTCTTCACTTGAGGAACTTTTCGTTGTGCCATATCGGGCCTTGATGGTGGGCCATGCGCTGGGCCGCATGCATGCAAGTCTGGGTACTCCGGTCCCAGAACACCGACAGTAGCCCCTAGGCCCAAGGCATGCTGACCCTAGCTTCGAGACGAAGGTGAGGAGCGTAGGGTGAAGTGCTGTGGGCCCCTAACCGCATGTGGGCCCGACGTGAGGTTCCCGATGGGGAACTAGACCCCTCCTTCTCTGCAAGATCTCGGGAACCACCCCAAGTCTGGCCGATTCATAGCTTGCGCATCGTATTGGTCATCATTGCTTCCTCCTTGATTGTCGTTGCCTTCCTGCCATTCTGTCACCTCGGTCCCATGCCGATGTGACCTTCCAAGGGAACTGAGGCGACGCGAGGCATAGCAGGCCACGAGTCAAGTACGGCATGTGGCACCCGAGGGGCTCACGTCAACTCCGCTTCCCATGATACCTCGGGGACTCCGGTTGTGCCTATAAAGCTGTTCGGCCGGGGACGGGCAGTTCTATCCTCGCCTGCCTTCTTGTGTGTCTCTTTCCATTGCTGCCCACCCACTTTGTCGGAAAACCACCTTCTTCCTCCTTTTTTTCCTCCGATGGCATCTGGGGGAGTACTGCCGACACCAGGGCACTAGCGGGGTCCTCTGCGCAACCACCTCCCTCGGGGAGCAGTGGTGGCCAAGCCCCCAATCCGGTGTGGGTACGCCGGCACTGGGCCGCGACCGGCGAGTAAGTGCGCCGGTGCCTTGGTTTTTCTTGCGCATCCCTTCTATCTTTTAGAGCCTGATCGTCAATCTTCCTCAGGGAACCCATGCAGAAAGGCACATGCTTGATGCCCCTCCAGGGGGAGGTGGACGCTCTTAGGACCCAGCTGCTGGACGCCGAGGTCGTGCTTCAGGACGCTCTACGGGGCGAGGAGGACGCCAAGGCGAAGCTGGCATCTCTCCAGGCCCAGGTCGAGGAGGCCGCGAATGATGTCTAGGTGGACAAGGATGACGCAGTGCACGCGGAGATGATGGAGGCACAACGCCACAAGCAATACCTGGTCATCGCCAACCGTGCAGACAGCGCAGTCCGCCGATTTGTCAGGGAGGCCCTTGCGTTGTCGTCTGTGCACGGCGACGGGGGCTACCTCACCTTCTTCCAGAAGATGGTGGAGGCGCTTGAGACTGGCGTCTCCCAAGTGGATGAGGAGGTCGTGTTTAGTGTGCGTGATCTCCTGGATTACACACTGATGCGTGTCTTCTCCAATTTGTGCCACCACGCCCACGTGTCCGACCTGTCCTGCGCGATAGAACCGGTGCGTGAGGCACTTCGGAGGCCTCTCAGGGACGAGGTGCGGGAGCACGTCGAGTCCCTGATTGAGCAGTTTGCCCCGGAGGCGCCGTTCGAGGGGGGTGACAAATCCAACGATGAGTCCTGCAAGAGCCAGGACAGAGACATCGCTTCTTCTACTTGAGCTTCTTCTCTTCTATCACTGTTGCATCATGAACCATTTGGCCCCCTATGGGGTGTAAAACATTTTTATGATACCTTACTTTTGCATACTGGTAGTTTGTTGCACCTTGAATATCCTTGTTTCCTTCGCGTGGTTCTTGATTTTATTGATGTGCCTCCTACTGCGACCGACTTCCGAGGTTCTTGCTCCCAATGCGCGGCAGAGGCCTCAGGATGGCAGCACGCCGGTGCTCTCCTTGTGGGGCGGATGCTATGCCCCGTGCCCATCTTAGGGGGGTGGCCTCCGGGGATGCCACACGGCATCTCGACGCCTAATGTTGACTCGATATTCCTGAGGCTGGTGTCCTCATGACGGTATCACACATGAAGCTGATGCCACATCGGTAGCGTGTTCTTGGGGGTGGCACCATTGGAGCCCAGTACCCCCCTTCTCTGTTGCTACTCCTGCCCGTCGCGCCCGAGCTGGTCCTGTGAGTGCTCTGAGAGGGAGCGTGTATTTTAGACTCGAGAGTTGAGGTCGCGAGAGGTCTTGAGGCACGATGCTTGGTTGTATGCCTCGGGTGTACGGGCAGTCTGCTTGGGGTGGAACGTTGCTTGCGAGGCCTGCTCCGTAGGGCCTCCAAACGAAGATCCTTCAAGGAAGTCATCATGCGTCAGCGTTATGTGCACGCCCACCTGCATTTGGCCGTCCCCCATGTATCTGGGCGTTATGCGAGAAGGTTGGGCCTCCACACCCTGGAGGGGCACTCTATGAACAATATGCCCACAAGCCAAAGCTTGGTCTCTGATCTTCTCGCACCATCGAGATGGACCCGGGCATCGATTCCATGCTTCGACCAGTGGTGCGACCCACATAAGAGTTTAGTCTTCTCCCCAGTACGGACCATGGGGTCCTACACCGGGCGTGGGTGGGAGCCCTTCCCTCTGCGGCCACGACGCGGCTCGTCGTGGGCTTCCACTTTGGGGGGTCCGGAGCATGTACATCCATTAACTCATTATTACGGGAGGGTGTCAGGACGCCGATAAGTGGATGGTCACCCCAGGCGCAAGGCTCGGGAGTTCCCAACCCGGTCCTCAGATGCTTCTACATATTCCGGTGCCGGAGTAGCCTAGTTACGAACCTGTAACAGTCCGGGACCGATGCTCCAGAAGGTTCCCCTTATATTTCCGTTCTCGTCGTGTGATTCGCTTGGTTTTTGCATTCATCAGCGCATCATTCGCATCATCTGCATGGCATCGTCACTCGTTTTGAAAACTTGCATCCGTTTGAAGTCGCTGGTTCGCTTTGTTCTTTCCGTTTTTCATTTCGAGACCAACCACAGACGTGCGCACCCATGGCATTGCAAATTTGTTTTCAAAAGTGTGTATAAAACATCCTTGGATTGGGTTATAAGTTGGCGTGCGGTCTTGTTATATTGTAGGTAAGCCGCCTACCAAATTTCGTCACAATCAGAGGTCGTTTGATACCCCGGCGATCAACTGTAGCAATGCCATATTCTTGTTAGTTATCACACATTGTCGGTATTTCAAAAACATGTCACGGCCATCACACTTTCCTCTCATCCCAGCCCAACCACCTCTACACAACCCACATAGCCCTGCTAGCCCCCTCCGCTTCCGGACCGTCGGATCAATATCCAAAGGTTCGAAAACGGTGCAAACCCCTAAACCTCACCCCATTTGCTATAAATAAACCACCTAGTCCAAACCAGAACTTTTCTAGGATCCTCTAGCCGCCGCCACTCATCGGGTCATCTCCCACCTCGGGATCCCTCCTGATCCACCCACCTGGTCTCCTCCTCATTTTCTCTAGCCATCCGACCAACACAGCCAGCGCCTCCCCACCTCTCTCCTTGGATGCATTTGTGCGCCACCAGGGCCTTGGCAGCCACTGCTCAAGCGCTCGATCCGGAGTGGATCGAGGTGTTTTCCTATGCCCGAGAACCCCCCTCCATTGGAGGGCCGCGTGATGCCGCCGGTGACGAGCACCACCAGACGAGGCCAAGACCCAGCAACCCCTCTCCTTCCTTGCTCTCCTTCTTTCTCATCATTTCATCCCTTTTCTCTCTCCCATGCTTCAGGTTTGTCCATGGATCCATGGAGCTCACTGGACGCCAGGGGCTCCCGTCGCCATTGAGCGCCGCAGCTGCTCATCCCGCCTCGTCCTCCTGTCGGTGAGCAAACCGCCCTCCCGTGCTCTCCTTTTCTTCCCAGTGGCTCTCTCTCCTTTCCCCTAACCTTCATCTGTTTCTCTATTCGGGTATGAATAGGAAGAAACGCTGCAGCTCCGCCATGGTTGGCCTTGGAGCTTCAACCCCGCTGCCGTCCGGCCACAGGACCAGCAGGTCCCTTGCTCGCCCCCTTTTCCTTCCCCTGATCCTCCTTCCTCCTGCTCTTCTCCTTCCCCTCTCCTTTGACCTCTCTCGCTCGCTATGTGTGTGCCATGGACAGGAGGAAGCGGTTGCCATGACCTGCACCATTTCGACTCCCAGCGCCACCCTTTCTATGGTGAGGAGACCCCATTGCTAGTCGTTCCCGACGCCCGCGTCATCGACCCCGACCTCCCTTGCCCGTTCCCAGCATCGCCATGGCCGTCGGCCTTGTTGTTTCCTGATGTAAGCAAGTTCAAACCGATCTGAAATCCGTTATCTTTTCCTAGATGCATTATGGCGCATGTAGTGTTTTAGTGCTGCCACTGCAATTCTACTCAAGAACGTAGCCAGCCTGAGTTGGCTAGCACATGCTAGAGGTCCTGGGTTCGAATGCTAGGCCCATCCCATTTTTGTTATTCCTTTTTTTCCTGCTCTAATGATGTTGCATTCAGATCGGTTGGCCCAGTAGAAGTAGGATTCGACCCATATATTTTTCTAATGTCCCAGCGAATTTAGCAATTAATCAAATCATGCATAAGTGCAAAGTGCCATCATATTGAAAAGCTAATACTAATTGATCGTGCACCGGATTGAAATGATTTAAATATGTAAAATGTTTAGAATTTCGTGTAGATTCACAATATCCAATTCTCATATGTGTTTAAAATGTTTAACTTGCTATTTTCATTTATTTTGCGTAAATTACATGCTAAAATGACTTATTTCATAACTATTAAACCGTTGCTCAGTTTAAAACGATCCACATATGTAACTTGACCAGAAAAACGTGTAGAATATCATGGCACACTTTATTTTCATGTTAAACAAATATAAAATATGTGATAGGCAAATCTGTACCAAACTCAAATATGCATATGAGGGTGTTTCGGGAATGTTATATGTTGCTTTTGGCCTCATTTAAGATGCCTAGATAGTGTAGTTTATTTATGCTTCACCTCTCGCCATGTTTAACAACATTTAATATTGTTGCGCACCTAAGCGAGAGTGAACTAAATATTAGAATGTGGAGTCTCGTCAATATGCAACATATTGAACTTCACTTAATTTGTAGTAGTTGTTTGATGTGATTTGCTATGCCTCACATATTAAAACCGGACATGCATCATAATTGTTTGCGCATCATGTCCTGCATATGTTATGGTGTTTATTGTGTGTTGATTGTTGTTTCCGGATTGCTTCTTCTCGATAGACTACCGAAAGCATTCAGAGTGTGAGGATTCGTTCGTTACTTCACGGATCATCTTCTTCACGGACTCGTTCTTCTTCCAAGCGGGATCTCAGGCAAGATGACACATTTCCCTAGATACCAGTACTATCATTGCTATGCTAGTTGTCTTGCTTACATCGTTATGTCTCGCTACCTACCACTTTGTCGTGGGAACGAGCACCTATGGGATCATGGGGATCGCTTTCGGTTTGGTGGGGGGCAGGTCGTGTGAAGAGTCGGTCTAATGAAAAGCATGTGGGGATCTTTACCCAGGTTTGTGCCGCACGAATGCGTAAAACCCTACTCCTGCTTGGTGGTATTGAGAGTGTTCTTAGGGTTCTTGCTACACGGATGCCGCGAGCCACTGCCACGCATGTGCGCTAGAGGTTCCCTGAGAGTGTAAAAGTCGAAAACTCCAAAAGTCCTCTACCGTATCGCCCTGGGCCTCCTTTTATACTCAAAGGGGATCCCAACAGTGGCATACAGTGCGTACACGGGGTGTACAGAGCTATAGTGCTATCATACCTAACACTAACGTAGTAGGATAGACGCATTTAATGCACCGTTAGGCATCTCTCTCCGTCAGTGGGATGGGATAGGAGCCCATCCCATCGGTGCCACTTAGCTCCCTCTAACGTCGATGCCACGACACGTTTCTAGGTGGATTGACACCTGCCCCGTGCACTGGCAGGGTCTTGCCGGGGCTTCGCCTTGCTGGGGCCTCACCTTGTGAAGGGTTAATTAGCCATCCCGACAAGACCTTGCCGGTAGTCTTGAATTTCCTGTGCTAGTATCTGGTAAGTCCCTGGTGGGCCTTGCTGCCAGGATGGCTACTACTACCCGTGCACGAGTAAGGGGCACTAGAGAGCCCAAAACTCTAGTGCACCAATAGGAGTCCCCAGGCCTGGGCCACACACATCGCGAGACGTTGTTCGGTTAGGCCCAATCGGTGTATGGGCACACGTGGCAGGACCTTGCGATTGTGATCATTGAGCTTGATGCGCTTCCCCACGACGCCCATTGAATGTGGGACGTGGGATACGTACGCGGCGCAGCCGTTACAACAGCACGCCCGTGACACGTTTCTACGTTCGCTTATTTTAGTAAAGAGACCGACCCGCGCCTTCCCCATAAAAGAGGAAATTGCAGAGGCGCTGCTCATTTACCTCTCGCCTTCCCCAATATGAGAACCATTGTCTTCTTCTTATTCGATCCTTAAACAGAGCCCCTCCCTCCCATCCACGCCACTGCTCTCTCTTCGTTCTCAGCCCCCGCGTTCGTCGTCCCAATGCTGCCGAAAGCTAGCAAGGGCAAGGAAACAGAGGCCGTCTCAGAGAACAAGATGGTGAGCATGTGGAAGGAGCATGATGCCTTCCCGCTAGGGCTCAGTTTGGATATCTTGAAGAAACAACACCGGTGGATGTGGGCGACGAGGATGACGGTGTATCCCGCCACCTGCGTGAGTCCAGGCCCCTTCGGGGACGGCCTAGGCAAATACCCTTTCTTTGCTGATTACTTTTACTGTAGGCTCTGTCCCCCCTTTTCGGACTTCTTCATTGACCTCATGTTCACCTATGGCTTCCACCTCTTGGATTTCACGCCGAATGCCATGATGTCCATGGCAGTTTTCGCCCACCTCTGCGAAAACTTTACCGGAGTAGTCCCCAGCACCGCTCTTTTTCACCACTACTTCCCCCCCCCCACATCCAACCAGGCGGAACCCTTTCCAGTGCCATCACCTGGGTTCCAAGGCCAGGAACCAAGGACGTCTACCTTGATTGGGCCTACTGTGATAGGTGGGACGAGTGGCAGAGTAGATGGTGCTGGATTCGGGATGAGAAGGTCCTGCCCTTCTGTTTGTTGTGGCAGGCCAAAATGGTGCATGACGAGGACTCGGGTGCCATTGACCCTGATGACGAGAAACTATAGTCGCGACCTCCAGGATCCTCCGCCTCAGGGACGCCGGCCTTTCTGTAGAGATGATAGGTGCCGATTTCCTTCACTGACGCATCGCTCCCCTGCAGAATAGGGGGATGCTGGCTTGGGATTTCCGGAACGCGACAGATATCATGGGATTGTGCCCCGGGCTGAACCACAACCAGACCATTATGAAGCACGGGGCCCTCTGCCAGAAGCCTTCTCAAGAGCGCCCCGGTACCTTAGCTGCCGGCAGGCATAGTCCCCCTATGCAACAATGACGCCCAAGGGAGAATCATCGCCAAGATGCCGGTGTTCGATGTGCATAGCCTCGACGCGTCTTGGATCGAGCCGCCAGGAGAGCAGGTGCTAGAATTCTTTGATAATATGGTGGAAAGGGCCATCCGCGGGGAAGAGGGCCTCATCCGCGACACCACCGAGGAGAAGTTGGCGTACATCGCCAGCAGGGCGGAGGAAGCGGATCTTGCCATGGAGGTCGATAGCGCTGGCTTCTTGGAAGACGAAGCCGGTGAAGGGGAAACATTGCCGGATGAAGGGATTGCCGAACAGGGCAGAACCATCGGGGAAAAAGGCGGAACGTCCGCCCGGGGCTGTTTTGTCGAAGACGCAGCTGAGGAGGAGCAGTCCGAGGAGGCTCCGTCCCTCGTGCAAGCGAAATGGCGCGTCCTTCGGACCGCTACCATCGGGCTCCCCGTCCGCCAAGCTTCTTGGATCAGTACAACCTCCGGTAACAGGGTGGCCAGCAAGGTCGTGCGGTGGCAAGAAACCCACCGGCAACCCGCGCCTGCCGTGTCCAAGCGACCCAGGAGAACCCCTCCATCTCCTCCCACGGGCACCACGCTAGAGGTCGCCTTCGACCTTTATGACCTTAGCTTGGGGGAAGAATATGAGGAGTAAGAGTCCTGCTGCATCTTTCACTTTTTCCAATTTCTTGATTTTACTTTACTCATTTGGTTCGCTTGGGTTTGCTTCTGCAGGGATGCGGAAACACTGACACAACGGGTAGCGAAGAGGGCGAAGACCTCGACGGTCAAGGAGTCTTCGACAAGCGCCTCAGGCGCGCCAAGGACGACCATTGTGAGGACGGAGGATAAACCACGGCGTAGCCCTTGACTCAATCCCGGGAGGATCCCCTAGTGTGAGCCCATCACTCACTTCGCGCTGGCAAGTGCCGGGGTGTGCATCTTTACTGCTGACATCGCCGGACATGCAGGCGGAGGATAGCGGCAGAGAGAACCATCGGAAACCGTCTTGGACACGCCCCCCCCCCATCGTCTACGCCACCTTGAGATGGGTCCCCGAAAAAAGACGGACTCCTGCATGTTTTACCGCGACGAGGGGAGCCAGCAAGCACAGACACCGGCATGTCTTCGTCGGCAACCGTTGTTGGTGCAGGTATTCTTTGTTATGTTCGTCTCTCTCTTTTTTCGTCTTCTTGAACTTCCACCTAAACTTTGCTTGGCTTGTTTTCTTGGCCTCGAGACGTACCCTTGACGGAGGGCATGGACGTCGACACCGTCATAGAGGAGGTTGGCAGGGACGCCGCCGCCAAGGCCGATAGGATCGCTGCTAAGGAGGCTTCCAAGGGTGGTGTCGCTAAGGCTGCCGAAGCCGCCAAGAATGCTGCCACTGAGCCTGCCAGCGCCGAGGCCACCACGGCTGCACAGAAGGAGGTGGCCGCCAAGAAGTCTGCCGAGAAGGTCATTGGGGAGGCCAATGGTCGCACTTATGGCATCCCTGTCGCAGGAGCGCTGGACTCTACACCAACCACTAAGCCCCAGCTGCCGGGGAGGCGGTCGTCAAGGACCAGCCGCCTTCTCTTGAAGCCTGTTCATCGAGCAGATACTTCAAGTTCAGCGATAACCTGTTCGTCAGCATCCCCGACATGGCAAGCATTGGGGTGCCACCTGAAGGGGGAGTTCTTGTTGAGGAAGCCATCACTGCTACCGGGCTCGACATCGTTGAGGAGCCAAGCTCCTGTAGCAAATCTCAAGAGGAGAAGATCCTCTAGACTATGGGCGACAGCTTCCAGAAGCTTCGAGCAATCCACCGTGCTCGGAAGGAGAAGCTAGACTCCAGGGCGACAGTCATGGAAGCGGCTGAGGCCAACTTCCAGGAGCGCGTCGAGGAAACCCAGGCATGGTTCGCCCAAGCTGTTGGGGAATGTTGCATGGGAAAAAAATTCCTACGCACACGCGAGATCTATCCATGGTGATGAGCATCTACGAGAGGGAGAGTGGATCTACATAACCTTTTAGATCGCTAAGCGGGAATCGTTAAGAAACGCGGTTGGTGTAGTCGAACAGCTTCGCGATCCAAATCGCCGAGCGTCCCGTGATCACATCACGATCCGTCCCACGATCCAATCATGATCCCTCCCGCGAACTCATCATGATCCGTCCCGCGATCTCATCACGATCCGTCCCGCGATCTCATCATGATCCGTCCCGTGAACACATCACGAACGGTCTCGCGATCTTGTTCACGGTCCTTTCGATCTAGCGCCGAACGAATGGCACCTCCGCGTTCAGCACACGTGCAGCTTGATGACGATCTCCACCATCTTGATCCAGCAAGAGGAAGTGGAGAGGGAGAAGAGTTCACCGGCAGCGTGACGGCGCTCCGGTGATGGTGGTGGAGCAATTCCGGCAAAAGAGTTCACAGACACCCTCAGCATTAAGTGGGGAGTCCTCCTCTCCTCCCCACTTTGGTCGACCCAAGATCTGGCTTTTTGGCAGCCAAGACTCCTCCTCTTCTCCTCCTATATATACTAGAGGATTTTAGGGTTTTGGCACAGAATTTTCAGCCACGTGCTACCCGTTCCTCTAGTGCATAGTTTCTCCTCTAGATCGGTTTTCTGCAGTGCTTAGGCGAAGCCCTGCCGGAATTGCTCCACCACCATCGCCGGACCACCGTCACGCTGCCGGTGAACTCTTCTTACTCTCCACTTCCTCTTGCTGGATCAAGACGGTGGAGATCGTCAACAAGCTGCACGTGTGCTGAACGCGGAGGTGTCGTCCGTTCGGCGCTAGATCGGAAGGACCGTGATCAAGATCGCGAGACGGTTCGTGACGAGTTCGTGGGACAGATCGTGACGAGTTAACGGGACGGATCGTGATGAGTTCGCGGGATGGATCGTGATCATGATCACGAAACGGATCGTGATGAGTTCACGGGACAGATCGTGATGAGTGCACGGGACGGATCATGATGAGATCGCGGGACGCTCGGCGATTTGGATCGCGAAGACGTTCGACTACACCAATTGTGTTTCTTAACGCTTCTCGCTTAGCGATCTACAAGGGTATGTAGATCCACTACCCCTCTCGTAGATGCTCATCACCATGGATAGATCTTGCGTGTGCATAGGAAATTTTTTGTTTCCCATGCAACGTTCCCCAACAGTGGAGTTTGGGGAGGTTTCCACCCCAATTCGGTTTGCCTCTCTTTCCTCCTATGCATAGGCCTCCTTGGCCAACCCAACTGGCCCACTATGGGCTGGTGGGTTGCCACATAGGCCCATGGGGTGGGTTGGCCCCACTGGTGGGCCCCCGGGACCCATTCGTCACTCCCAGTACACTACCGAAAATGACCGAAACTTTCCAGAGTCCAAACACCACCTTCCTATATATCAATCTTTACCTCCGGACCATTCCAGATCTCCTCGTGACGTCCGGGATCTCATTCGGGACTCTGAACAACCTTCGGTCACCACCATACATAACTCTATACTACCGAACCGTCACCAAACCTTAAGTGTGCAGACCCTGCGGGTTCAAGAACTATGTAGACATGACCGAGACACCTCTACGGTCAATAACCAATAGCGGGCCCTGGATGACCATATTGTTTCCTACATATTCTACGAAGATCTTTATCGGTCGAACCTCTATGTCAAGGATTCAGTTAATCCCGTATGATGTTCCCTTTGTTCTTCGGTATGTTACTTGCCCGAGATTCGATCGTCAGTATCTCCATACCTAGTTCAAACTCATTACCGACAAGTCTCTTTACTCGTTCTGTAATACAAGATCCTGTGACTAACACTTAGTCACATTGCTTGCAAGGCTTATTGTGATGTTGCATTACCGAGTGGGCCCTGAGATACCTCTCCGTCACACGGAGTAACAAATCCCAGTGTTGATCCATGCCAACTCAACAGACACCCTCGGAGATACCTGTAGAGCACCTTTATAGTCACCCAGTTACGTTGCGATGTTTGATACACACAAGGCCCTCCTCCGATGTCCATGATTTGCATGATCTCATGGTCATAGGAACATATACTTGACATGCAGAAAACAGTAGCAATAAACTGACACGATCATATGCGACGTTTGTAGTTTGGGTCTTGTCCATCACATCATTCTCCTAATGATGTGATCCCGTTATCAAATGACATCTCATGTCCATGGCTAGGAAACCTTAACCATCTTTGATCAACGAGCTAGTCCATTAGAGGCATACTAGGGACATGGTTTTGTCTACGTATCCACACATGCATCTTAGTCTCCGATCAATACAAATTATAGCATGGATAATAACCGATTATCACGAACAAGGAAATATGATAAAAACTAATTTATTATTGCCTCTAGAGCATATTTCCAACACAAGCCTCCCACAACCTGAAGACTGGATAGATGCAGCTGAGTCAGGGTTGGAGCCAACTCTTCAGGCAACACTCCTATGCCGAGAAGGCGCAAGAAGAGTCCATACAATGGGCCGACACAGAGGATGCTCGCTTGACGGAGCGCCTGTCCTGCTTGACGCCCATGAGAAGGACATCGCCGCTCGCGAGAAGGTGCTTGCCGTGAAGCTCCGTGGCAAGGAAATGGGGCTCGAGGATCTCGTCGTGCGGCAGACCCAGGAGCTGACGCAGAAGCATAAGGAGGCGCTCGAGGCTCTAACCGCGGACCACGCCATCAAGCTGAAAGGGGCCGCCGACGCAGTTGAAGCTACCGAGGATGCCAAGAACTTACATGAGGAGCGAGTGAAGAAACTAGAGGATGATCTTGAAGATCTTGGCAAGGAGGTCTCGTTGCTTGAGGCTGAAAGGGACAAGGCCGTCGCGAGCTTGATGGAGACGCAGGTTGCCATTTCTGATAGGACCAAGCAGCTCTCTTCGGCCAAGGAGTCCATCAGCGACCTGAATCTGAAGCTGGTCATGCTGACTAGGACCCTCGAGACGGCCAAGGCCCAGGAGAGGTTCCTGGTCAAGGATCTCAATGACGAGAAGGAGAGGGTCGAGAGCGCCACCATGGCCCACAACGACTATGTGCATGGAGTGGAGATCTGGACCTAGAAGCTCGCCGACATCACGGAGAAGCATGCCGAGCAACTGTTCGCCATGGCCTGGAGGGCCCCATGTACTCTCCCGATAACAGGATGTCCACGAGCGCCTAGGTTGTGACAGCCCAAGTGCTGTCCCTACCTTATTTGGCATATAACCCATTGTGTGAGCCTTGTGTCATGAGATCTATGTATGAGTTGCACCTTGCCCCATGTGTTGTTCTTGCATTCATTCATCATGCACCATGTCATCCATCATTTCATCATCATGCATTCATCTTGTTCTTGTGGTTGTGGTGGTGTGATGTGTGATGTGCCTTGAGTGGGTTGGCCTTGAGAGTGGTGGAGCCATGTGACAGCCTCTTCTTCTCCCTCTCATTCCCTTTGCAACTTCTTCTTCCAAAAACCCCTCTTTCTATTTATTTTTATCTTCAGAATTAAGTTGATTTAAAAATCTTTTAAAAATGTCCATGAGGTGGCCCTTGTGTTGTTATTAATATTGGGAGTGGAATTTTGGTTATTTGGAAGTGTTTGGCTTTTGAAAACTATTTAAACAGGGGCTGTTTTATTATTATACTATTAAAATAACTTGTTCTAAAAATCTTTTCTATATTTTATTAAATTAGAGCATATTAATTTCTCTACAAAACTATTTTTGTTTTACTCTAAAACCCTTTTATTTACTCTGGGATTATTGTTTGTGTGGCTGTTTATCAAAGGGTAAACCCCTTCTGTGCATTGAGTGAGAGGCAGTGTATGCGGTGGGCTTCCGGCCCAAGTGGCCCAGCCGACCTACCGTGCACCTGCTCCGTCTTCCTCCCTCAGGCGTGGCAGAGAGCAGCGCGCAGCGAGAGAGAGAGCGCGCCGTCCGTCGTCGTTAGCCCTCCCGAACGTTGAGGCCGGCCTATTTATAGGCGCGGATCCCTAGGTCTTCCCTCCTTCCTCTCCTTCCGTCGCCGCCACTCCTCCTTTCCCCTTTCTCCTCCTCTATTCTTCCTCTTCTCCTCCTCTGTCAGGTTAGGTGAGTGGGTTTCAGAGAGCGGCCGGAAGGTCTCGTCGGCTCCGGCAAGGTCTCCGGCGCAGGCAGGTCGTCGCGGCCATGTCCAAGGGTAAGCGGATGGATCCCGCTCCCCGTCCCCGGCGCTAGGGGAGTGGAAGGTCCCCTGCTTCGACTTCTTCGTCTGCGGCTTCATTCGGGTGCAGAAGCTCCGCTCGAGCTCGTCTTCTTCCCACGCGCGCGTCTTCTTCCTGCCCTTTGGTTCCGGCGCTCCCACTGACCCCTAGGTGAGCAGCCGATGCATTCCCGAGCCCCTGCTTGCCTTCTTTCGTCGTGTGCGCGTAGATCGGAGGTGCCCGTAGCTCCCAGTTCTACCATGGCGACGTACGCGTGTGCCCAGTGGCTCGAGAACGTGCGCTTGGTGTCCATGGGGTAGCCCGTCGAGCAGTCAATCCATCCCCGTGCAAAGTGTCGCCCTTTAGTGCGTGTAGGCTCGGTTCTGGCCGTGCCCAGGACATGCACGTCGTGCTCTCGCGCGTCGTCCATCAGTTAGCGATGTGTGTCTTCGGATTTAGTTAAGCAGCGTAGGACATGTTAAGAGGAGTGCAGCGCCTATACTAGTAAGAACCGAGCCCGTAGCCCAGTGGTCTGGTGTGCTATGTGTGTCCAGGGGGTCTGGGGTTTGATCCCCCTTCTCCCCCCTTTTTGGTTCCTTTTTTATTTTTACTTTCTTTTCTTTTCTTTGACTTGTGTGGGTGTATTGCATGTATGCCATGTAGATTTAGGTGTTTTTTTATTTCTTTATTTTCTGTTACATATATACATATGTATGTGTGGGAGTGCCCTTTCTTGAATACATGGATATGTGTGTATACACCTAGTGCATACATATACATATGTATGTGTGGTTAGTAGGTTCATGTGTGTATGTGCTTCTTGCATATACACACATGTGTGTGTGGGCATGGTGTTTTGTGTGTGTGGTGTGTTTGTTTTGCACTCACACATGTGTGGTAGTGTAAGTGTGTATGTATGAGTGCATACACATACGTGTGGTGTGTGCCTAGTGTTGTGTGTGTATGCACCATGCCCACATACATACTTGTGTATGTGTGTGATTGGCATATAGATTTGATGCCATGTGTGGTATGTTGTTTGGGATGTGTATGTATGTTCTACATACACACCCACATGTGTATGAATAGCTCCATGTGTATTTTTCCCTCTTATGTGATATTGACCACGGTTCTTCTTCTAGGTAGTTTCATCCTTGCTAGTGATGCTATGCCATGTTAACATGTCCCTAGGGTGATATTTATTCATTTCCAACGTGTAATCATAGAGCCCATGCCATTTTTGTGCATTTTCATCATGTCACTTAAGTGCCATAAGTCATCCATGGGGGATAGGGTCAAATTTCGACCTAGCATTCCTCCCCCTTGCTCCACACAAGTATAGGGGTATGAGTAATGCTTTTGGGGTAGAATCAACCCATGTATGCACCTGTGAAGTCAGATTTGAATTTGGGGCAACTTGACAAAACTGCATTTTTATGCTGTGATGCCCTTTTGTCTTTTTCATATGACTTAATCCATGCATGCTTTCAAGATCTTGCCAAGATGAATTTGTTAGTCAAAGTTGTTGGGAATGCCCCGGTATTTTTTTTATTCATGTCAAGTCAATAGATAAGTGGGAACCATGCTGTTTAGTTGGCTACTTTCTGCTACTGTTCATCCTGCTTAGAAATGGCTAAGTCTGGAGAGTCTGCTGTTATTGTTTTGCCATGTAGAGTGGGTTGTGGCTAGTGCTGTGTTTGTTATTTGATCATGCTCAGTATTAGTTAATTGTATTGTATGTTGAAATATACCATCCTGTTAATTTTCATGCTTTTTGGAGCTTTATAGAATATTTAACCAGTGCTGTTAACTTGCTACTTTATTAACCCAGATTCCAGAAAACTGGAATTTTCACGAAGTCCCTAAAAACCTGATTCATCATGCCTACTTGATTGCTCCATGCATATTGATGTGTGACCCTTTTGCTGATTTCATAGTTGAATGAAATTATGTGGGCGTTGAGTAGATTCTGTCCATATCTTGTTTGTGGCTGTAGGATTCCTGTAGCTCTAGTTGTGAGCTTTTCAAATTGCTATGTTGCTGTTTTGTGGCAGATTGGGTGCTATATTGTTTTGTGAGTTGTGGGAACTATACTCCATGGAATTGAGTGATTATTGAGTCTATTGTGATTGGTTTTTCATCACCTTTCCAGTGGCTACCTTGGAATGCCAAGAATTAGCCCAGGTATTTGGTGGTCTTGTGTTTTTGCCTTCGCATCTTGTCGTGAGCGTATCTCGAGAACCATAGCTCCGTTTCTCATGATCCTTATGTGCTTTTCCATCGATTTTGCATGATGCATCCATATATGCCATGTTCATTCTTGTCTAAATAACTTAACCTGAGGTTATGTCCAGTTTCATTAATATACCAACTTTGCATATGAAACTTGAATAGAATTGGGTTCCCATGTTTAAAACTTCATTAAATGAATCATGCATCATCTTGGTTGTGCATTGCACCTTGGTTGGTTATTTATTGTTGTTTCTCTTGGGTAGATGCGAGTGTCGAAACTGAGTTCTAGGACCCTGGAGAGTACCACTACGAGGATCCCGCTACTTGTTCCACTGAAGATCCAACAGGCAAGATGATCGTACCCGGATCCCAATACTATCTTTGCTTGCTAGTTTCTCGTTCTTATCGTTAAAATTGCGCTACCTACCACATGATATCAGCCCCATGATGCCATGACAGCCTCTAACCTCCACATCCCAGCAAACCATTGAATGGCTAAGTTACCGCTGCTCAGCCCCTCTTATAGTGTTCTTAGTTGCAGGTGCAGGTCGTTCCATGTGATAACATGGTTTGCGTAACATAAATAAATTCTATTATTTAATTTAATGCACATATATATCTAGTATTGGTGGAAGGCTTGGCCTTTTGCTAAGTGATTTGTTCCGCTCGTACCGCCATTAGTTCTTTGTTACCGGTGTTATGTTTTCCATATTTTGCGCTCCTAGCACGCTTGGGGTTGTTATGGGGACCCCCTCGTTTATTCGGTGGAGATTAAAACTTGTCTCGCAAGACCCAACATTGGTACTACATTTTCTATAACTAATGAACCTGCATAGGGCTTTGCAACCCTGTGGATAATTTAATCAACCCCCGGGCCAGTGCTCCGCATGAGTGTTGGTCCAAAAATGTCAACCGCCGGTGGCCACCAGGGGCAACTCTGTGTTTGGCCTACCGGAAGTTTGGACAATCCGTTGTGTCCTGAGATTGAGATACGCGGCTCTTATCGGGTTCGCCGACACGTCGGGAGGTCTTGCTGGATTTGTTTTACCTTTCTCGAATATCTTGCGTGAGGAGTCTGACTTTCTTCGGGTTTACTCGAGGTGTTGGCCTCTTTTGGAATTTTCTATGATGATCGCGAGAACCGCGTTCGAGGCTATTCCCACGGAGTGTGGTTATTTGTAATGGACTAGTTGGAGCACCCCTGCAGGGTTAAATCTTTTCGGAAACCCGTGCACGCGGTTATGTGGCAACTTGGATACTTGTTTAACACCCGGTTTACAAAACTTGAAGTAAACTCTAATTAAAATACACCAACTGTGTGAGTAACCGTGATCGTCTCTGCTCATGAACATGAACCGAGAGAGAACACGGTGGGGTTATGATTGACGTAAGTAAGTGTTCAGGATCTGTTAGAGATCACACTAGATTCGATCGTTCTTCGTAGGCCACTCATGTTTATTTCATGTTGCGTAAGCTAGCCACCATAAAATGCTTAGTGCTGCTACAAACTAAACATCACCCTTCCGTCCTAAAGCTTAAATAGTCTTGGTATCTAGGCACAAGATAGCTGAGTCCTCTGTGGCTCACAGTTTACTAGAATATCCAGGTGCAGGTTCAGATGAGTTCGTGCAGAATGATCTTACTCAGCTCCAGTGGGAGTATGATGAGGAGAGAGGCAGGATGTACGTGACGTATCCGGATGAGTAGAGGACCTGGTCGTGATCTTTGGGATAGCTTGATAGTATCATTTGCAACTTCTTTTATCATTTGATTTCGTCCGTAGTTGGACCCTGTGTCCAACTTGATGCTATGATTTGAGTGTCATTGTAAGTTAGCATGTGGCGAGTGTAAGCCAACTTGTATACTCTTCTCATTCAGTATTGTATGCTGTGATGATACTATCCTTGCTAACGGCAAGATGCGCCCTATACCATGCGAGGCCCTCGTGCCTTAAACGGATAGGTACACATCTTGGGCGTGACAAAGGTGACCATGTTCTTCAACAACCTGCTTGGAGCACGTGGGCAGCTTCACTCCGACTAGGCATCCCAAATGGACAGTGAATCGCGCAAGATCTGCCAGGTCGTTCTCCGCAAGGTGCTCGTCAAGGTGGCATAGAGGAACCCCGACCTCAACCTCACCAACGTCCTCAACCTCTTGCCGAAGAGTGTAGATGTCAAGGCACTTGAGGAACTCGTCGCGCCCATCGTCGAGATGGTAAGCCAAGTCAAGCGGGTCGAGGGCGATCTTCGGGATTAGCTGCCTTACTCCTCGCTGTCGCATATGCCAAAAACAATTTTGTTAGAACTTCAACAAGGCCGATGGAATATTGCTTGTTACGTTTCAAACAATTGTTATGTTATCTTGTTGGATTGTTTCCTTGTATGAAATTTTCCCAACACCTTTTTGGAAAAGTCTTGTTGGCATGAGTAGCCCTACCGCGAGCGCTTTGAGGAACGGTGCCACACCCCTAGAATAATGCTTGTAAATGGTGCATTGGCATTCATGGTATCATGCTCTTTTCCTGGAAACTTGAAATGGGGATGATCAAAACCCTAACACAAATAAAATTCAAATAGGTTAAACTTAAAAATAATTTCAATGTTTTCCAAAATGCTCTTCAAAAATGTTCCCCCTCTTTGATAAATGTCTGAAACAACATGTCAGGGGTGAACTCTATTATCACAACTATTTTGGCAAATTTAATAAATCAGAAAAGTTTCTGAAAATCGCAAATAAAGCACTATAAGTATTTTAGTTGCTTCAAATTTTTTGAAACTTTTTGTGGAGCTTGGAAATATTCCAAATATACCCCACAAATATTTTCAGGAATTTTGGATTTATAGTTTTGCCCAAACAAAAGTAAACAGGAAATAGGAAATAGAAAATAGAAAAATAATAAAAGAGAGGCGAAACCTTACCTGTCGGACCAGCACTGTAGCTGAGGCCCAGCCCAGCTCGAAGCGAGGCCAGTCCTTGTCTTCCTCGCACCAAAAGGACGCACGTGCATGGTCGCCGCACGCGGGCACACGCCCAGGTCACCTCCGGCTTGCCACCGAGTAGTTGGACGCCTGGATGGACCCTGGGGACCCATATGGATCGAGCCAATGCCCCTTCTCTCGTCCCCTCGCTCTTGCACTCTCCCTCTGCTTCTTCCTCCCCAGACCCGAGCCCATGCCGCCATCGCCACCGCATCCACAGCCACTGCCTCGCCTCCTCGAGCTACCCTCGAGGTCCGCCGTGATGCCCTGGTCCATCCTGCCGCAGGAATCAAGCCAAGGTGCCCTCCATCGTCACCATCGAGCTCATTATTCCTGCCTCGGCTGCCGGAGCTTCACGATCCACCGTGCTCTGCCCGTCCCCGAGCCCGCTGACCAGCCCGTCCGCCTCCTAGTGAGCTCCTCTCCATTTCCCCTCTTCTCCCGTTGCCCGAGCGCCCACCCTAGCTAGCTCCCGCTCATGCCTGAGCTACCGCCGCCACATACTCGTCGCCGGCCACTGCTCTGGCGATCCCATGACCCCTCCGGTGTCCCAAATGGATTGGCGCGACCAAGGGCTACCCCCCGGTGCTACCCGCGCATCGAACCGAGCCCCGTAGCCAACTCCGGCGCCCGACCGCCGTGGTTTTGGTCGCCGCCAGCGAAGCTCCGGCGAGCGCTGACCTGGCCAACCATTAGGGCTTAAATAACCGCTAATAACCCCCTAACCACTAATAGTGGGCCCCAAGGTGGTTCAAACCTCTAGTCAGCGTGGGGATTAACCCCGTGACACTGACGTGTGGGTCCTGATCGTTAGGTTTGACCTAGACCTGGGGCTATTGACCCGCTGACGTAATGCTGACGCATTAATTGTTTTCCTAGTAAAAAAGTAATTCAGAAAATTCCAGAAAATGTTTAAAGCTTCTAAAAATCATAGAAATTCAACTGCAACTCGGATGAAAATAATTTATATATGAAAAATGATTAGAAAAATCCAATTAGTCTGTTTATGCCATGATCATTCATGTTTGAGCAAGTTAACATCCCCAAGTAGGACATTTCATGATTTGCGTAAAATAATAAATAGTCCTGAAGTTGGAATTTAGCATATATTTGAATTCCACTTTAACATGACTATATATTGCACTAGGTCAATTCAATGCTTTAGCATGTGATATCATGCATCATGTTTGTTGCATTGCATAAGTTGAATGTGTTCATTTCTCTGTTTGCCAGTGTTGTTCCTTCCCGGTAGACGATGATTCTGACATTGAGATCATTGTCACCGATGAAGACTCATTGTTATCTTCAGAAGTGTCATGCAAGCAACCCCCCTTGAGCAGACTGATATGACCCACTCTCTCGCTCCTGCTCTCCTTTATTTCATTACGACAATCATGATTCATCTATTACATGTTGTTGGTAGTTGAACCCATTCCTTTGCATGACCTGTCTTTGCCATAGTAAATAGTTGAAACCACTTAGCATGAGTGGCAACTACTTGAGCCTTGTTGTGCTTACTCATCCATGTTTGCTTACTATGTCCGCTATGCTTAGAGTCATGCCGTGTTGGGATTGATCCATCCGGGTGATGAATCAGAATGGCAATGTTCATGTCCTACTGTGTGAGAGCTAAGTCTGTGAACATAGTTTGGTAAAGGTAGCGATGAGAGGCCATGTAGGAGTACATGGCGGGTTGTCTCATTGGGACCTCCTTAAGAACTGAGTAATGTGTTTGTGATCCAAGATAGTTACTACCACACGTTGGACCTTGAAATATGACCCCGCTCAACTTATTAATCGCCTAGCTCTCTGTCCAGGAGTTGCAACTAGTTTCTGGTGTTTGTAGGAAAAGTGTTGGCGGCTATGCATAGTGCTGCCTGACGGGGTGGGCTGTGATGTAGTATAGGCATAGTGGCACGGTGTACCAAGTGGCACCCGAACATTGGGCTTGGGAACCCTGCGCACATCGTTTGACGCCGTAGCTGTAACTTCGGCCGTACTTCCATGTGGGTTCAGTCTAGGGTCTTGCGTGATCAACGGTCGTGACCAACTCCCTCGTAGGGATTCCGCTTGAAGGTTTCCGAAGAGCCTTTTACGTGCACATGGAGATAAGTGGCGAGAGCATGTGTGAAGAAGTACACTCCTGCAGGGTTATGAATCTGTTCGAATAGCCACGTCCTCGGATATGGGAGACTTGGAGAACTTATGTGGTTCATAGACAAGTGAAATGGATACTTCCAAAATATGCAAAATAAGTGTGAGTTCTATGGATGGCCTTCTCGTAGGGAGATGGGAGTGGATCCATAGTGGTGTATTGATTTGGTGAATATGTGGAATCGTGTGCGCTATCCCACCTGAAAGAAACTACTCGTAGTCGTAGTACAGGTTAGCCAAGAGTCAAAGCTGGCTTGCTGCAATAAACCCCCACAACCGCCTTCATTAATACTGATGCATATGTAGATAGTTCTCATGTAAGTCTTGCTGAGTACCTTTGTACTCACGGTTGTTTAATTTATGTTTTTGCAGAGGAGACATCATTATCATTAGTGATTCTTACGACGTGAAGTTCGATGTTGACCGGATTAGCTTGGGAATCCCAGACAGAGGTCTTGTTCCTTTCGTAGGGTCATTGTAGCTTTTTAGGCTCCTCCAGCCACTTTTAGTAGATGTTTGTACCCAGACATGTTTTGTTTCCGCTTGTTGTTTGCATGACTTGAGTGTTGGTTCATGTGACCCCTGTTTGTATTACCATACTATGTTGGCTCTTATGAGTCTTTCATAAATGCTTGAGACATGGAGTTATGTTGTGATGCCATGTTGTATCTACACATAGTGTGCATATGTGTCTATGTTTGAAAGGCATTAGTACGTGTGGGATTCGACACCTAGTCGTGTGCCTTTAGTAGTACTCTTTACGGGGAAATGCCTGTTTGTGCTTCCACCGAGCCTTGGTAGCTCGCTAATGCTCCAGACACATTGATTGACCGGCATGTATCCTTCTTTGCTGTTGTGTCTGTCCCTTCGGGGAAATGTCTCATAGTTTAATTGAGTCCTTCTAGCTTGCTATGACTCGTCTACACATGCTAGAGATCGACACCTGCATTGCTGGGTTATGTATGCCTGTCCTTGTACGGATGTGGCACTTGCGTTCTATGACTAGTCATGTCAACCCGGGTTCTCTGTCATTTGAATGCTAGCAACACATTCACATACGTGAGCCAAAAGACACAAACGGTCCCGGCCCAGGTAAGGTGGCAGTCGTGGAGATAACCGTGCGTGAGGCCGCAAAGTGATGTGATGTGTTATAAGCTGGGTTCTTATGGCTTAGGGTCGGGGTCCCGACAGACGGGTCCTTAGGAGCCCGTTGGCAGTGTTACTGTCGGCAAGACACGTTGGTGTTTTTGGCACCGCCGCTCGAAGTGTTGGTCATGCTCGAAACAAGTAGGGGCACCAGCACTGTCACTTGAGTCGTTGAGCGGACTCGAAAGAAGCAAGAAGCGCGGGTGCGTCCACTTAAACCATTGAGCAGTTCCCGAAACATAATGAGGGCATGGTCAAATGCGGCAAGGTTCCCTAGCATGCATGTTTTCCATACAGAGGTCGAAATCCACAAGGAAAATAACTCTACAACAAGAATTATCTCGGGTTTTTTGCAACTTATCATTTTGTTGTCGCGCTTCCTCCTGCAAGTTTTTTTGGGACGTCGCTCATTGGTATATGTACTATCATCCCCCTAGCAAAGCTGCACGCGAGGGATCCTTCTGTCCTTTGAGAAAAAGAAAGAAGAGAAAATATGGATATAGAACCTTGGAGGTCCGTTAGTCCTTGCCGGGATTAAGTGTAATGCAACACCTCAGACAAACATGCACATAAGTAAAGATGAGAATCGATTGGGATTGCATAACACTTATCTTTATTCAACTACGTAGAGGGTCTGGGCCTGGCTTTGTACCAAGGATTAAATGCTTTAGCGGCAAGACTTGTACAAAAGGTGGTTGCCGGTAGGCCCGGCAACCGCGCCTCATGGGTAGAACTTGTCAAGGTGTTCAATATTCTAGGAGTGGCTCACTGGAATTCCATCTTCGCTCTCTAGGCCGACTGCGCCAGGCCTGGTGACTCATACTAACTAATAAGGGCCTTCCCACTTTGGCGTCAACTTGTTGGAATTCTTGGCGGAATGAACTCGCCGAAGAACAAGGTCACCTTCCTCAAGACTTCTGGCATTAAATTTGCGGCTATGGTAGAGGTCCAAAGCTTGCTGGTAGCATGCAACTCTCACAGCAGCCTGAAGACGGTCTTCCTCAAGGAGCGTCGTGTCGTCTTGCCGCAACCGCTCTTGCTCAAGCTCATCATAAGCGAGCACTCGAGGTGATCCATATATCAGTTCCGTGGGGAGAACTGCCTCCGCCCCATAGACAAGGGAGAAGGGTGTCTGGCCGGTAGCTTGATTTGGTGTCATTCTGATTGACCAAAGAACCTCCGACAACTCATCCATCCAGTGCCTTCCGCACTTGTGCAATTTGTTGAAAGTTCTAGTCTTGAGGCCTCACATCACTTCATCATTAGCCCTTTCCTCTTGGCCGTTGCTCCTCAGGTGGGCAACAGAAGCAAAACAGATTCTGCCGCCAAGGTTTTGGACATACTGCATGAAGGTGCGGCTCGTGAACTGTGTGCCGTTGTCGGTGATGACCCTGTTGGGAACGCTAACACGGCAAACAAGTCCCTTGAAGAACTTGATGGCTGACTGTGTTGTCACCTTCCTCATTGCTTCCACTTCTGGCCACTTTGTGAACTTGTCGATTGTGACGTACAAGTACTCAAAGCCCCCGGCAGCTCGGTGAAAGGGGTCCAAGATGTCGAGCCCCCATACCAAAAATGGTCAGGAGAGAGGGATCGTTTGGAGTGCTTGAGCTGGTTGATGTAGTATCTTTGAAGGAAACTATCATGCCTCACACTTGGTTACCAATGCCATTCCATCCTGGAGGGCGGTGGGCCAAAAGAAGCCTTGCCGGAATGCTTTCCCGACAAGGGCTCTTGACCCTATGTGGGAGCCACATATGCCTCCATGTATCTCTGCCAACAGATTCATTCCATCTTCCCGAGAAATGGATTTGAGTTTCACACCGTTCGGTCTTTTTCTGGAAAGGACGCTGTCTACGAACTAGTACATATTAGACTGGTTGGCTACTTTCTCTGCTTCTTCTTGTTCCTCGGGAAGTTCTCCTATATGAAGGAAATGGATAATGTGATGTACCCATGCCAGAGCCTGTGGCTCGACAGCAAGGACCAAAGGCGTATCCTCCGCCGGGGTAGCATTTGTCTCGACAACTAGGGCCTGAGGGCCTGCCGGAGTCAGCTGCGCCCTGGCAAGCCTGGCAGGAGCGTATGCTTCTACGACGAGAGTCGGGGCTCTGCCGAAACACAGTATTCACTGGCAAGCCTACCGTTCCCTCTAGCAACCTTCTCGATGGCGGCTTCGGGGAGCTCTGCCGGGAAGTAGTTGCTGGAACTTAACTTTATTCTCTTCTCTTTTCTAGTTGATGATGTCATGGAGGGTTGAGTTAGTTGGAGCACGAAAGTTCCTCGTTCCACAGGCAACTTAAGGGCAGCACATTTCGATAGGCCATCGGGAACGTTGTTCTCTGCACGTGGAACGTGCTCCATTTGTAGGCTATCAAAATGTTCTTCCAACTTCCTCACTTCGTCTACATAAGCTTCCATCAATGGGCTCCGGTAATATCTGTTCACTTGCCTGACGACAAGTTGAGAATCACCTCTGACAACAAGTTTCTTCATCCCAAGGTCTGTCGCGATCCTGAGACTGGCAAGCAGCCCTTCGTACTCAGTAGTGTTGTTTGTTGATCTCTCCTTGGGAAAGTGCATCTGGACCACATATCTGAGGTGCTCTCCAGTGGGTGTGACAAGCAGCACTCCGTCACCGGTGCCTAGCAGCGAGAAAGCTCCATCAAAATACATGATCCATTTTCGATTAGTTTCCTTGTCGGGGAGAGTTGACTCTGGAATCTCTTCATCGGGCGTTGGGGTCCATTCTACAATGAACTCCGCCAAGGCCCTGCGCTGAATGGCCAAAGTGCTTTCAAACTTAAGACCAAGGCTTTACAGTTTCAGAGCCCACTCCACAATCCTGCCAGTAGCTTGTGGGTTTTGCAAGATCCGTTGTAGTGGAAAGCAAGTGACAACGGTGATCTCATGTGCTTGGAAGTAGTGGTGCAGCTTCCTCGAGGCCATAAGAAGGCCGAAGAGCAATTTTTGCACACCAGAATATCTTGACCTAGCCCCCTACAACAAGGAGCTGAAAAAATAGACCGGTCGATGCACCACCTTCTTCTTCTGGATTGACTCATTTGGCTGTGCATATCCTTCTTTGTCGGCACCAGACCCTGCCGGGCACTATCCCGGCTCGTCGCTCAGCGGTCTTGCCATTGTTGCTGCTTCCTTATCAGCTTCTGTCTCAGCCACTAGTGCAACACTCACCACTTGGTTTGTTGCCGCCAGCTATAGCAACAATGACTCTTGTGGTTTTGGCGCGACTAGGAATGGCGGAGAGGAAAGGTACTTCTTCAAATCCTGTAGCGCTGCCTCTACTTCCGAAGTCCATTTCATTAGACCTGCCTTCTTCAAGATTTTGAAAAAGGGCAGGGCATGCTTAGCAGATTTTGAGATGAACCTACTCAAAGCAGCAACACAGCCAGCAAGGCGTCACACGTCTTTTACTCGTCTTGGTGCTTCAATTTTCTCAATTGCTTTGATCTTGTTGGGATTTGCTTTGATTCCTCGTTGAGATACAAAGAACCTGAGAAGCTTGCCGGATGGGACGCCCAACACACATTTCTCAGGGTTAAGCTTGATGTTGATATTGCGTAGATTTGCAATTTTTATTCTAGCTCTGATATGAGCATGGCCTTATCCTTGGTTTGGACCACTATATCGTCCACGTAAGCTTCCATATTTCTATGTAGTTGGGGCTCAAAACCAATCTGGACCGCTCTTGCAAAGGTAGAACCAACACTTTTCAACCCGAAAGGCATACACAGAAAGCAATACGTACCACATGGGGTGATAAATGTGGTCTTCTCCTCGTCTTCTTCGGCCATGAAAATCTGATGATAGCTTGCAGGAAGGCGATGAGCGTTCTTTCCTATTTGTCGTCAAGGGTGGAACTTATGGTGAAAGTTCCCCCCGTGCCATCCTCCTTGGCAGGCACCTTCTTGGTCTCTGGTGGAGCGACCTTAGAATTCATTGTCTTGACGGTGGAGCTCTCTGGCACATCGTCGACGGGAGCGCAGCACCCCGAGGGGGCGCGCTTGCCGGAATGTGAGCCAGAGGTGTTACCGGTCTTCTTTCCGCTGGGAGCTTCAGCGGTGGGAGCAAGTGCCTTGGCGACAGGTGTTGCAGCTGCCCCTCGGTAGAGTTGGTCAGCTCTGATAAGTGTGCTTTTCTTATCGAAGTTAATGGTGATGACTCTCATTGACCCGGGCATCTTCAACATGTTGTAAGCGAAATCAGTGTCCGCCATGAACTTGGCCAGTGTCGGGCAGCCAAGAATGTCGTTGTATGGCAATGAGATCTTGGCGACGTCAAAAATGATCTTCTCCGTTCTAAAATTGATATCGTTGCCAAATGTCACTGGCAGCGTGACCTTGTCTTTCGGATGAGTCCTTCCCGAATTGACCCCTTGCAAAGCACTTGTCGTCTCGAGATCTTCATCAGGAATTTGCACCCGCTAAATGGCATCAGGCGAGATCAGGTTCAGGCTGGCCCGACTATCGACTAACATCTTCGTCACCTTGAGGTTGTGGATTGTCGGCAAGACCCAAAATGGCAAGCACCCAACCACAATTATGCGATCAGGGTGGTCCGCAGCATCGAAGATGATAGGAGTGTTGGACCACTTCAGAGGTCTCTGTGCGCCGATAGAGGGCTCTACCACATTAACCTCGTGCACCCACTTTTTAAGCTGGCGGTGAGAGGAATGCGACGAGGCTCCTACTTCTATGCACATCATTTTTGTAGCCTTCTAAAACACATGCTCACTGGACTCATCGTCTTCCTCGCATCATCGTCATCTCCATCTTGCTTGTCACAGCCATGGGTTGGTTCGTCTTTTTGTTGCTTTGGCTTGCCACGGCGACCTCCTCGGCCAACACGCTTCTTGCCGGACCCCTTGGCACCATCCTGACCCTTTTTCTTGTCTCGCCTCTCATACTCGGCCTTCTGCTTCTCGACAAGCTGCTCAACTTGCCGGTAATCTTGGAGATCATGGCCCTTGGTGCGATGGATCTTGCAATACTGCTTGCAAGAGCCTTTCGACTTGCCGGCAGCCGCTAGGGCGTTGTAGGAGGTGCACCCGACAACATTGTTGTCGGGGTCATCAACGTTACCCTTCTTGGCGGTGCCGGGGTTGCTGGATCCTTTGACGGCTAGCACGGCCTTGCCCTTGCACTTCTTGTTCTGCCACTGGCCCTTCCTTGTCAGGGTGGTGGTGTCTACATTTTCAGAGTTGACCCTTGCGTCGGCGTCTTCGCCAGGGAGCCTCCTCCCTTCCTCAACCCGAGCACAATTTTGGCTAAAGTATAAAGCTTGGCAACGTCCCAGACTCTGTTCATCGCCAGCTCTTCCTGCACCTGCGGTTGCTCACGTTTTGATGGAACACGCTGATAACAGCGGCAGGGTGAACGTCTCGGATGTTGTGGTGCACGTGGCTGAACCTTTGGATGTATTTGTGTAAAGTTTCGCCCTCCTTTTGAGGAATGATGTGTAGATCACTTTCTTGGCCAGGAGCTTGATGACCTCCTATGAAGGCGCCAACAACTCGTGGCACAAGTCTACCCAGGAGGCGATTGTCCCCTATGGCAAGTGCATCAACCATGACCTGACGTTGGGCTTAAGCACCAACGGGAAGTAGTTGGCAAGTATCTTGTCATTGCAACCCCCGACAGCTTGCACCGAAATGGTGTAGATGCTCAGGAATTCTAACGGGTGAGTCTTGTTGTCATACTTCTCCGGGACTTCTGTCTTAAACATGCGAGAGTTGGGCCACTGGACTTGTCATAGCTCATGGGTAAACATTGAACAACCCACCTCGTAAGGTAGGCTGACAGGATACCCTAGCACAGACTTGTCTACAATGGGCCCCGCACGCCTATCCGACTGGAGGCGCGCTTCCTGCCGCCGCTCGATTGCAGTTCGAGTGTCTTCCCTGCCACGTTCTAGAAGAACTTGATGTTGATCACGGTGCGTCCGTGGGTCGGAAGACGTCATCGAGTAGCCATCGTGAGCGTCAGTCCGTCGAGTCGATGATCGGCGCCATTGTTATGAAGGAGAATGTGTTGAGGTCGTGCTGCCTCCGGCCTGCTCTCCACTGGCACGAGCCGGATTGGTGGACCAAAACTTATCTGCGAGACTAAGCAGGCTCTGAATGGTGGATCTCCATTCATCGAGCTTCTCCGCAGCCGGCGGGAAGTTTAGGAGTAGTTGCGCCTATGCCATCACTTCCTCTGACGTGGTAGGTAACGAATGGCGCGAGGAGCGTGAGGTGCTCTGACTCCTAACCATGTTAGAAGGAGCACCGCCGCGGTCCTGCGTCGGCACGCTACTCCCGCCTGCATGTTGGTGAGCAAGCTGGTCCCACACATCTTGGGAAGGATGTGCAGGAGCTTTCCCGTGGGGACACTGAGAATTGCGGGCGCCTTGGCGCGGGCCTCCACGTGCACCCTGAGAAGGGCGCAGCGTAGGGGCCGGCGTGGGTGCCATGGAGGATACCCTTCCGTCCCCAGAGTTTGTTGTACCACCCACAGACGATACCGCTCCATCTTGAGACCCAGGGGCGCGGGGGTTCCCGCCGCCGTTATGGGTGTCTCAGCTACGAGCGTCGCCGCTAGATTGGCCTTGATCACCAGAGCGTCGCGGAAGTTCTGAACCTCCGCCTCTTCCTCCTCCACCCACGTCTATGCCGTCTCCTGTCTACGCAGATATAGGGATGGCGGACGTGGATGGGCTAGCTATTGTCGGGCCCCACTTCTTGGGAGCCATGGCGGTGATGAGCACGAAAGAACTGGCACACTGATTACCAGAACGGGTTCGCACAACCTCGCACTCCCCCCTACCTGGCGCGCCAATGATCTCGTGGGAATGAGCACCTATGGGATCATGGGGATCCATTTCAGTTTGGAGGGGGGAAGGTCGTGTGAAGAGCCGGTCTGACAAAAATCACGCGGGGATCTTTACCCAGGTTCAGGCTGCACGGATACGTAAAACCCTACTCCTGCTTGGTGCTATTGAGAGTATTCTTAGGGTTCTTGCTACAGGGATGCCGCGAGCCACTGCCATGCATGTGCGCTAGAGGGTCCATGAGAGTGTAAAAGTCCAAAAGTCCAAAAGTCCTCTACGGTATCACCCTGGTCCTCCTTTCATACTCGAAGGGGATCCCACCAGTGGCGTACAGTGCATACATGGGGTGTAGAAAGCTACAATGCTATCCTACCTAACACTGACGGAGTAGGCCAGGTGCATTTAATGCACCGTCGGACATCTCTACCCGTTAGTGGGATGGGACGGGAGCTCGTCCCATCGGTGTCGCCTAGCTCCCTTCAACGTCGACGCCGCGACACGCGTCCCGGTGGATTGACAATTGCCCTGTGCGCTGGCGGGGTCTTGCCGAGGCTTCGCCTTGCCGGAGGTTCAATAGCCCTCCCAGCAAAACCTTGTCGGTAGTCTTGATTTTCCTGTGCTAGTATCTGGTAAGTCCCTGTTGGGCTTTGCTGCCAAGATGGCTACTACTTCCCGTGGACGAGTAAGGGGCGTTGGAGAGCCCAAATCTCTAGTGCACCGACACACTTGTTTGTCAAGCCTCCCAACATTGCCATGATAAGCCTCTAACCCCTCCACATCCCAGCAAACCTTTGTTTGGCTATGTTACCGCTTGATGACGGAGTAGAACATTCTTTTTTTATTGCAATATTATTGCTATTTAATTTTATGCACATATATACTTGGTAAATGGTGGAAGGCTTGGCCTTTTGCTCGGTGTTTTGTTCCACTCTTGCCACCCTAGTTACTTGAGAACCGGTGTTATGTTCCATAATTGAGCGCTCCTAACATGCTCGGGGTTGTTATGGGGACGCCCTTGATTTTAGTTTTAGGATAAAACTTGTCTAGCAAGGCCCAACTTTGGCACTACATTTGCCCAACATAATAATGCTGAACACCATTACTAAAGCATAGGGCGTCATGAACCCGAGGAGTTAATTCAACATAATACATGGGGCCAGTGCTGTTGGTGCTGGTCCAAAATAGAGCCGTTTGCGGGGCCAACACAGGGCAACTCGGGAGATGTCTATCAGGCCACTGTACGCTGTGCTTATCCGCCGTGTCCTAAGAACGATATACACGGCTCCTATCGGGATCGTCGACATGTTAGGAGGTCTTGTTGGACATGTTTTACCTTTCTCAAACGTCTTGCACACAGGATCTCAATGACACGTCGGGCTATCTCGAAGTTGAGAATTTTCCATTGGGATTCCACAAATACTATGAGTGATTCCGCGGTTGAGGAATTCCAACACGGAGTGTGGTTAATTTGTGATGGATGAGTTGGAGCACCACTATAGGGTAAAATATTTCGGAATTCCAGCATGGAGTGTGGTTAATTCGTGATTCCACGTGGCAACTTGGAAACTTCGTTTAACACCCGGTCATAGCAAACTTGAAGTAAAGTCAAATAAAATACACCAAATGTGTGTGTGACTGTCTCTTCTCATGATTCCTTATCCAAGAGAGAACACAATGGAGTTATGTTTGACATAAGTAGGTGTTTAGGATCACTTAGTGATCATTACTAGTTCATGTCCGTTATGCGTAGACCACCATACTTTATTTTCTATATTCGTAAGTTAGCCTCTCAATAAATGCTTAGTTGCTTGCTGCAACCTCACCACTTAACCATGCCTCACGTGTTAAGCTTTGCTAGTCTTAATACCCTTGGAAATGAGATTGTTGACTCCCTATGGCTAACAGGTTACTACAACAACTATTGTAGGTACAGGTAATGCGATGCTTTGACGTGAGCGTGATGCTTGTTTTCATTTGGAGTTCTTCTTCTTCATCATCGATCTAGGATGGGTTCCAGGCGGCACCCTGGGATAGCAAGGATGGATGTCATTTTATCGTTTGTTTTCATCCGTAGTCGGACCTTGCTCTTCTATATGGTGGTTGAATATGTTATCGTATTGATGTGATCTTGATGTAGCTTGTGGCGAGAGTAAGCCAATTCCATATAATCATCTCTTCTGTACATGTACTTGTAATGATATCCATTCTTGCAAAATGACGACATGCGCTTCTATTCCTATCGAGGCCCTCATGTCAAAATAAGGATAGGACCGCATCTTGGGCGTTACAGAACGCCTTCGATATCGTCTAGTCACAGAGGTGTTGTTGCTTGCCCTTAGGGTCCTAACATGGACGCCATGTCGCGCCCCACACGTCCGTAAGGGCACATCTGCGGGGGAGCCGTTGTTCACCAGTTACGTGCTCAGAGGCCGCGTGCCCCTACGGACCAAACATGAGTGTCGTTTCACGCCCCGAGCGTCCGTAGGGCATGTCTGCATGGGGCGAGCCGTTGTTCATACCTTAGGCATGAAGCTCAGGAGCTCCTACTCTGGTCTTCGGATGCTCCCGCACATTTTGGTGCGGGAGCGGCCGTGTGCGTGCAAGCGCCATCACATAGCGCATGCCCATAAGAGTGTTGTTATGTGCCCTTACGGTCCAAACATAGGCGCCCTGTCGTGCCCCACGCGTCTGTAAGGGCATGTTTGGTGGATCCGATGTTTACCGTTATGTGTTCAGCGACTGCGTGCCCCTATGGCCCAAAAATGAGCGATGTGTCACACCCTGCGCCTTCGTATGGGCACGTCTGCTTGGGATAAGTCGTTCATGATCCGAGACGTCTTCCGTTACTCTTCCCGTGATGGTTCACTCAAGGGGCGTGGCAGTAAGGTAGATAACCAGCACGGGTCGCCAGATTTGCAAGCGAGGACCATCTTTCGTCAGGATAAAGATTTACTCTTGTCCCCTTCGAATTTGGCCGTTGTGGGATCCCTTCCCACCATAGCGATAAGGGAAGAGGACCTAGGCCGCTATAGATAGAGGCTAGGCTGCACCATAGGGAAGGGGAGGAAACGGACAGACGACAAAAGAGAAGCAACATCACCCGAGCGCCCTCGCATGGCAACTCACCACTATACCAGTTCATCCACTGTAGGATCGAAAGTAGGTCTAGAGGGGGGTGATTAGACTACTTGACCCAATAAAAACTATGTTTTCCCAGTTTTAAGTGTTGGCAGATTTTAGCATTCATAGCAAGTCAAGTACACCCTACACATACATGTCTACGAGTATAGTAGCGTAAAGTAAAGACAAGCATGCAAGTAAAGGAAGGGTAGGAAGATCCAACACAATTTGGAGACATGATGACTTTTCATGTGGTTCCGATAGGTGGTTCTATCGTACGTCCATGTTTATGGAGTCTTCAACCCACGAAGGGTAATGGTCGCGAGAGTCCATGGAGATTACTACCCACGGAGGGTTCCACAAAGAAACAACCTTGAATATACCATGATGGCCTACGTCCACAGAGGACTAGACTAACTCAGGGTATATCTTCACAAAGTAGGCGATCTCCTTGCCCTTACAAACTTATTGGTTCACTCCAAAACATGAAGTAGGAGGCTCCCAAGCGACACCTAAACAATCTAGGAGGCACCACCCTCCAAAAGGTAATAGGCTCAATAATGTCGATGAACTCCTTTGATCTTGTGCTTCAAGATGATAGAATCCTCAACACACAATCACTCTCTCACAAATCTGGCTTGGTTGGAAGAGATTGATTGGGTGGGAAGCAAGTTGGGGAGACTAGAGATCAAGATTCATATGGTTGGAATGGAATGGCATGATCTCAACACATGAGTAGGTGGCTGTCTCTCTCAGAATATTAGTTGGTATGAGTGGGGATCTTTTCTGAGTGCTTCTCTCTTGAGTAGGTGGTGGTGGTGGGGTATATATAGGCATCTCCAAAAATCCAACCGTTACACCTAATAAGTCAGACTCGGTGAAACCGATGTGTTAATCTCGGTGGTACCGAGTTGCCACAAAGGTAGCAACTTTTGAATCTCGGTGAGACCAATATATAAAACTCAGTTGCACCGATAAGGTGACCAACGGTCAGATTGCCAAAGTCGATGATGCCGATTCAACAAACTCGGTGGTACCAATTTTGTGAATTTGCGTAACAGGAAGTTGGCAACCCAAACTTGGTGGCACCGAAGCAGAATCGGTTGCACCGGAGGGCTAGGGTTTGGCTGAGTCTGTCTGAGGCTGAGAATCGGTGGCACCAAGTGGAAAGTGTTGGTTGCACTGATTTTGGATATTTGGCTTAGGACAGACTTTTGTGGAAGATTTTGTGGGTATATGTGGTGACTATCACTTGTGCATGTATGAGCATTTTGTTCACCAATAGTACCTTATCCCCTTTCAATAGTATTGGCTTTCCTATGGACTCAAAGTGATTACTCACAAAGTAAAATGTAGAGACCTATTGCTTGAAGCTTTGCCAAACTATTTCCTTGCATCTTGGGGTATTCCACAATCCATTTGCCAATCCATCGTTGAACTTTTCTTGAAACATGCTTAGTGGAAACATTAGTTCAATGACATATATGTTGTTACTAATTACCAAAACCACCAAGGGATCAAATGTGCTTTCATGCACAAAACTCCTCGTGAGGCAATCCACCAAAGCAGGAGTAGGGTATTACATTTCACAGCGGCCTGGACCTAGGTAAATCACTGTGTGCATCTTCTTCCTTGACATCGTGCGAGTTCGTCATAGAAATCATCGAGTAGTGAGTTAGGTGGGGTGAGGCAGCTAGGGATCTTCACACACGCCCCCGCGTTCGAGCTTATTTGGTTTTGCAGAGCCCGAAATCTGACATTTGGTGCGCCAGCTAGGGAGCGTGTCGAAGTTTTCCTCAAGCCACGCTCTCTCTTCGCCTCGTTGTTCCAATCTCTGACGCTCGACGGGCCTGTGCCGAGCGTCGAGCCGCCCGTGTTGCCTAGACGGTGCCCATGAGCCGCGCCACCACGCGCTAGTCTGCCTCTCTTGTGTCCAACGCCGCCATGGCCCGGAGGCCCACAAACAACAGGACTCCTCCCAGCAGGTGACCGCATGATGCGACGGCCGCACCGCCACTCCGTCGATTGTTCCAGCTACCGAGTCATCCTCTCATGCTCGTCCTGGGCCGGCGCGTGGGACAGGCGCGCTCGACATGGCACGCGAGCTGCTGCGCTAACGCCCCGTCCCCGAACGCTATGACGACTGGCTCAGATGCTTCGCCGCTCTCCTACTCGCTCCGGCCCTAGCCCTCTCTCACGGACGATGGGTCCCATGATGCACCGCGCCCTCCTCCAGGGTGCGATGTCGACCCTGAGCCCAGGCATGAAGCACGCCCGTGTGACCAACCCCGCGAGCCGCGGGCGAGGGAAAGAGATAAAGTAAGCTGCCAGGTGGTGCGGAGGCCGCTGTGAGAGCCTGGCTTAATAGGAATGATAGACTACTCATATCAACAAGGAATTCCTTCTTTTCTGGGAGCCCATTCGAAAAGAACTCCAAAGTTAAGCGTGCTTGGCTTGGAGCGATTCTAGAATGGGTGACCGACCGGGAAGTTCCTCCCGGGTGCGCATGAGTAAGGACAAAGTGCGTAGGAAAGACTAGTGTTGGTCTGTGGGTCCAGTCTAGATCTTGCTAGGCGTAACGGGGTGTTACAATTGGTATCAGAGTCGTCCCTTGCGGTTACATGGCCATACACGTGTCAGGCGCACGGGCATGTGGCGCATGGTGTGTGTGCCCCATCGTGGCACACAGCATGGCACATGTGCCAGACTGGACGCGCATATGTGTGCCAAAAGGGAACGTTCCTGATGGGCCAACGAGGACGTCGGTTCCTTTGAGTGGGAGTGTATGCGAGAGCCTGACTTAATAGGAATAATAGACTACTCATATCAACAAGGAATTCCTTCTTTTCCGGGATCCCATTCGAAAAGAACTCCAAACTTAAGCGTGCTTGGCTTGGAGCGATTCTAGGATGGGTGACCGACCGGAAAGTTGCTCTCGGGTGCGCATGAGTGAGGACAAAGTGCGTAGGAAAGACTAGTGTTGGACTGTGGGGCCAGTCTAGATCCCGCTAGGCATAACTGGGTGTTACAGCCGCGTGCCGACACACCTGCACTCCCATGTCATTGAACCAACACTATGACCGGGCACCCCTCAGGAGCGTCAAGACCGGGGCTCTCCCATGCGCCAGACACTCACTGGTCTGGTGGGGTGTCGTTCCAGTACCTTTCATGCATATGATGAATGTCGCGCAGCGCCGGATTTCTTTTCCTTGGTGTTATTGCATGAGAAGTCTGGACGCGATGTCTGTGCTAGGGTCCGTCCCTATAGTGTTGATAAATCAGTGGTTGAGCTTTGTCTGACGGGCCAGACCCGTTCACGTCATCTCCTAGGATCACTAGTGTTTGCCCTTCTCATGCGATGGTCCTTGGAAATGTATTCGACACAGGTTTCTCAAAATATACAGGACCTTGAACGGCGCTCTCTATAGGAAGGTTCAGGTGCAAACTGCCTGAGGTAGGGCCTCGCGATGCCAAAGCGACCTCATGAGTGCCTAGATACATCTCCTAGTTGTACTGTGCAACCCACGCGTACGAACTTAATCTGTTGTACACGCCTGGGGGGCTCAGGAGCCAGGGCCCCCCATTCCCACATCCAAGTGGAAGCCCCATGCTCTGTGCTGGCGGATGACATAGTCCTCCAATGACTTTGCCCATGCAACATGGAAGCCCTATGTTCCGCGTAGGGGATAAACAACTAAGGGTGCCCCCGTGGCTACATCCAACCTCTGGAAGGCTCCTCGCAGCCCCGTTTCGCTGCATTCCCTTGGGATGTTCACGTGATGGGGTTGCACAGGGGCTACTACCGGGACAAGCCCGGTATAGGCCACCTTCCCATTTCTACAAAACCTGGTCTTCACGCGCCCATCTCAGGAAAATTTGGTGAAGAAAGGTATGGGAGCCGCTCGTACGTCAAGGGGGACTCCTGAGCATCGCGAATTAGGAGCCTCACTGTTCCTATAGCCCCTCACCCCTTGGCACCGTCCTGGTTATCCGAACGGCCCAACGGCGGATGAGGTATGCGCGGGGCTGGGCTCTGCCGACGTTGAGCTCAAAAGTGCTCAAAATCCCTCAGGAGGATGCAAGAGCTTGTACGTCAAGGGGGACTACTGAGATTGCGACTCAGGAGCCTCGGTTGTCCTGTAGCCCCTCACCCCTTGGCATGGTCCTGGTGATCTAGACGGGCCAATGGTGGCTGAGGTATGCGTGGAGCCGGGCCCTGCCGATGCAGAACTCAAGGTATTCAAACTCTCCAAGTCAATCTCGTCTTCATCATGTTCCCTTCATGAGGGCTGCTCACATGTCAAGGGGGACTCCTGAGCATTGCGACTCAGGAGCCTCACTAGTCCTGAAGCCACTCACCCCTTAGCACCGTCCTGACGATCCGGACGGCCCAACGATGGCTGAGGTATACGCGGGACCGGGCCCTGCTAACGCAGAGCGTCATAGCAAGCAAGAAGGAAATAAGGAGAAGAAAGCAACCACACAATTCAACAGTTACTACAAGCCTTGGGTTTTTAGGAAATGCAAACAAGTCTAAAGCCTCCGCGAGGCACGATGAATGTTGCAGGAAAGGAACCTGGAGGAGGAATTAGGAGGATCCATCGCCACTACTCATCCCATCCGCGGGGAAGTCATTGTCGACGTCACTAGCATCGTCTTCGTCGCCGCTAACCCTTGTACCTTCCGAAGGCGGAGGAACAGTGATGCGGGCGAACTTCTCCATCAGCGCCCCCACGGTGCCCTCCACGGCCGCTGCAGCGGTGACACAAACACCGGAATTGACCGGGCAGATCACGGAGCTAAAGTCAAACCCTGGCTCGCGAATGTGGTGGTGACTTAAGACGCACGTGGTGGCCTCAGAAAATAGGTTGCGGCACTCACTCTCCAAGACATCCTCCACCTTGACAATGGCACCCTCCATCGCCTCGACAAGCTTTAAAGAAAGCCCCGCGAAGCCGCTCTCCAGAGCCACCAGGGGCTCCGTAAACCCGTCCAGGCGGAGGGAGCGGAGTGCATGGCGGAACCTCATCTCGATGGAGGGAAAGGCGTTGAGCTCCGCAGCCTTTTTGTCCTCAGTCGCGGCGAGGGCTTTCAACCTGGTGTTGAGTCGAGCCTTCTCTGCAACAGCTTCCTTCTCCCACATGTCCAAGTGCTTGTGCTCCGCGGCTTGGGTGGCCGTCACCTTGGACAGCGCAGAGTGTCGATCAGCGAGCTCATCCTTACAGGTCTCGAGGGCTTCTTCTTGCTGAGCAGCTATGCCGCAAGCACGGACTTTTCCACCTGGAGAGCCTTCAAGCAGGCCTCCGCCTTTTCGCAACTCCTGGTAGTGGACGCCGCGTCGGTCAATGCTGCCTCGCGGGTTGCTCTGGCTGACGCGGCCTCCTTCTCGCTCTCCACCACGGTGGCCTTGGCTTGGCCCCAAACCGCTGCGGCAGAGGCGTCGGCTTGGAACCACCTGAAGAGGAGCCCGAAGCGCCCCCTCGCGAGGTGATCGTCAGCGCCCTCGAGGGCGTCCCAAACCTGACCCAGAGGAGTGTAGGCATCGTCCAGGACACCGAGGCCTCGCAGTGCGAGCATCAAGGCCTCGTCTGGAGGAGTCTCCTAAGGGATTATAGGGGACGCCCCTAGGGAGGCAGAAGCATGAGGAGCAGGAGGCTCCGGAGGCTGCGCCATGACCACGGGCAAGGTGGATGCAGACGGATCGGTTGGCGGCTAGCCCTCGGGGGTTGGCTCTCCAGACAGCAGCTCTGACATGCCCCCAAGGGCAGGAGCAGCACCACCAACATGCACTAGGGGCTCAGGGGCTCTGCGGCAGCGTCCAGGAGGGTCGCCTTGCAAGCCCCCACACCCGCGGCGTCAAGTGCCTTGTCAGGCGACGACAAGACGGTAGGAGCAGGCGGCATGTTGGAAAGCACCCTCGGCTTGATGCCCGCTTTCTTCTTTGTTATCTTTGGCATGGCGGCATTCCTGGGTACCAAACAAAGAAGGGATCATCAGCACGCAAGCTACCGGCAGGCGGCCAAGGTTAGGTGGGATTACTTACTCTTCGATGCCGACCCACTTCCTCTTCTTCTCCACCTCGACGACGGTGGGAGCTCCCACGCCTCTCTCCGCGAGAGCTCCACCATGTGGGGGAGCAGGGGCATTGCTCACAAGGGCTGCGGCCGAAGAAGTCGTTTCGGCCCCGGACCCGTACACCTCGCCCGCTAGCTGCAATTCGGGCGGGGGTGAAGTCGATGCTCCGACCACCTTGCCAGCACGGGCAGGGCACACCAGGGGGGACTCAGCCCCAGGCTTCTTGGGGGTCACCAGGCCAGCAGACTAAGTGGCGCACGGGGAGGGTCCCCGCCCCTAGAGATCTTGGCGGGACACGGGGAACCAGTAGCAGAGACATCACCAGCATCATCATCGTCTTCAAGGCCACGCAAGAGCATGTTCTGCAACGGAGGGGACGCTTCCTATAAATTGTTGTCCGCTATCTTCTCCGAATCCTCCCTGATCGCGGTGTCGCCAGAGGACACCGAGACTGGGGAACCAGGGCCCTGAGCTCGGGAGAGCCCCATTTTGTCAAAGGTGGGCATCACGGCAACCAGATTGGCATTGTTGTCGCGGCAGTACGATAGGGCGTAGTCATAAGGAAAATCTCCAGGGTCGCCGTTGAGCAGGGCAGCATAACCCTGCTCAGCTCCCGAGACGACATGTGTGCACACTGAAGGCTGAGGTCGTCGCCGCTGCCTCGATAGTCCCACAAGGGCCTCGAATGTGACTGGAGGGGCGCCAGGCGCAGCGTCAAGAACTCCTTCACTATCACCCCCCCAGTCAGCTTCTTGGCGCTAATATCGCGGGAGATCCGCTCCAGGACAGGCCTTGCCCGGTTCTCGAAAAGCCTCGCGGAGCTCCAGGAAGGGTCTTCTCCGGTAGCCCCTTCGGTAGATCCAAGCGGGAGTTGGTGCCCTTGAGATCCATGAAGACCCAGCGGTGCCTGAATTTAAGAGCATGTTACCGCTCTGGACCGCGACGAAGGAGATGCACACCGGCCACTGAGTGCTGTCATGCACCCACAAGCTAAAGAAATGGCGAAAGAGGTCCACCAAAGGCTTCACATCCATGAAAGCCTCGCAATAGAAGGCAAAGACGGACAAGAGCAGGATGGAGTTGAGTTGGAGATGAAGATCTTGGATCCCATAGTGGTCAAGGACGGCGGTGAAGAACTCAGAGAAAGGCGAGACGAGCCCAGCGAAGACACTATAGAGAAGGAAGGGATAAGCTGACTTGGACGAGGGTCACTTCTCCAAGGAGCCGCCCCCACTCGTTAGTCTCGTCCGCCGTAGACGGAAGCACCGGGACGAGGTCTCCATCCTTGGCTATGGCGGACTCCGAGAGCGCTGGTGAGATAGGGGCGGAGGCCGAGCTTTGGGCCTCAGGCTTCCACTTGTCGGTGGGAGACATCAGGGAGTCCACGGGGCCAACACGGCAAGGAGGAGGATGGTGTGGTGCCGATATCTAGAGAGGTTTCTTCTAAGGATGGGGATCTGGAAGTAAGAGAAAGAGCGCAGAAGAGGAAAGCAATAATGGCTCGACGCTGGAAGTCGGGCTTTTGTTGATTTGGGCAACGGCCGAGGAGGCACTGGACGCCCGACACCAACCGCACGATGCGTGCCAGTCCTGGCCCAGAGGCATTTGGGGCCATCGGTGCTTCGGGCCGCCCTGAATGGCTTCGCCCGGAAGCCAGCCCGGGCGCGCCTTGGGCCCGGGGGCTACTATCGGCATTCTGGGTATGGGGGTACCCATACCTGCCTTCCTGCGGCCCAGGGCATGGCCCACCTCACAGCCAGGCATAGCCTGGTGAGACACCACTCAAGGCAAGGCCCTCGCGAGAGCCCTAAGCTCGCGAGGGAAGCAACACCAAGACCAGCAAAGAATGGGCCTCCTTAGGCCCCCTCCGGAGCGACGGTGATCTCTATGTAGTGTTTGGCCTCAGGAGGCCAAGAATGATGGCAGGTGGGAGAAGCGGGCGCCAGCGTGCTAGGCGGTACAGTTTCCCCCTTGGTGGAAAGGGGTCAAGGACATATGTGTGTTCCCAAAGCACCCCCCCCAAAGGTTTCCATTCCGGTGCAACAAGACCACGACCACGAGCCTAGCAGGAAGGATTTCATCTCCGAGCCCACCTCTGCATCACCAATAGCTACTTTGTTGGTGAAGATGACCTTTCATCAGGATAAAGATGTACTCATATCCCCCTTCAAATTTGGCCGTTGTGGGATACCTTCCTGCCATTGTGATAAGGGAAGGGGACCCGGGCTGCTATAAATAGAGGCTAGGTTGCACCGTAGAGAAGGGGAGGAAACAGAGAGACAACCGCACAAACCTACTCGTGAGGCAATCCACTAAAGAAGGGGTAGGGTTTTACGCTTCACATTGGCCTGAACATGGGTTAATCACCATGTGCATCTTTTTCCTCATCATCGCGTGAGTTCATTGTACAAATCATCGAGTAGTGAGTTAGGTGGGGTGAGGCAGCTAGGGATCTTCATGCACGCCCTCGTGTTCAAACTTCTTTGGGTTTTGCGAAGACCAAAATCTGCCACACGCCACGGGGGTCCACGTGCGTGTGAGGGGTTCAGACGGCTTCCTCGTGTCTTGAGGGCCCGCAGTGCCCTGTCACCTCGCGGGGCTCATGAGACTTGTGTTTTCTGCTTCCCATCACCCTCGGGACGACCGGACTCTCGTGCTCCTCGCGCGTCATACCTTGCTGACAGGCTCGTGCATCACAGCATACCTCCAGATGTTGCCCGGGCACCTCCCCCATCGCGCCGACCGGTCATGAGCTTTCTAGGCAACATCCCCCAATCCAGTACACAAGGAGGCGTAGGGTGCGCTCTCCTATGCGGAAGAGGGAGGCGCCCTAGTTGTGGACGCGTGGGAGGATATTCCGGTGGTGGGGGCTCTAGCCCTGAGGCGACTCTTGGGCAGGAGCAGCCTGATGGCACGGCAGGAGGCTGGGACCCACGTACCGCCTAGAACGATCGCGCGGGGCTCCTGGAAGCCACCAGCCCCGTTGTCCTGCTAGTGGTCGTCCTTGCTTGATGGGCGTGGAAGCGGGGGAAGGCCAGCCCTACTTTGACGGTGGACCTCCCAAAGATGGTCGCACCAAGGTATGCCACGAGGCCCGTCTTACCCATGACCCTTGCAAGGACCGTCCCGCTAGTTTTCTCGTGGGTCACGATTATCCCAGCGACCGTTACCTTGATTGTGAGTCGTGATGTTCCGGGCGGTTGCCAAAATTCTCGTCCCGAAGCTCTCGGGCCCTGGTTCACCATGTTGAGCTTCATAGGAAGCACACGGGCACCATCATGCGGCCGCGACATTGTCTAGTAGCCCGACTTGGCCGTGTCACGCGCCTCGAAGAGCAGGTGGAGGGGCAAGCGAGAAAGCGCCAGGGCTTCTCTAGCGGCATATCCAGGCTCGGCGACGCGGCTGATCCAATCTTCGGATTGATCATTGTCTGGGTGGTAGCATCGCAATTCTCGTGCCATGAGTAGCACGGTTGGTGCATCCCCTGATCCACGACGAGTGTGAGAAGGTGTCGCCGCCGCAAGAACGGAGGATGGAGTGGTGGTGTAGTTGTCGTGTCGCTTAAAGGGTGGTAGCGGCGAGTCCCGCCGCTCCTGGACAGTCGGTCCGGTAACGGCATTGGCTGTCGGAGGGACGGAGCTGCACTGGGCGACACGGGCAGCCCTGCGCTTGGCACGAACTCAATAGGCATGGGCCATGGGAGCGACGCAGCAGAGACGGGGTTGAATTGGAAAAGATTTTGACACACCCCTACCTGGCGAGCCAAATGTAAGAATCGGGGCTCCGCAAAACCCAACAAGGTTCGAACACTCGGGCGTGTACGAGGGTCTTAACCGGCTCAAAGTCTCAAGCTTGTCACCCTAGGGCTTAGCTACCACGAGCAAGTGCAAGCGAGGAAGAAAGTCGAATCGGAGATTTACCCAGGTTTTGGGCCACCTTGCAGTGTAAGACCCTACACCGACTTTGTGGCGGATTGGCCTCATGAGGAGGCTAAGGATGAACTAGTATAGTGGTCGGGTGGCCTCAGAAGGACCCTTGGTGTTGATGAACTAGCTCTACTCAACCTGCCTTTTACGATGAGAGCTGGTGGCTATTTATAGGGGCCATGGTCCTCTTCCCTCATTGCACAGGCGGGAAGGGATCCACAATGGCCAAATTAAAAAGTGGACATGTGGTACATCTTATCCTGACTAAAGGTGGTCTTCTCGTGGAAAGCTTCGAGGGGTGACATGGTGGTGGGCTCGACGATGACATCCGTCCTGCCGAGCTCGTGGTCTCGGCTACATTGCACCGGGAAGGAAACCATTGGGGAATTTCTTGGGAACCCGCATATGTCCTTGTCTCCATAGCACGAAAGAGGAAAATGTCCTCCTCTTGCGCTCGCTGGCGCCCGCCTGGCTTCATCATCAGAACCCATGTCATCCCGTCCTCGGGAGGTTGGGCACTTGCATAGGAATCTCCGCTCCTCGGGAGGCAACCTGGGGTGATGCCACTCTCCGGGGGTCTTGACGTTGTCCTCCTAGTGAGTCGGGGGCCTATCACGAGGATTTTTGACTTGAGGAACTTGTCACTGGGTCGTACCGGGCCATGATGGTGGGCCGTGCGCTATGTTGCAGGCAGGCAAGTCTTGGTACCTCCGGTCCCATAACTTCGACATGTATCGCTCTGAAGCTATCAACATTAATAGTGTCGAAGGCACTAACCCGAAGGTGGTCAATGGACAAAGAATTAAACATTATATCTTAGGTATACCTATTAATGTTGAAAGCAATGTTATCAAAACCATGACACCAGAGGAACACTTAAGAGAAACCTTCCGAAACACTCCAGAATCGTGAAAAAGAAGAGGTACGTGATATGGTAAGTAAACGGAGTCCGAAAATGTCGCAAAAATATTTGCCTCCAATTTTGGAATAATAGAAAAAATTAGGGAAATAAGAAACAAACAGGAAAACAACCGAGGTGAGCACGATACACCAGGCGCGCCTACCCTCCCTGGCATGCCCTAGTGTGTTGTGCCCTCCTCGGTAACCTTCCGACTTTGTTTTCCTTCCATATGCTTGTTTCCCAGGAATAAAAATTCTCTCTCTATATCCCCGATTGTTTTAACCACCACGTCGCGGAAATATTCTCTGTTATTGCTTTGTGTTGCTTTCTTGTCACATCCAGATCTCCATGGCACCACCAAGTTCTCCTAAAGATAAGTTCTTCGAGAAGGTCATCAATCTGTACTTGTTGGAGGTGATGAAGCACCCTCAAACCATTGAGATGACTGAGGGTGTGCTCCACATCTGAGATGTTCAAGGGCCCAAGAAGATGGGAAGCATGAAGGTCAGGCTTGAAGTGGTGGGACAAGATGTCTTCAAGTACAGAGGGATGGTGGAGCGTGGACTTAGTGCCAATTACTCCATTACCACGGAATTCACCCATGATCACATGGTGGATGGCCAGTCCATGAAGGACATAGTCTTCACCTTCGACGAGCAAATCAACTTTCTACAAAGTCAAATTTATGGTCTTCAAAATCAAGTTTTTGAGTATGAAGCAAGATTTAAAGGTATGAGTTTCGCTACCAGTTTCAGGACTCGGGGGACTCGTGCATCAACTTTTGATGGTGAACCCTTGCCCTGGAAGCCGAAGGACAAACCTACCACTTCATCACCACAACCTTCATCATTTTCACCACCAATGGATACTTGAGTACACGGGTATGGGCACTCCCCCTGACTTGATCCAAGCATGGGAGAGATGAACCGGTATCGTATCACCATCACTTTTTACCTTTACCTTTTATTTTGATCCTTAGCTTTTTCGTGATTTAGTTGAATAATAGTTTAGTATGATCTATTTTTGAGTCCTAGTTTCATGATCTATCTATCTATGTAATCGAGTGAGAGTTATATAATAAAGTTTAGTTTGAGCTTTTGCTTCTTTAATTTCTTGTTGCAATCGTAACAAAACAAAATAAATGAAAAGGATCATATGATAATCTTATGGTGAGTAATGACACCACATAAGGAAAAGTATAAATGGTAAAATTTATTAGAGATTGACAAACATATCACTAGTCAATGATGCAACATATGAAAAATTAAGCAAGGAAGAGAAGATTCACATGCAAATACACTATCTTGGACATCTTTTATGATTGTGAGCCCCCATTAAATATTATATGCCAAAAGAGTTGACGTTGGACAAGGAAGACAACGTAATGATTTATGTTTGTTCATATTCACATAGAAGTTATATTGTCATAGATCCTTCCACATGTGGTGCTTGCTCAATATCTTTGCTAGCCAAAAATTCCGCACTAAGTAGAGATACTACTTGTGCATCCAAAAATCCCAAACCCAAACTCATGTTTTGAGAGTCCACCATACCTACCTATGGATTGAATAAGATCCTTCAAGTAAGTAGTCATCGGTGCACTAAGGCAATAAAAATTGCCTCTAAATGTGTTTGATCAACTAGTGTAAGAGAAAATTGAGCATTGTACGAACTTGTGGCGGCAAAGTAATAAAAACGACAGACTGCATAATAAAGGTTGCTATTATAGGGGGAAATGCAACGAGACATTCTTTTGCACTAAGGGATTTGGCAAACAAACTAATAATCGCATCAAAACCTCTCCTTCCCTTCGCGAAGGGCCTATCTTTTACCTTTATGTATACTTTTATGCAAGAGTCAGAGTAATCTTCCCTATTCCTTTTAATTTTTGTCGTTTTGCAAGCATCATGTGGTTAGGAAAGATCTAGGCACATATATCCACTTGGATATGAGTGAGCATGAGTTATTATTGTTGACATCACACCTGAGGTGAATACGTTAGGAGGCAAAACCATAAGCCCCTATCTTTCTATGTGTCCAGTTGAAACTTTTTGCTCATGGGTATGCTATGAGTGTTAGCAATCATAGAATACTAAATGATGGTTTAGTATGTGGACTTGCCAACAGGTTCCGACACGAGATCCTTCCTGAAAATATGATGCATTTTAGTTTCAAAGCTCACACAAGCCCCAAAGATGACTCAGAAAATATGAGTTATGCTTTATACATCGATATTGTGATGAACTATTACATGTTAATAAGAAGTTATATGATGTTGTTATAAAATTATATGAAATATTTTTATGATAAAGTTTGTTGACGTTATGATAATAAGCATGATGCTACTATGTCCGTATTTTGTTTTTATTGACACCTCTCTCTCAAACCATCTGGACATGTTTTTCGATATCGGCGTTCGCTTGAGGACAAGCGAGGTCTAAGCTTGGGGGAATTGATATGTCCATTTTGCATCATGATTTCCCACTGTTATATATAATGTTTTTATGCACAATAATGCTTTATGGAATAAGTATAATGCATTTTCTCTCATAATTTGCAAGGTATGCGCAAAGAGGGAGAATACCGTCACCTGGAATTTTGGACCTTAAAAAGCATATCAGAGATACCTATTCTTCACATCATATAATGAGTTAAAATTTCACGGAGATTTATTTTGGAATATATAATAAGTATTGGAGAAAAGAACTATCGTAAGAGGGGGCCCACCTGTTGAGCACATGACACCAGGGCACGCCAGGCCCTGCCCTGGTGGGTTGTGCTTAGCATGGCCAACCTCTGGTGCCCATCTTCTGGTATTTAAGGTCTTTTGACCTACAAAAAATAAGGATAGGACTTTCGGGAACTAATGATGTTGTTTCGAGGTGAAACTTGGGCAGGATAACTCTTGCCCTCTGGCAGAGCGATTTTGTCGGGGGAACTTCCCTCCCGGAGGGGGAAATCGAAGCCGTCATCATCACCAACAACCCCCTCTTACGCAGGTGGGCCCCCTATTATGCTTGGTTGGATTGGGATACCTTGCTGCACTTTACTTACCGTTACCGTTACTTGCTCGTTACTAATTATATTGCTATCAAAATACATATTACCTAAAATTTCAGTGCTTGCAAAATGGTGAAAACCGCTTGTCATTTCCTTCTACTCCTTGGTTAGTTAGACACTCTTACTTATTGAAATGACTATGACTGAACCCCTACACTTGTTGGTCGTCACGAGGTTTTTTCGAGAAATCGGCTCTAGAATGAAAATTGGTTGGACTATGTTCTCTTGCCCAAGTTTCTAAGTTTCTAAGTCCAACCAATTTTCTTGGGCAGGTGGGCCCCCTCTTACGCTTGTGAGCCGGCAGCACGTGACACAAGCCAATGACTAAGTCTCCCAAATCACTTTGGGTTTTGCATTTTGACTGACCAGCAAATTGAATTTTCTTCAAAAGAAAATCAGGCTCTAACTAAGCATTTGGATGTGACAGTTTAAACTTCCGGACGGTTCGTCTTGGTTTTCTTAGAACAAACGTCTCCGGGGAACTGGAAGAGATTGGAATTACATCAATGTCGGCGACTTGATTGGATTCTGAGTCGCCCTGATAACAAGGTGTGTCAGCAAGTTTAATAAGCAAACGGCCAAGAGAGTCAAGTCCTACCTCAAAATGCTCCCCCGAAGATTATTCAAGAGGCGGGTCATCCTTTAGGCCTGATGAACGAATAAGGGCTTGAGGCATGACATTCCCGAAGTTAGAGCCCTCCTGTAGCAATATAAAGCATAAGATAGGAAAGGCGGGTTAAATAAAATTGACGAAGGAAGAAAATATACATGCTAAGAAATATCGAATACCAGAGGTGGCCGATTCTGCAGATAGAACAGACCCAAGCCGGTGACACCAAATTTTACCCATGAATTAGAAAAGAATCTTTTTATTTCCTTTTTAAGGACATCATTGGATAAGTCATCATTGGAAACATGCTGAGCATCACACAATTCTCCCGAGTAATTACACATCAAGTTGTCTCTCACGCTAACGGGTTGGATCCACCATTTCATCCAACAACGGATCAGGTCAACCCCGATCAATCCATGTGCAGTGAAGGCCCTTAACTTGGTACGAAGAGGTGCCATCAGGTCTCTTTCTTCATTAGAGGGCCAACCCAGAAATTCGATAATATTTCCAAACTGTTCCATCCTGTAACTCGGAAGTGGATTTTCTCCTATGAGGGTAGTGCTTTTGCAGTACAACCAAGTCTTATTCTGACCCTTTGGATGACTCGCCAATTTGGAATAAGGAAAGAGGCTATTGTTTCTTTTACGAATAGAGATTCCACAAAGTTCGCAAGCAGTGCCATTCTTGGTCTCGATCTGGCGATTCAGATAGAAATATTCCCTAAAAGGGTTACAGATGGCTCTATTTGTAGATAAAATTTGCACAGAACATAAAATTGACAGATATTCGTCATTGAATTAGGCAAAATATCCTAAGGACGAAGGTTGAATATGAAAAGGACTCTGAAGAATTTTAAGCTAGGGGGTTGAAAACCCCTACATAGGTGGTCAGCAAAGATCACGATTTCCCCCTGTCGAGGCTGGGGATAAGGCTCTTATTTAGGAGCACGCCACTTTATTTCTTTTCGAGCCGATAGGAATCCTTGGCTCACAAGATTACCCAAGGTGAATTTGGATTCTTGGGATCTGACCCAGTTATAGAGTTTGGCATTCTTAGGGCCCATGGCGAGTTATAGTGCAACTACAAAGGAGATACAAAAGATAAGTCGGTGCGCGACATGAGCCATCAAATTACGGTTATTCATAGGAGATACAAATTAAGTTTCTATAGAAAGGATGTTTAAGCCAGAAGAATCAAGTAAAGAACTACACAGGTATATCATATCTTCACAAGACTTAGCAAAAATTATGCACAAACAAGTTCCTACCAAGATGGTTGCTGTAATGGATCTAAATAAATGAGAAGAAAAGAAAGGAATGAGGAACTTATGGATCTACAAGCAATCGCTCGGACAAATGCGAAGAACATGATATGAACACTGGTGGAATCAAACCCTAAAGGGGAATGAAGCGTACCGGATCTTATTGGAAGCAAACTAGAGGCGACCGCGCTCGCTACGGTGACTGCAACGAGATCTAGTGGTAGAAAGAGTACAATTGGGAGGCCTCGACATCGTCCTCGAACTCTGATGGTGCTCGACTGTAAATAGGAGCACGAGGAACAAGGAGTGGAAACTTAATAATGGGGCTTGGTCGACCTATTTATAAAGGAGGAAATCCGGAAAAGGCAACTAGCATGCACGGGAAACAAGGAGGTGTCTTGATAACACACAAGCATAGGGGATCAATTGTAGCCTTTCTCGATAAGTAAGAGTGTCGAACCCAATGACGAGCTAAAGGTAAAACAAATAGTCCCTCAAGTTCTATCGACCACCGATACAACTCTATGCACACTTAATGTTCGCTTTACCTAGAACAAGTATGAAACTAGAAGTACTTTGTAGGTGTAACGGGATAGGTTTGCAAGAAAATAAAGAGCACGTAAGTAAAAATCAGGGGCTGCTAAGATAAAGAAGCAACTAAGTTAGTTTAACGAGTGTGGAAAAGTGGTGGTAGGAGTTGAGGAATTGTCCCTAGGCAATTGATAACTAGAACGGTCATCATTATTGCAATTTTATATGAGGGAGAGGCATAAGCTAACATATTTTCTCTACTTGGATCATATGCAATTATGACTGGAACTCTAGCAAGCATCCGCAACTACTGAAGATCATTAAGGTAAATCCCAACCGTAGTATTATAAGGTATCAAGTCCTCTTTACTCCCATATGCAACAACCCACCTACTCGGGTTTATGCTTTTGTCACTCACGCAACCCACCATAGGAAAATCATGAACACATTGCTACACCCTACAGCGAGGATCCCTAGGACAGCACTTATAATAAAACATGCAACTCAAACCAATCATGATCATCAACCAACCCATAGGACAACAAAAATCTACTCAGACATCATAGGATGGCAACACATCATTGGATAATAATATGAATCATAAAGCACCATGTTCAATTAGTGGGTACATCGGGTTGTGGGAGAGTGGACCTGTCGTGGATTTATCACGGCAAGATGTCCAGGTTAGCGTACTTAGGTGTGAGGCCATCGCAACTTTGTGGCGGATTGAGAGGGGTTCGTTGAAATCAAGATACACGAGTTTACCCAGGTAAAATCCTACGTCCAGCTTGTCTTGTATTGATGATGAGGAAGATCTATCGGTTACAAGGGTGTTGTCTTTCTACCTCTAATCTCTAGAGCCTCTATTCTGTCTATCTCTAATGACGTTTGTCTTGACTTGTCCCTCTAGGGGCTCCTTACCCCTCCTTATATAGGTGGAAAGGGTAGGTTTACATGTAGAATCCTACTAGGAGTAGGAGTAGGACTAGTCTCTCTTGAATCCTAATCCGGGTCTTGTTTCCTTTGTGAGGGAGTCTTTCCTTTCTCTCCGTGGGCCTTCTCTTATGAGCCACCTAGCGTCGGCTTACATGTTGGGCCTTGGGTCTTGTCTCTCATCTGACCCCTCCCCCCCCCCCACCGGGTTACCAATAAATCGTCAAGTCTCGACCAGGTCTCCAGTGAGTCGCCAAGTCCTAGCCATGTCATACTTCCGGCCGGGTTATACCGCGGGGTATATCCCCGACATTAGCCCCTAGGTTAGCTTGAATTTTTTTCATGCTAAGCTCCTGAAATAAGAATGAATACATTAAGTGAACGGCTCGCTCCTCTGGCCGGCTTATTTCCCTCAAGTGGATCCTCAAAAATCTGGGTTTCTTCTTCATATGAATGAGCCGTCTTCTCACTTGTTTTGGTTGTCAGTGTCCTTTGAAGTAAAATATTGGGAATACAACACCCATATGCCATTGAGTGGGCCTCCAGTACTCTTCAACTTGTGAAGTTGGGTTTGCTCATAAAAACTCTGACGGGTTATGATGTCGAGTCATGATTGTTGGTGACGCTAGGTCAACAACTAGACTCCAGCTGACTTGATAAAAATATTGGGATGAAAATGCATCTGATGTAGAACCGGTCTTTTAATGCTTCAGCTAAATAAAGATATCCTCAGCCGGTCTCACTAACAATTGACATCTTGAAAACTCTCTTCAATTTTTTGATACATCCATATTACCTGTAACCCCCAAGCTCCAATTTTATCGATGATGACTTGGTGCTTTGCAATAATATATTTTATTGTGTAGCCCCCAAGTACCAGGTTGTCTTGCGTGCAACAGCCTGGGACTTGTAATTGTCTTGTACCTTATAAAGCTTCAGTAGGTGTAGCCCCCAAGGGCTAGCTCATCAGTATGTGATGGGCTGGGTCTTCAATTTGAACCTCATAATCTATTAAACATCTGAATATTGTAGCCCCCAAGTGTCGGGTCAGTAAGAAGTACTGGGTGGGACTTAGAAAAATATAAAAATGTTGGCTTATCTCCTTAAGATAACAGGATCTATTAACCATGTAATGATTTGAAAAGCAACTTGCATTAGCCCCCAAGTGTTGTGGTGCATGCTTGCAGCGACATGTGACTTGCATATTTGATATAATCCTTGATTTGAATAATGTAGCCCACAAGTGTCGGGTCATCTGCCTGCGGCGAATTCGGACTGCGTGAGAATAATATGACTCGGCATAACGCACTTCAAAAGTTATCTTTTTCCTGATATTGACCTGATTTGAATGAATCTTTGACCGTGATTGTAATAACCCAGAATGAATATCCTGGAATAATTCCTTTGTCTTTGAGATGAAATCCCTGCTCATGGTTGCGGTGCAACCCGGCAAATATATGCTTGAGAAATCCATGAGTGTTGTAGCACACTACAAAGCGCAAGTTGAAGAAATCCAATAGCCAGTCAATTAAATGACACGACATTATATTTGATAGGGTGGCTCTTCAAGAATAATCAACTCTCCAACCAATCTTGAAAATCCCTAATCATTTAATACTGGTTATGATAAACCATGATGAACATCCAACCATTTTGGCTATCAAAGATCTATTTGTTCCTGCAGAAGTTTTTTCATCATACTTAACGGCGGATCATCTTAAGAGACAAGACCTGCAAAAATAAACAAGACAGAATACATTCTGCATTGTTGTAAGGGCAGCTTGAAAAAGCATAACTCGGAGACGTTAAAATCTTTTATAGCCTTGCTTCTTCTTTCATAATCTTCCTCTGACCCGGTTTGGTAAACTGGCATGATATGTGAATATGATGCAATGCATGATGTAATGTAGGATGGAATGCACGATGCAATGTATGGTGTTATTGCTTTATTTTTTGTTTTCAAAAACTCATATGATGGTTCTTCCTGGCTAGACTCGATGCTTGAACTCATACCAGTCCAGGTTCTCTAATGAGAGTGACTGTCAACTCCTTTGAGCGGCTCAGGGTCTCTAGGCGAGATTAACTGATAAGAGTGCAACGAACCAGAAAGAGACACATCCGTTGGTTTTGCTCGGTGGACACGCTGCTTGAACTTATATAATGCTCGGTTTCCAAGCAAGATTGATGAGCGCAATGCCCCAGAAAGAAACACGGACGCTAGTTCCGCTGAGTGGACTCGCAACTTGAACTCATAACAATACTCGGTTTCCAGGCGAGGATTGAGGAGCGCAACATCCCAGAAGGAGGCACAACAGGGCATGAGTATCCCTAGGGACCAGAAGCCCCCTCTCACATGACATAGTCTACCGTTTGAACCTTAACCAGTGCTTATGGTCTCCTGGCGAGATTAACTATCCGGTACATTGGACAGACAGTGTCTCTAAGCAGTCACTAACTGGTAAGAGTTCGGCGGGTCACCTGTTGGAGAGGCCATCAAAAGGGGGTAAATTTATATCTCGCTGCAGTGCTAATGATCTGGTTTGGCGGAGTCAAAATTTGGGTCCACAACCCACCTTACACTGGCTGAAAAGCCTGATCAAGAGGATTCAAGCTCAACCCAGTGGGTTGAAAGCCCCCAAACGACCTTGTCGATTATATAAACTTGTGCATCATTTTGAAAACCGCCGTCTTTTGGTTCACCAACTTGTAAGTTGCCATCTTGTGGCTCGCCAACTTGTAAATCGCCGTCTTGTGGATAACCAACTTGTAAGTCACTGTCTTGTGGATCACCAACTTGTAAGTCGTCGTCTTGTAAGCCACCGTACAATCAAGTTGTTTTGGCTGAAGAGCTGATCAAGAGGGTGAGCAAGCTAAACCCGGTGGGTTCGAAGCCCCCAAATGACCTTTTGTTGAAGTATCCGCCTTTGCACAATATCACGTGGTTCTAAGTCTTGGGCAACTTTTAATCTTCCGCCAGTAATGTAGTAGCCCCCAGAATTGGGTTAAATTTTCTTGTAATGACCCGGGGTTCTCATTCAAAATGACCAAATGTGTCAAGCCATGTTTGTAGCCCCCGAGTCTTAAGTTGACTCGAAGAGGCGACTTGAGAGTCTCCACTAAAGGTCAAGGTTGACCGTGGCGGGTTATAGATATTCCCGTATGAATTGTTTCAATAATCTGGTCGATGGTTCATCACGGCTAGTTGTTGAAGTTAACCAAACTGCAGTCGCAGCAACTCGCATGTCTGTCCATTTGGGTGGCTCGTATAGACGAACACTGCACTGATATACTCATGTAGATCAGACTGTGGTTGGCGTCTTGCGCGCATCCATCGGGTGGCTCGTACACGCGAGGACCGCACTGATATGTTGATGCAGATTAGACAGTGGGATGCGTCTTGTGCTCGTCCGTTGTGCGGCTCGTATGGATAGCTCCGGTGTGTTGATGTAGACGAAGAAGTCAGTCGCAGTGTTGTAAGCCGATGTGGTCACGAGAGACGTACGTGACATTTTGTATGCCGGTGCGGTTGTGAGAGACGAGCATGGCGTTGTAAGCCGGTGTGGTCAAGAGAGACGGCCACGGTGTTGTAAGTCGGTGCCATCACGAGAGATGGTCGCGGTGTTGTAAGCCGGCATGGTTAGTGATTCGCCCATGGTATTTATAAACCGGCACGGATTTGCGAGTCATTTGTGACATTCTGATGTAGCCTGGACCGCGAGGCGGCGGCTCACGAACATCCATTGGAAAATATGGCATGGATAGATGCAGGTGCGTGATAACATGGGCTCAAGCTCCATATCCACAATATTATATCACCTTTGAAGTGAATACTTTGTCCTGCGCAGAAAAATATTGCAGACAAAGTAATTGTTCTCAAAATAAAAATTATGCTGGTAAATAAATACGATGGATAGCACCTGGTATTTTTTCATGGATGATAGTCAGAAAGCTTCTAACATATTTGATATAGACCAGGCCGCGGGGGCGGCAAGGGGCGGCAAGGCAGCTACGGCGCGGCGGACGAGGCGAACGGAGCCGCGGTGGTGGAGGTGATGTGTGGCGGGCGTAACAACGAGGCGTGATGGAGCAGCAGTGAGCAGGCCTGCACAAGCGTATGCGTGCGCATCGCGGTGCCGCACGGTGGAGGTCGTCGTCTCGAGGCGTGATGCGGGGCGAGGCTGCAGAGGCTGCTTTGAACGCGCACCGGCGGCTATGCGCACCGACGCAGAGGCGGCTCACAGCGTGGCAAGGGGAGATCGAGGTGCGGCAATGGCTGCGGCACGGTGGACGAAGCAAAGCGCAGTGGCCACGGTGCAGCAAGCAAACGGAGGAGGCTTGGCTGGAGCAGCCCACGTGCGCAACAGAAAACATGGCAGGTCAGGCAACGGCAGCGGTGGCCAATGAATTGCACGGGAAACAGCTTGTGGGACGACTCGGCCGCACTCGGAGGTAGAGCCGGCATGCGGGGACACGGTTGCCGATGAGGCGAGGCGAGGCGAAGCAGGGCTGGGTGATGATTGCGTGTGCGCTAGTGGGCCATGGGGTGTTGATGCTCGTTGGGGGTGGTTGAAGGACCAAGCATGGTGATGGGCAAGGCCGATCCGGCAACAATGCGGCGAGTCGAGCGAGGCCGTGCTGGCCACGGCGCCTCGGGCGGGTCGCGAGACCAAGCCGGCCATGGCACAGCGGCGGCAGGTGGACATAGCAGGATCATGGCAGCATCCCAGGGCGACATAGCCAGAGGTGAGGCCTGCTTGTGGTCCGAACGTGGTAGCAAGGCGAGTCCCATTTGTTTCCGGGTCAGGGTCAAATCAGCCTTGACGTAATTTATGTACGCGACATGGCTGCGCAGGTACTGCTAGCTACTTGATGAATTTCTCTCTGTTTTTTAAGCTCCACGTAATGTGCATGCACCATCAAAGCATGTCAATGTTTCTTCTGGTGAGATGTAGCAGTAGTACTTTCAATTAGTAGTAGCGGTACTTTCAATTAGTACTTGCCATGACTTCCTTCGCGTGAGATGTAGCAGTAGTAATACAGCTTGGTTTAATAATGTAGCAAATTGTTTTTGGTGTACTCCAGGTAGGTCAAATCTACCGTGACTTGTTGCAACCCTTGACTGCCCCGGGACTTAAAGCCCTTACGCGGATTTGCAGTTTGACTCGGTAACTAGAGATGGTCGGGCAAATCAACCTCTCGTCGAACTCGTTGTATTACTTGAGAGATTTTGTAGGGCGGCCTAGCAAGGATCGTCGAGGCTTCAAATCAACGGATCATTTTTGCCATGTGGCAGTACACACGATGCAACCCTAATTTTCATCTCAAACCTCATACTACCAGCTCCATAGATAATTGCAAACCTGATCCTCAAACAATGAATTTGCCGGCTCTGTCAAAGGTTGTCCCCTCCTGGGTTATCCAGCGACATTGTTCTCTATCCGCTCTTTTTTCATTTGACCAATTGCGAGCTTCTCGATCCCTGAAGAGTTCCTTCCGAAACACAATACCACCATGTGATTGTCCCATGGTGGGCGCCAACTATCGTGGATTTGTCACAGCAAGATGTCCGGGTTAGCAGACTTAGGTGTGAGGCCATCACAGCTTTGTGGCGGCTTCAGAGGGGTTGGTCGGAATCGAGAGACGCGAGTTTACCCAGGTTCGACCCCTCTGATGGAGGTAAAAGCCTACGTCCTGCTTGTCTTGTATTGATGATGAGGAAGATCTCTCGGTTACAAGCGTGTTGTCTTGCTACCACTAATCTCGAGAGCCTCTAATATGTCTATCTCTAATGACTTGTGTTTGTCTTGACTTGTCCCTCTAGGGGCGCCTTACCCCTCCTTATATAGGTGGAAAGGGTAGGTTTACATGTAGAATCCTACTAGGAGTAGGATTAGGACTAGTCTCTCTTGAATCCTAATCCCGGTCTTGTTTCCTTTGTGAGGGAGTCTTTCCTTTCTCTCCTTGGGCCTTCCCTTGTGAGCCACTTGGTGCCGGCTTACACGCTGGACCATGGGCCATGTTGCTCGTCTGACCCGCCCGCCGGGTTACCAATAAATCGTCAAGTCTCTCCCGGTTCTCTAGTGAGTCGCCAAGTCTTGGCCGGGTCATACTTTCGGTCGGGTTATACCACAGGGCATATCACCGACCTGACCGCTATAGATAGATGGGGGAAGGTGATGAAGGTGTTGGTGAAGATGACAGAGTTGTTGGAGTAGATCATTGTCACGATGATGGCCCCGGTGGCGTTCCGGCACCACCGAGAGAGGTGGGGAGAGAGCCCCCCTCCTTCTTCTTCTCCCCTGATGTCCCCCCTAGATGGGAAAAGGATTTCCCCTCTGGTCCATGGCCTCCATGGTGGCAGAGGGGCAAGAGCCCCTCCGAGATTGGATCTCTCTCTGTTTCCTTCTGTTTCTTCGCTCCTAGATTCTGACCTTTCACCGTTTCTAGAATATCCGGAGATCCGTAACACCGATTGGGCTGAAATTTTGAGGGGATGTTTATCCAAAAATTAGCTTTCTTTTAGAGTAAGGACAGATACAACCGACCTAAGGGATGGTCACAAGGACCCAAGGCCAGACTGGGGGGTAGGCCTTGCCTGGTAGGGTTGTGACCTCCTCGAGCATCGTCTCGCGTTGATTCTTTTTCCCAAAAATCACATATATTCCGAACAAAATCTCCGTAAGTTTTTATCGTGTTTGGACTTCGTTTGATATGGATTTTCTGCGGAACAAACAAACATGCAACAAACCGGAACGGGCACTGGGCACCGGATCAATATGTTAGTCCCAAACATAGTATAAAAAGTTGCCGAAAGTATACGAAAGTTGTAAAATATTGGAATGAAACAATAAAAAATTATAGATACGACGGATATGTATCAAGGGAGTGGTAAATTTTGGAAATAATAATGCCTCAATTTTCGGGATAACAGATACGTGCAAAGATCTGTTGTGATGTCATCATGGTTTTCCTAAAAATCCAGTGGATGACATCACAAATGGATGGCACAAGAAAAATTACAAGTCCGAAAGTATCATAAATCGGCATTCGGAGCTACAAAGAAGACATAAATACAAGCAGAAGATAAGCCGCCTGGTGGAGGTATAGAAGATTGATATGAATAAATTGAAATCAACCCGGGGCCTAATGTCGGGGATATAACCCCACGGTGTAACTCGTCTATTGGGTCTGGTCAGCGTATTGGCGACTTAAGAATCATACCCAAGATGGGTTGTGTTGTTGATGATAAAGCAAGTGAGGCATACTAAGTAATCTGAATGGCAACCCATCACGTGAAGATGTTGACTCAAGCCCAAAGAGGCAGAAGACCCCAGGAACTTTCCTTGGTTAAGATACAAGACAAGTTAGAGATGTACTAGGTAAAGGATCATAACATGACCCGGACTCTTGTAAGCCGGGGTCTCGACCAGTATATAAAGGAAAGCCCTTGAGGCCAATAGAATTAAGTTAGAAACCCTCTAAAGCTAGGTTAGCGATTCTACACCCTTGTAATAGAGATCATCATCAATATAGACACAAAAGTAGGACATAGGCTTTTACCTCCATCAGAGGGGCCGAACCTGGGTAAACCCATCTCTGGTTCCCGATCAACCCCTTCGAGTCGCCACATAGCGATGATGGCTTCACACTCAAGTTCTCCCATGAGGACACCTATCATGACAAAATCATGATAGGGTCCATGCCTGTCCCAATACTGAACTTTCGGGATGAATCACTAGGAGTAAAGTCAACCAACTTTGTATCCTCAGTTGGCTTGAATTTGAGAAGGGGATCAGACTTTGTAGTTGCTTCTTCAAAGGGGTCATATCTGTCAGGTCAACATTGGTTGTGTAGAACTTTAGTTCCTCCACTGCGCAAGCCAACTCAGCATAAGAAGCGTCTCCTTCCTCTCCCGTGATGGTCCCTTTAGAGCCAGGCATTTTAAGTTTGAGAGAAACATAAAAAGGCTGTGCCATGAAGCGAGCATAAGCCGACCGCCCGGAGAGTGCATGATAAGTGCTCTTGATTTTGACCACCTAAAAAGATATTGATTCACATCTATAACTGAGCTCTATACCAAAAGCAACTTTCATCTTGATTTGACTGATTGGTTATTCTGACTTCCAGAAACAATCCCATGAAAGACTATGGAAGAAGGTTGCAGTTGCTTCTCTAACAGATTCATCTATTTGAACGTGTCATATACAAGATGTTGATGATTCTTTCCCCATCCATGAGTACCTTTGTGAGCTTATATCCCCCAACTTGAGGCGCCACCCCCAAAGAGAGACCAGTTGGGTTGTCAACCCGGGAAGGATGATTGTCTCTGCTCTAGGTTATGGGTTGTTCTTGTCAGTTTAGGTACATAGGGACAGCCGGCTCAACCATATTGCCAGCCCTCTGCTAGACCTTGCAGTCATGCCTGCAAGTACTGGTTGTGAAGACATGATACTACCCGCTTTTCAACTGCTTGGGGTTGCTCTAAAAACCGGCTTGATTGCCTTGCTACTGGTTTCCTTGCCCAGAATGTTGGTTTCCACCACCATTGTGACCAGAATTCTGGAATCCAGCCCCCGAGCCGCCTACCCGTGGAAGACAGGACCAGCGAAGCCATTGGGTGAGCCGCCAGGATGATCTAGATTTCCACCACCTGGATTGCCCAGATGTCCACCACTTCCACCTCCATGGTAATTCTAATATGCTTGATTACGGAACTTCTGCATGATGTAACAATTCTCCCATGAGTGGGTGGCCGGCTTACCAGGGAAACTATGTTTCTGACAAGGAGCTTAAGTGCTTCCTCATAGTTACGAGGCTTGTTCCCATTGTAAGCTCTACTAGAGTTGTTGTTATGTGGTTGGTTCTTGAAACCAATATTGATATACACGAAAAAATCTGACCCGCCCTCATGGTGTTTACGCTTGCCACCATTGCCTTGGTTGCTATGATTCCCGTTATGTCCTGAGTTCTGTTAATTACCCTTGCCACCATCATTTTTCTTGTTTTCTCCACACTTGTCCTTGTTGAAGCCAGGACCCTTTGTACTATCTGACTTGGCATGTCTAGTGAGGACATACATTAGGTCTCCCATGTCTTGAACCTTTCGCTTGAGGCGCCCAAGCTTCTGAATGAGAGGCTAGAAGTGGCAGTTCTTCTCCAATATTAATTCGGCCTGGGAAGTTGTGATTCTATCAGATGAATGAATAATCTCACTGACCCGGCGAGTTCAATGATGGGAAAATTCATTTTTATGTTGGACACAATGTTCTAGGTCAACAATCGTCATTGGGCATTTGCAGGTTCCTTGACATTTTTTGATAAAGGTTTTCTTCAACTCTACCCAAGTATTGATTGAATTAGGGGGTAGAATTTTTAATCAGGTTCGAGCCAGTCCTTCCAGCATCATGGTCAAGTGCTTAGCGCAAACTGCATCGCTCACATCCAGCATGTCCATAACTATCTCATAGCTTTCTATCCATGCAGCCGGCTCAAAATCAACCGTGTAATTAGGAACTTTGTGAGGACCCTTGAAATCCTTGGGCACACGCTCATTGCATAGAGCCGACACAAGACAGGGTATTCCGACCGTACTGCTACTTAGACCCGCCCCCGAAGAAACTAGTTGGGGCCTGGTGGGAGGCACTTGACCCATTGCTACTATCGCTTATGCCTGTCGCATGGCCCGAGCCGCATGAGCGACTTCCTGCGCGTCTGATACTACTGGTTGGGTTGGGGAATTCTGAGCTCGTTGCCCGTGCTCACTACTAGACAATGTCCGGGACTCTGCATGTTGACTTTTGATGCGACTTTCTTATGAGGTAGAATGAATCCAATCCCAGCTACAAGAGTATTGTGCCTGCTGGGTAACCGTAGTCTCCAACATCTAGATGGCGTTCCTATCTTCAATATTTATTGGTGTATTTCCCATGATCGGGAGTGCTTCGAGGTTGTGAGTTTCTGCCAGCATGTTATCCATAGGATTGGAGAAATGACCCACCCACGTCTGCAAATGACGAGGTGGTTGAACCGGCGACGGGTGGGCCGGCTTAGGATCTGAGTTGGCTAGCTAGGTTAACCCAGCTGTGGTTGCACGGTCCCTGGCATATGTTGTGGCATGTTGAAAAGACGTGTCGGCACGATATTTGGAGGCAGGTGGCTTGTGTGCTTCCTCTGATAAACTGCGTGTGAAGCATTTCGTCAGAGTCTTAGCTGCCAGGCTTCCGCTTTTAGACGTTCAACCAAATTGTGGATATGGGCTAGCAACTCCACCATGCGAGTATTCCCAGCATCGATCTCCTCCTGAACTTTAGCCATATGGCCATGAAGGTTCGTCAACTCCGTGTTACGTTCCGCCTGATTCTCAACGGTGACTCACATCTCCAGGAGCGTCTTCATGCCAGCCATTAAGTCGGCTATAGCTTGAGCCGGTGTTTTTTCTGAGCCGGATGTGCCTGCCGCTGCAGTACCGGTCCCAGTTGTTGCACCATCCATCGTGGAGTTAAGAGCCGTTGTGGTCCCTGCCATGAAGACAGTGGCTTGTCAGGGCAGCTCGAGTGACCCCTGAGTGGTCACGTCATCAGAGCAGCTCCCAAGCCGGCCATCAAAAAGCAGGCAGATTGACCTAGTATCTCCAAATGAGGACTTGCTTTTAGAGTAGACAAGAGTATCTCCACTAGCCGCTAGGAACCTGCGAGGTCAACCCCTGAGTAAAACCGATGAAGACATAATCTCGGCCAGCTTGAACCTGGTCGGGTCGCGCGCGTCGAGCCGTCTTGATGATGTCGGTGCAAATGTCCAGCTCGGGTCCTGATTCACCGATTTTGCCGATGGAAATGTGGATCTTGTCGAAGGGAACCTGGTACCCGTACTCGATTGATCCAGCCTCAGGACCCTAGTCGGAATCGTTGATGTAGAGCTTGTCACGATGACTCTTGGTCACTCGGCCGATCGCATATCCCTCGATACATGGGAGAGCTCTCTCCAAGAACTCAACACCATTGTGTGCTAGCCCCACGGTGGGTGCCAACTGTCTTGGTTTTGTCATGATAGATGTCCTAGCAATAGTACTAAGTCTAGGAGCAATCGCAACTAGGTAGTTGCTTGGATGGGGTTGATCGAGAACGAGAAATAAGGGTTTACCCAGGTTTGGCCCCTCTGATGGAGGTAAAGCCTACATCCTGCTACGTGTGTCATTGACGATGATCTCGATTACAAGGACACTAACCTAGCTCTCGAGGATTTCTTACTTAGCCTTTCCATCTGAGGGGCTCCCCTTTATATATAGGCCGAGGCCCTGAGGTTACAATAGAGTCTGGATCGAAATATGACCCGTGAACTAGTCTTCTTCTATTATCTTATCTTTTAAGTAAGGGAAAATCCATACGACTCCCTTCGTGAGACAGCCCGCCAAGTACTGATCGTGAGCCGGCCTTCTTCAGTGAGCCGCCTCTTGAGCCTGGAACTTTGGGGCTTCCACGGCCCACATAATGACCCTGGTTATGAACTACCACCAAGTAGCTAGGTTATACCATGGGCGGGTCATTCTGTGGGGGCATATCCCCAATAGCAAGGCTGCAGCGGGAGAGAGGTGTGGGGAGGCAAGACTGAGTGGTGGCAGTGCGAAGGAGAGTGAGGAAAGGGAGGAAAACCCTAGGGAGGCCGCGAGGCTCGCTTTATAGGAGGAGGGGTGTCACTGTCATGGCCAGGGTGGCCATATGTGTTCCTTGCATGCTGATATGTCCCCATCGTATCTATAATTTTTGATTGTTTCATGCCAATATTCTACAACTTTCATATACTTTTGGCAACTTTTTATACTATTTTTGGGACTAACATATTGATACAGTGCCCAGTGTGAGTTCATATTTGTTGCATGTTTTTTCTTTCGCGAAAAATCCATATCACACAAAGTCCAAACACGACAGAAACATACGAAGATTGTTTTTGGAATATATATGATTTCTTGGAAAAAGGATCAACGCGAGACGATGCCCAAGGGGCCCACAAGCCAGGGGTGGAGCCTACCTACCTGCTTGCGCCTTGGGCCCTTGTGGTCACCCTGTTAGGCGGTTGTTAAAATTTCAGCCCAATCAGAATTACGGATCTCCGGGAATTTCAGAAACGGTGAAAGGCCAGAATCTAGAACACAGAAACAAAAGGAAACAGAGAGAGAGATCCAATCTCAAAGGGGCTCCCGCCTCTCCGCCGCCATGGAGGCCAAGCACCAAAGGGGAAACCCTCCTCCCGTCTAGGGGGAAGGTCAAGGAAGAAGAAGAAGGAGGGGGGCTCTCTCCCCCTATCTCCCGGTGGCACCGCAATGCTGCCGGGGCCATTATCATGACGGCGATCTACACCAACATTTTCGCCGCTGTCATCACCAACTCTTTCCCCCTCTATGCAGATGTGTAACACCCCTTCTCCCCGCTGTAATCTCTGTGTCAACGCTATATATTATTTCCTAATGATGTATGACTATCCTATGATGTTTGAGTAAATCCGTTTTGTCCTATGGGTTGATTGATGATCATGGTTGGTTTGAGTTGCATGTTTTATTATTGGTGTTGTCCTATGGTGCTCTCTGTGTCACACAAGCATGAGGGATCCTCGTTGTAGGGTGTTGCAATGGGTTCATGATTTTCCTATGGTGGGTTGCTTGAGTGACAAAAGCATAAACCCGAGTAGGTGGGTTTTTGCATATGGGAGTAACCAGGACTTGATACCTTATAATGCTATGGTTGGGTTTTACCTTAATGATCTTTAGTAGTTGCTGATGCTTCCTAGAGTACCAATCATATGTGCATATAATCCAAGTAGAGAAAGTATGTTATCTTATGCCTCTCCCTCATATAAAATTGCAATAGTGATTATTGGTCTAGTTATTGATTGCCTAGGGACAAATAACTTTCTTGTGACGAAAAGCTCTCTATTAAGACTAACTTAGTTGTTTCTTTATCTAAGCATCCCCTAGTTTTTATTTACGTTCTGTTTATAATCTTGCAAACCTATCCTACAACACCTACATAGTACTTCTAGTTTCATACTTGTTCTATGTAAAGCGAACGCTAAGCGTGCGTAGAGTTGTATAGGTGGTCGATATAACTTGAGGGAATATTTGTTCTACCTTTATCACCTCATTGGGTTCAACACTCTTACTTATCAAGAAAGGGTTCAATTGATCCCCTATACTTGTGGGTTATCAAGACCTTTTTTCTGGCGCCATTGCGGAGGAGCAATAGCGTAGGGTGTATATTCTCGTGTGTGCTTGTTTGCTTTATCACTAAGTAATTTTTATTTTCCATTCTAAGTTGTTTTCTATCTTTGGATATGGATAGGAAACGTAAAATACCAAATAAATTAGTTGTTCTTGCTGCTCCAAAAGTTGAGGAACCACTAGTGTTCCGTATCACCGAAGAATATTACTTGCGTCATCTTCGATCCACTTGTGCCCGTGCTGAAAACCGAACTAGCTTAGTTGAGGGAAAGTCGTTAAATGAGCATGCTCATTATGTGCGACACCGAATATATAAAAAAGGGAAACTCTTGTGGCATCAAATTAATACTTTGTGTTGTTATGCCTAGAACTTGTTTGAATTGCATGATTTTAGTTGTTGATCTAAAGAAGCTAAAAAAAACCGTCCCTACCAATGTGTGTTTAATGATAACGAAATATTATTCTCTTATGCCAAGGAGGCCTATTGCTATAATGATGTTGAACAAATTTAATAATTTGTTGCTTTTAAAGGTGCCTATGAAATTGCTTCCTTCATTGAAAAGTATGGTGCTACTCTTTACAAATCTGAAAATTTGCCATACTTAAATATTTCTATGAAAACTATGCTTCTAATTATTATGTTAAAGAGTTTATTAAAAGAATGACCGCTGCCTTGGATGAGACTAATATTTTGCAGGAATCTATGGAAGAAGAAATTCCTGACACTTTGAGCTCATTAGATGAAAAAGATGACGAGGAGAGCGAAGAACAAAAGGAGGAAGGGTGGATTAGCTACCCGTGCCCACCTTCTAATGAAAGTAACTCTTCAACTCATACATTGTTTAATTTCCCTTCGTTCTTACTGAAGGATGAAGGCTATGATAATTGCTATGATCCCTTGGGTTCGTTTGAGATATCCCTTTTTGATGAACTTGATTCTTGCTATGCTTGTGACCATGATGCCAATATGAATTATGCTTATGGATGAACTTGCTATAGTTGCTTATGTTAAGAATGATAATTTTGCTATTGCAACCACACTTGATAGTCCTATTATCTTTTTGAATTCTCCCAACTACACTATATCGGAGAAGTTTGCACTTATTAAGGATGATATAGATGGGCTGCCATTTACTATCACACATGATGATTTTTATAGATATAATATGCATGTGCTGGATGATCCTACTTGCAATTATTATGAGAGAGGTACTAAATCTCCACCTCTCTATGTTTCCAATATCATAAAATTGCAATAAACTATTTATACTATGCATTGACATTTACTTTGTGTGCATGAATTGTTCTTTTATGACACGTCGATGTATAGGAAGAGAGTTAGACTTCATTGTTGCACGATATATGTTACTTTGTGCTCAATACTAAATTACAAATCATTTTTAATTAAAATTGGCTTTCATTTACCTTGGGATCCGGGTGGATTCATTACTTGAGCACTTTATGCCTAGCTTAATGGCTTTAAACAAAGTGCTGTCAGGGAGACAACCCGGAAGTTTTAGAGAGTCATTTTATTTTGATGTGTACTTTTATATAGTTCAAAAATAAAAATAAAAATAAATAGGGGAACCTAAACCTTTTTCAAAAAGAGAAGTGAAAGTAAGAAGGACGAGAACCGTTGAAGTGGGGGAGCTCCTTGAACTTTGTTCATGCCCATGGAATCTTTGTTAATCTAGATTATAGAAAATTTTCAACAAAAATAATTACCCCCTTGTATAAATCCCTTGTATTATAAAAATAATGTGCCAAGATTTGCCTTTAGGATTATTAGATTGCTTGTTTGGTGTGTGGAGTGCAAAAAACGAAACTTTGGCAGTAGTGCGTGAATATACATTTTCTTACTGTGCTGTTAAAAGTTTCTGAAAATTTTACACGGTACTACTATGCAATTTTTTTATTTTTTTCCTAAATTTTAAGAATTTTTAAAGTTACATAAGTATAGTAAATTTTCAGATTTCTATTGATTGTCCTGTTTAAGACATATTCTATTTTTGATGCATTGTTTTGCTAGTTTTGATGAAACTAGCGATTTTATCGATGGTATAAGACATAAAGAAGTTATAATAAAGTAGATACAATGCAAAAATAAAATGTGAATGAGTTTGTAACAGTACTTAAAGTGGTAATTTTCTTTATTATACTAATGGATCTCACGAGGGTTTTGTTAAGATTTTTATGTGATCGAAGTTTTCAAGTTTTGGGTGAGATCACGATGGATGAAGGAGTAAGGAGTGGAAAGAGACTAAGATTGGGGATGCCCAAGGAACCCCAAGGTAATATTCAAGGACTCCCAATAAACTAAGCTTTGTAATGCCCCGGAAGGCATCCCCTCTTTCTTCTAACAACCATCGGTAATTTTACTTGGACCTATATTTTTATTCGTCACATAATATGCGTAAATCTTGGAGCGTCATGTGCTTTTTATTTTTATTTTAATAATGCACCATGCTTTTATGAGAAAGTCCTTGGTTGATTTATGTAAGGCTCTTTGCACCTAATTTATATCTTTTGAGTATGGCTTTATAGAATGCTTCATGTGCTTCACTTATATCATTTGAAGTTTGGGTTGCCTGTTTCTCTACACATAGAAAACCGCCAGTTGTAGAATGATCTTTTGCTTCACTTATATTTCTTAGAGCGTGGGCATATATTTTTTAGAAAGAATTAAACTCTCATGCTTCACTTATATCTATTTAGAGAGTTAACAGGAGTTGGTCATTCACATGGTTAGTCATAAAATCTTTCCTACTTATAAAGTTTGGAGTTGGTGGTGAGTTCACATGAGGGACCACACTAATAAACAAACGCATTTATATTCATATGTGAGACTAGCAGCTTTTCAAAATATATAATCAAATTTTACTTTTAGGAGACCATCCCAAATAAAAAAATATACTACTATCCTAATACGAGAATAACATTTTTATAAATACACAGATTATTAATGCATACGACTCCAGTTCAAAATCATGGCCTTTATATTAATTTCTTTGCCCAACCAATACTTCTTGTTCTATAGCATAATAGAAGAGAGTGAACACTTTTTTACGTACGAGAGAGCGAATACATTGGAACTTTAACGTGGTTGTAGACGTTGTCCTCCTACCAAACCCATGATCTTGTGCATTCATATTACTCATGACCATTCACCTATGTTTTAAAATTTAAAATATTATCTCACTATAAATCTCACGAAGGACCTACAATGGTCGCTTAAAAATCACCAATGCCTACAACTTGACCTTTTATTATATTTACACTCTCTTCTTAATTGTAAACCATGCAATAGTCGTACGACATCATCATCTTCCGATTATTTCTTAAGGCATGAGTATCTCATCATATTTTTTATGGTCCAGTAGCAATTGCACGGGCATTGTGTTAGTATTACATAAAACTTGTAGATCACTGAATATGATATGTTTGATTCCGTGTGATAGTTTTGCGATATAAAGATGGTGATATTAGAGTCATGCTAGTGAGTAATTGTGGATTGGTAGAAATATTTGTGTTAAAGGTTTGTGATTCCCATAGCATGCACGTATGGTGAACCGTTATGTAACGAAGTCGGAGCATGATTTGTTTATTGATTGTCATCCTTTGTGTGAGGGTCGGGAGCGCGCGATGGTTAACTCCTACAAACCTCTCCCCTAGGAGCATGCGTCTAATACCTTGCTTCGAAACTAATAGACTTCTGCAATAAGTATGTGAGTTGTTTATGAATAATGTGAGTCCATGGATTATACACACTCTCACCCTTCCACCTTTGCTAGCCTCTCTAATACCACGCAAATTTCGTCGGTGCATTAAACCGACCATATACCCTTCCTCAAAATAGCCACCATACCTAACTATCATGGCATTTCCATAGCCATTCCGACATATATTTCCATGCAACTTCCACCATTCATTTTATTATGACACGCACCATCATTGTAATATTGCTTTGCATGATCGTAAGATAGCTAGCATGATGTTTTCGTGGCTTGCCGCCTTTTGTTGTCATTTGCTATGCTAGATCATTGCACATCCAGGAACACCGCTGGAGGCATTCATATGGAGTCATATTTTATTCTAGGTTTCGTTCTTGAGTTGCAAGTAAAAAAGTGTGATGATCAACATTACTAGAACATTGTCCCATGTGAGGAAAGGATGATGGAAGCTATGATTCCCTCACAAGTTGGGATGAGACTCCGGACTTTAAAAATAATAAAAGAGGCCAATGAAGCCCAAAGATGCCACCAAAAAAATAAAATATATATATAATAAAAAATAGAGAAAAGAGAGAAGGGACAATGCTACTATCCTTTTTCCACACTTGTGCTTCAAAGTAGCACCATGATCTTCATGATAGAGATTCTCCTATTTTCTCACTTCCATATACTAGTGGGAATTTTTCATTATATAACTTGGCTTGTATATTACAATGATGGGCTTCCTCAAAATTCCCTAGGTATTATTGAGCAAGCGAGTTGGATGCACACCCACTTAGGTTCTTTGTTAGCTTTCATACACTTGTACCTCTAGTGCATTCATTGCATGGCAATCCCTACTCACTCACATTGATATCTATTAATGGGTATCTCCATAGCCCAATGATACGCCTAGTTGATGTGAGACTATCTTCTCCTTTTTCTCATAATCTCCACCATATTCTGTTCCACCTATAGTGTTATATCCATGGCTCACGCTCATGTATTGCGTGAAAGTTCAAACGGTTTGAGAACATAAAAGGTGTGAAGGAATTGCTTGACTTGTTATCGGGGTTGTGCATGATATAAATACTTTGTGTGACGAAGATGGAGCATAGCTAGACTATATGATTTTGTAGGGATAACTTTCTTTTAGCCATGATATTTTTAGAATACATGATTGCTTTATTAGTATGCTTGAAGTATAATTGTCTTAATGTCAAATGATAGACTATTGCTTTGAATCACTCGTGTCTTAATATTCATGTCATGATTAGATTATATGAACAAGATTATGCTAGGTAGCATTCCGCATCAAAACTTATCTTTTTATCATTTACCTACTCGAGGACGAGCAGGAATTAAGCTTGGGGATGCCGATACGTCTCCGTTGTATCTATAATTTTTGATTGTTTCATGCCAATATTCTACAACTATCATATAATTTTGGCAATTTTTTATACTATTTTTGGGACTAACATATTGATCCAGTGCCCAATGTAAGTTCCTGTTTGTTGCATGTTTTTTATTTCGCAAAAAATCCATATCAAACGAAGTCCAAATGTGATAAAAACTTATCGAGATTTTATTTGGAATATATGTGATTTTGGGGAAAATGAATCAACGCGAGACGATGCCCGAGGGCCCACAACCCAGGGGGTGCGGCCTACCCCCCTGCCCGCGCCCTTGGCCCTTGTGGTCAACTCATATGGCGGTTGGTTTCCTTCTTTCGCTGCAAGAAATCTAATATCTGGATAAAAATCGTGTTAAACTTTCATCCCAATCGGAGTTACAGATCTCTAGGAATTTAAGAAACGGTGAAAGGCCCGAATCTAGAACGCAGAAACAAAAGGAAACAGAAAGAGAGAGAGAGAGAGAGAGAGAGAGATCCAATCTTGGATGGGCTCCCGCCCTCCCCTGCCATGGAGGCCAAGGACCATAGGAGGAACCCTCCTCCCATCTAGGGGGAGTTCAAGGAAGAAGAAGGAGGGGGGATCTCTCCCCCTCTCTCTTGGTGGCACCGGAACGCCGATGGGGCCATCATTGTGACGGCGATCTACACCAACAACTTCGCCGCCGTCATCACCAACTCTCTCCCCCTCTATGAAGCGGTCTAACACCCCTTCTCCCCGTTGTAATCTCTACTTAAACATGGTGCTCAACGCTATATATTATTTCCCAATGATGTATGGCTATCCTATAATGTTTGAGTAGATCTGTTTTGTCCTATGGGTTGATTGATGATTATGATTGGTTTGAGTTGCATGTTTTATTGTTGGTGATGTCCTATGGTGCTCTCTGGGTCACGCCAGTGTGAGGGATCCTCACTGTAGGGTGTTGCAATGTGTTCATGATTTGCCTATGGTGGGTTTCTTGGGTGACAGAAGCATAAACCCAAGTAGCTGGGTTGTTGCATATGGGAGTAAAGAGGACTTGATACCTTATAATGCTATGGTTGGGTTTTACCTTAATGGTCTTTACTAGTTGCAGATTCTTGCTAGGGTTCCAATCATAAGTGCATATGATCCAAATAGAGAAATTATGGTATCTTATGCCTCTCCCTCATATAAAATTATAATAGTGATTATCGGTCTAGTTATCAATTTCCTAGGGACAAATAACCTTGTTCTGACAAAAAGCTCTCTACTAATACTAACTTAGTTGTTTCTTTATCTAAGCAGCCCCTAGTTTTTATTTACATGCTCTTTATTATCTTTCAAACCTATCCTACAACACCTACATAGTACTTGTAGTTTCATACTTGTTCTAGGTAAAGCGAATGTTAAGCGTGTGTAGAGTTGTATCGATGGTCGATAGTACTTGAGGGAATATTTGTTCTACCTTTAGATCCTCGTTGGGTTCGACGCTCTTACTTATTGAGAACGGCTACAATTGATCCCCTATACTTGTCGGTTATCACATGTTGTTTTACTGTGAGGGAAGGCCAGCGCCGGGATGGAAGAAGGATGGAGGATGGGACGCATGACCTCTTTTGTCCATTGTGTAACGGTCGGGGGAGGGGTGTCGCCATGAACAACATATGCATGCCCTTCGGCTTGGTGAACGTTAGCACCACCTACCAAATGCTAGCATAGCTCCCCTTGGTGCCTCACGAGGCGTCGAGACCTCATGGAGCCTCAAGGCCACGGGAGCCAACCGCCTCCTCAAAGGCGAACCTGTGCAGCACGCACCGCCAAGAAGCCTGACATTTCCGCGACAGCATGATGGCCAGGTGACCTTTTTGGTTTGTTCAAATAGAGGGCGCCCTTCGAGCCACATTTTTCTCAAGCTGGCAGGGGTCCGCACCGGCAGCTTACTTGTTTTTTGGTCATGTAGAGAATTTGCCTGCTTTTCATCAAAACTTATGCCACATGCTTAAGCCTTGCATTTAGTGCTTCGCCACCATCTGAAATCATCGCTCCCTTAGGGCCCACCCGGGGGCCGTCCCTTGAATGGGGGCTAGGCACGGTGTTTGTGCTCGGGTCTATCCCTGTGGTGCTAGCAAATCCGAGCGATTGAGCTCTGTCTCGTGGGCCTGCTCCTGTGCGCGTCACCTCCTGGGGTCCTTTGTGTCTCCCCTCTTCATGAAACGGACGTGTGTGGGTGAGCGAGGGTGTGACTCATTTTCTATAACTGCTAGTTGTGTGTTTTGCAATGCCCGAGGTGTCGTGCATCCGGAGGCTTCTCCCTTGATCATCACATGGGGGAACTGGACATGGCGTATGTGCTCGGGGCAGTCCCTGCAGCGTCGCCTCCTTGGGTCCTTGGTGTCCGACCCCTCCATGTGATGGCCTTGGGACGGCTGTCCTACGCGCCTCACCCCTACATTGTAGGTCACACGTGTGCATAGCTATGCCAAGATCTAGGCGCAACACGCGTTTAGGCCGATGAAGGAGCTCCTAGGCCCTGTGCCTAGAGCATCTGACATCTCCACAAACTCCGCTCGTGACCCTCTCACGTAAGAATGATGTGGGGTTGTACACGCCCTGGAGCCTCCCGGTGTGATGCTCCTTGGCCTCAGGAGGACTTCCGCCCATGCCCAAGTGGAATCCCAATGCCTCGCGCTGGCAGAATGAATTGTCGCACCACAACTATGCCCACACCCTCGTGAAAGCCCCATGCCGCGACTAAGCCCACGCCCAAGTGGAAGCCCCATGCTCCGTGTTGGTGGATGGTCAATTAAGAGGCTTGCCTCCCTCTGTGTTGCACGCTCATCAGTTTCCTTTTGGGCCTCACGCGAGTGGGGCTGGAAATGGTGCCTGCGCGAGGGGTAACCCTAGCAGCGCTGAAAAACCCAAGAGACCAAGCCCTCGCTCGCGTGTCACCCCACCAAGGCCCTTGGTGTCTAGTCTCCTCGCGCGATACCTAAATGCAAGCTAACAAGCGTGCTTCGCTTCATATAAAACTATTTTGTGTGCAGGACCTTCAGACGGATCGGATCGACCGAGAGGCATCGCGACGCGCCACCATCAAACAACAACGTACCAGCATTGCAGAGAGCTAAGTATGAGAACCCTCAGGAGCATTCTCGTTGTCCTTGGGGCTTTTAGCATCGCGCGTTGCTTGCGTGTCAAGGGGGCTTTGAGCATCGCGAGTCAAGAACCTTCACTAGTTCTCATAGTCCCTTGCCTCCCGGTTTTGTTGAGGCAACATGACCAGGCATTCCAGCGACGGCTGAGGTATGCACGGGGCTGGGCCCTGCCAATGTAGAGAACAAAATCAAGCCAGAGCAAAAAAAGCACGAAAAGGAAACCTGTGGGTCATAAAATAGTTATTACAAACATCAAAATATTTCGCACATTAAATCATGGTCTCAACCTACGCGGGGCAGAATCAGTCTATTGCAGGATGATAAAAGGGGGCTGGTCGACGAGGTCTTCGTCGCTGTCATGGGAGAAATTACCGAGCAGCGCGCCCACATGGCCATCCATGGTGGCCGCTAGACTGTCGCAAGATTCTTCAGGGACTGGGCCTATTAGCTCATTGAGATCGAAGCCGGGGTTGCGGAGAAGGAGGTGGTTGAAGACACGGGTCGCCACCAAGGAGAAGAGGTCAAGAAACTCTTCCTCCAAGATGCCATCCACCTTCTGGGCCACGTCCTTGAGCTCCCCCACAACCTTGGACAAGACCTCGGCGTAGCCGGCGCCAGAAGCGGCAAGAGGAGTCCCGAACTCCCCCTACATATGGAACCGGGGGCCTCGTGGGCCATGAGCTCAAGGGAACAAAGGGCGGTGTTGTCTGCCACTACCTTGGCATCGGCATCGACATGGATGTTCTTCCACCTGGCGTCCAGCGCAAAGTTTTCATCAGAAATGCGTCGAGTGTGAGTCACCTGAGCCTCGGCCAATTCACGTTGCAACGCCTCAAGGCGCTCGATTCCGTGACCTGATTGGTCACGGTCTTCGCAAGCTCGGAGTTGCGGTCCACGAGATTCGCCCCGCGAGCCTTGAGGTCATCCTCCCACAATTGGATTTGTTGCGCCTCCACGGCCCGCTCATCCCTGAGCGCCTTCAGGTTGGCTTCTACCTCCTCGCAATGCTTGGCGGCCACCAGCGCCTCGGCAAGCATGCCCCTAGAGCGGCCTTCGCCTCGGCGGCTTCAGCGGCCTCCCTCTTGCCCTCAGTAATAGCGGCCGTAGCCCTTTCCAAGGCCTATTTCACGACGACGTCGAGCTGACGCCATCCCGTGGAGAGCTTCAGGCGCTCCTCGGCAAGCCGAGTTTTGGCATCCCGAAAGCCTGCCCATAGTTGGATAAGTGTAGCTTGGGACTCGGTCAAGGCCCCATGCTTGAACAAAGCAAGGGAGTAAACAAGAGCTTGGGCCTAGAAGGCGAATGGTGCCTTAGCGCTCGCTGTCGTCACGATTGCAAGGGACTCGGGGGATTCCACGTGCGGCACAGACAGCACCAGGTTTCCCCCCGCGCGGCTGCTTCTGCGGCACGCTCTGGGGGATCGTCATGTCAGTCTCCTGGGGCATGGGATCAGGCTAACCCAAAGGCAGTACCTAGGAGCACCCTGCATCGCGCCCTGCCACACGGTGAGAGTGGTCGGCGGAGGCATGGGAGCCTATCCTTAACTCGTGGGCAGTCCTCATGTTGCCTCGGCAATGGGCACTGGGGGCGGGTCCATCACGACCTTGGCAAGCGAAGCAAGAGGCGGACCGGCATGTCTTTAGCGGTAGATCCCCTCACCACACTGGGAACACTGGGCATTGTCTTGGCGCGTGCGTGCACGAGCATAGCGGTGGGTCAGCGTAAAGCGCCCCCACCCCTGTCAATTTCCTGACCAAGCGCCAACACCGCCATCTCAGCAGGGGTCACGTTTGCCCCAGGAGTCACTTTCTTCCTTTTCTCCTCGCTGCCGCACTTGATCTTGTGCGGGCAAGGGGTCAAGCCACCATGGGTGAATCAAAGAGACAGAACAAAGAGCAAACAGAAGCACTTACTCGTCCTTGCGGCACACCTCCTCTTCTTTTCGATGGCGGGACGAGCGCCCTTGTCGCCCACGCGGGCCTCCAGGGCGTTGCTCGAGGAGTGCTCGGCGAGTCTAGCTTGGGCCCCAGTGCTGCTCGAGGGGTGCTCGGCGCAGTCCTCGGCGAGTCCAGTCTAGGCCACCTCCTTCTGGAGGACCTAAGATGCCCCCTCGGGAGGTACCGCCATTACCGCCAGAGCGGCGGCCTCTTCACCAGTCGGGGTCTCCGTCACTGGCGCCAGGGCGCCCGCGAAGCCAAGCTCCATTCCCCATGTTGTCCCGGCAGAACAAGGGATGCCACCTAAGGTCGCTCCTTTGTGTCATCATTGTCGTCCTCGAAGCCCTGCAGGGACCGACGGTGATGGGAACGGGGGCCCGAACGGCGTCTTCTTCCTCCTCTGTCACCTCCGAAACTTTACCGGTGTTGGTTCCGCTGGAGGACGCCATCGGGATGGAGAGGTCCCCGTGCGGGTTGGTGCTATGGCTAGGCACAAGGCCCCATTCATTGAAGGAGGGCATCGCGACCACCAGGGCCTCTTAGTCATAGTGGCTATACAATGGGGACGCGGCCTCAGGAGAACCCTCGGGGATGGGCCCAAGCAGAACTCCCAGGGTCACGTCCAGCTCATCAGGCGTCAGCCTGGTAGTGTGCGGCCTCGTTGGATCCCTTGAGCCGGCGTACTCCCACACGGGCCGTGAGTGCGCCTCGAGTGGTGTGATGCGCATCCCCAGGAACTCCTTGATGATCATTGCCCCCATCAGTTGGGCCGCCCTATGCGCGGCGATTCGCTCCGGAGATGGCTCGCCCTCGGGTCGGTGAGCTTCGCATGGCCCCACCAGAGTGTCTGCTCAGGCCGCGCTATGGGGGGCGCCAGGATCAGGCTTACCTAGCGTCAATCCATGAAGACCCAACGGTGCCGATAACCTTCCATCTTCTTCCCGACCTTGAGGTGAATGCTCATGCCCTTGATGTCAACAAAGGAGACACACAGAATGATGGTCCTAAGCAATAAACTGCAGGATGAAGTGGCAGAAGAGCGCCACCGAGGGCCTCACGCCCACGAAGGCCTCTCAATAGAAGGCGAAAATGGCTAGGAGGAGGATGTAGTGGGGTTGAAGATGGAGGGCATGTATCTGATAGTGCGCGAGGATGGCAAAGAAGAACTTGGAAAATGGGGGGACTAGACCAACAAAGATACTATGGAGGAAGAAGGGGTAGAAGGACTCCCCCAGGCTGCACCGCGCCACAGAGCCCAGCAGGATCTCGATTGGACGCCCTTCGTTTAGGTCGCCTACTATAATCGGTCGCACTAGGCTCAAGCCATCCTCCAAGGCTATGGAGGAGGGCGAGAGAGCCATCACAAGGGAAGGGGAACTCATGATCGGCACAACGGCTTTTTCCTTCTTGTTGACCGGCACCATCAGGGTGTTGTGAACACGGAGGATCTTGGGAGGTGCCACACCTGAAACTAGATCTATATGGAGTGAGGCGAGGTGGATGCACGGTAAGGAGAAGCAATTTAGGCCCCGCGCCGCACACAAGCTTTACGTCAACCAGGGTAGTGGCCGAGGTGTTATGGAGAGGTTGATCCGCCCCGTGCTCCAACGCGCGGCACACATCGCACCTGTATCGCACACGCTTATGGCCCGCACCGTCTCCCTTCGTCCCCCTCCCCCAACGAACGGAGCAGAGCACACTACATGTTGTTGTTTTATCACGGTAGATGTCCGGGTGAACGGACTTCGGTTCGAGGCCATCGCTAATGTGATGGACTCAAAGGGGTTGATAGGGACGAGTGACACGGATTTATCCAGGTTCGGCCCCTCAACTCGAGGTAATAGCCTACGTCCTGCTTGTGTTTCTATTGCTTGATGTATCGATTACAAGGGAGAAAACGCTTGGCCTAATATTCGATCACCTCATCCCTAAGTCGCCCCGGGTCTGCCCTTATAGAAGAGGTCTAGACCACGGGTCATAAAATTGGTAACCGACTCTCATCGCCTATCCGAGTATTTCTCTATCTTCTTGTCCAAGTTGTCCCCGGGCGGCTTACACACCCGGGTCTTTTGGGCCACTGTCCGGACCACCTTATGAGCCGCCAAGCTTCCTGGGATTTAGGACCACTGACTCACCTTGGGCCAGTGTACGAGCCGCCAAGCATAACCCGGAGAATTTCGGGCGGGTCATACCGCGGGGTTATATCCCCAACATTAGGCCCTAGGTTGATTTGAGCTTGCTCACTTCACCCCTTTGTCTTGCTCTTTTGGCGAATCTCCCGGGATGACCCGCCATGACGTCTTGTTAGCCCTCCAAGAAAGATTCGCTGACGTACCCACCAAATCTTCGCATTAAGTGATTATCCCGAAAAATCGAGGCGTTTGCCTCGGCCGAAACATTTCTGTCACCTAGATTTTCGTGATCATTCTTCCTTCCCCTTTTAAATAGGACCGCCCCAGGCGGTCTTTTACTTCTCCCGCTCGCTTCCTCATCTTCCTCCTCTGATGCAACCACTTCCATCACTTCCAGCTCCGGCGCCGCCTCCGCTCCGTTGACGCCAGGCCGCTACATCAACCTGTGCGAATCAGAGCTTCATCCGTGTTTCCCTGTGTCGTCGCCGGTAAGCCCATGCTTCTCCTTAGATCCATTACCGTGCCGGTAGGGTTTTTAGGAAGCCTGTCGCCCTCGCGCAGGTTCCTCCGCCGCCGTTGCTCAGGGTCCTCCAACGTCGGCCGCACCCTTGACGCTCACGCCGGCCTCGCCGCCGCGCATGGGGCGACCATGCACAATGCACGGGCCCATCGCGGCTCCTTCTCATCATTTCAGTTTTCGTCTGCTTCGTATGTTCTTTGCTAGGTCTAAAATAAGAAACTTTTTCCTGCTTTTGTAGATCCATAAATATAGCGGTAGTTTGTGAAACCTGTTTTCCAGGACTTAGCCAAATTTTCCCCCTCTACGTCGGCTCTCGTCAGCCGAAGTGTAGCACCTTATACATGGAATCTTTAAACTCGTAACCCGCCATAGATTTTTATCTCCTCTTGACTCGCCGTGTTTTAATTTTCATACTCTTTGAACCGGCAGAATGTCTCATGCCTCGAACTCCTGTAACTCGGTCGGGTCGTGCTTTATGGATGAGTTTTTGATGGACTTTGTTCACGCTGGCACTCTTCCTTCCAAAGATGCCATCCACTGGCGGGTCCCGGGTGATGAACTGAGGCCCGTTCCCCAAGAAGGAGAGGTGGTCGTTTTCTCGGACCATATTGAGCGGGGCTTCGTGCCTCTCGGCTCAAAATTCTTCCGCGACGTCCTTCATTTTTACAAACTCCATCCTCAAGACCTCGCCCCCAACTCCGTCACAAACATCTGCAACTTCCAAGTGTTGTGTGAAGTCTATATGCAAGCCTAGCCGTCGGTAGGCCTGTTCCGGGAGTTCTTCTATGCCAACCGGCAAACTGAAGTGAAGGCTGGTCCGAGCCCCGAGCTGGGCAGAATTTCTATCCAAAGGCGCCAGGAAATCACTTTTCTGGCTATGCAGCTGCCGAGTCACCCAAAGGAATGGAATAAAACGTGGTTCTATTGCAAAGATACTTCTCCAGAGGGTGAACGTCCACAGCTGGGTTACAGTCCTTCCCGGCTCAAGACAACGGCAGAGCTTCCTGGCCGGCTGTCAGCTTCAGAGTGTGCAAGATATGAGCCAGCTCATGCCAAGATTAGGGCCCTCATGGCTAATGGCTTAATCGGACTGGACCTAATCCGCTGCTAGATCTCTTGGCGGATCATGTCGTTAAGCCACAGAAGCCGCCTTATGTGCGAGTACAAGGGCGAATACGACAACTCACTCTGCTTTAGTCGGTCAAACTTGACAGAAGATGACATCACCACTACTATCTGGAGTCTCGTTCATGAGACATCCAGCGCCTGCAGCGCTATCGGGTTGATCCCCTTTAGTGCCCTTAATCCGGCCCCAGATGTAAGGCAATTTCTTCCCATCTGTCTCTTGGACTTTACTTGTATCTTGCTGATCTACTGCCTTTTTACCGGCTTATTCTTTCAGGCCGACTCTGATTTCTGGAACAAGGAATACATCCCTCCCTTGAAAAAGATCAAGAAAAAGGCCCCGGCTAAGAAGCCCAGGAAGGACGCCTCGCAAGAGGGATGGTTTGACCTGCCACAATCATCCGGCTCGGAGGTACAATTTTAGCTGTTTTTTGAGACTTTGTTTTCTCATTTTACTAACACTTGTTTTACTCACAGGATGACGTGGAGACCAGCCGTGCTAACGCCCCTGAGGTAATTTATGTTTCTTCCAGCTCAGAATACTTTATCCCCCGAAAGCCATGGCGGGTTATTAGGAAAGTTCCTATCTCTCACCCTCTTGCTTATCTGGACCCTCAATTTGTTTTTTTAAGCAACAACAGGCTGATCGTCGCCAGACCCGGAGCGCCAGTTCTTTAGATCTCGTGTCCGGTTTACCGAACTCCCCGGCTCCAAAGAAATGCCCTGCGGAGGTATATATCTCTTGTTTGACTGATTTGCTTTGCCATTTCAATATTGTCTTATCTTTTCTCAATTATCTCTCAGAGGTCACCTTTCTCCGGCGACACTATGGCGACCGCCCTACCGCCTCCCAAGATTAATCCGCTGTAAGTGTTTCCTCTAATCTTGCATTCAGTTCTCTTAGCGGCTGTAACCCTTGGGTTCTGATCTTCGTGCTTTCCAGGGCTCAAGCCAAGCGCAAAAAAACAAACAGATCGTCCCCTAGACCTGCTGCCCAAGAGCCGGAGCATGGTCAGCCGGATGAGTCACGACCGGATGTGAACCTCCCAGCAACATCTGCAGAACCGGCTACTGACGATGCCATTCCAAAGAGCCCACCAAGGAACCCTTCCAAACCGCTGAGCCCTGGCCAGGTGATCAAGGACACTAGCGCTCCAGACGTTGTGATTATTGGTGCTGGCTTTCAATCTCCCCCGGCTCACGTGCTGACCAAGCATAACGAACCGGCTGAAGCTTCAAGGAAATTGGAGTTTGAACTCTCTGCTTTAGAGAAGATGACAGCCGAGGATCTTCATGCTGGCGATATGAACGGCTATCCACAAGCCAAGATCTGGAGCTCCAGCTAGTTAACCTCATGAAGAAGAAATATGAGGTATTCCTTTTTCCTTATATCCTTACGTAGCCCCCAACTGTCGGCTTAATCTTTCCAAAGGTTGAGCCGGGACTTTCATGATCATCCTCATTATGAAAAACCAGTATATAACCCCCAAGGGCCGGCTCAATGATTGATAATTTTGGATCGGAACTTCTTAAAAGATAAATAAGAGAGCCAATACTAGCCCCAGAAGGTCAGCTCAATCTTGTTCAAAGATGAGTCGGGACTTTCATGCCGAACTTCTGAAAATAGACATTAGCCCCCAAGTGTCAGGCATATTGCTGGCAATCTGTTTGAGACTTGCCCGTTTATTCTATGCTTTGATGTGTCACAGGAAACCTTAACTGAATCCGGGTCACAATTGGCCGACTTAAAAGCCAATTTGGCTGCACAACAAGCTGCCCGGAGCGCCACTGATGAGAAATGTCGGCTCCTGTCCAAGGAGTTGGTTAAGATCAAGGCCGACTTCACCGCTTTCAAAGAGTCAGTCAGCTCTGAAAAAGCTTCATTGACTAAGCGGGCAGATGATGCGGACCAGCGATTGATGATCGTATCAGATGAGCTCCAATCTTTGAAATGCCACATCACCAAAATGACAGCCACCCTCTTTGGTGAGTTTCCGGCAACTTTCACTCAATTGGCATATAATACTTGTGCTGGCAACTTACCATGAAATCTCTGACTTACACAGGCCCTAGGAGCCACCAATTGGCCTCTGACAGCCTGCTGCCCTTGAAAGTCGTCTACACCCTGACAGAGCAACTCTACTACGGTGCAGTGTGCACCATCCAAGTTGTGCAGTACAAAGACAAGATTCCTGCAATTCTCAAGGGCGTCTTGGAGATCTTGTCCACCATGCCCAAGCAGATTGATGAGTTAAAGAAATCAGCCGCCCGCCAAGGGGCGATTGCGGGCATTAGTCGGGCCTTGGCTTTCTCTCTAGAGCTGACCTCAGCCGAGATGATGGATGGATTCCCTTCAAAGAAAAGCGTCGGCTCTGAGTTCACCGATGCTGACTACAGCCGGTGTGTAAAGGACTCCAGAGTGCTGGCTTCCGTCTTAGCAGAGGAAGCTGACCTGACGACCTACCAGGCGGCTTATGTCCCTGACCAAAAGAGAATCCATGGCCCGCTTTATGAGTGCAAGGACTTAACGTCTGCCCGCAGTAAGGACCTCTTCGCTCCCGACCTTGATCCGTCTCCTTACTTTGAAGAAGGCTCTTTTGCGGCTCTAACAAACTGCAACTGTGACTTGGACAATCTCTAGATCGAGGCCACCGAAGAGCCGAGCTATCCCTTACCTTGAAAAACTTGAACAGCCGACTCTCCATGACTCGCCGTGTGGCGCTGAAACAAAACTTGTCCGAAATTTTGGGCTCCTCAGGGAGTGTATGTAATAGACTAGATGCCACTTTTGCTTCTGCTGAATCTTGCTCTATTCTGCTGTATAAAAATGATCCGGCTCTTCAACTGTCATTGCCTCTGTATGCTTTTTTTAGCCCTTATGCTGCTTTGTTAACACAGAAGACATTGGTAGCCAAGACTAGGTAACCTACACCCGGAGGTGGCAAGCCCCCTTGGCAATCATAGCTAATCTGGTTAACCGAGGATGGCATAAAGCTTGGCCGATAAGGCATTAGAAGCTATACCTGGAGGTAAGAAGCCGCCCTCCGCCGGTTGTTTAAGGTTAGATAAGCTGCACCTGGAGGTGGTAAGCCCCCTTGACAACCATGGCTAATCTGGTTAGCCGGAGATGGCATAAAGTCTGGCCGATAAGGCGTTAGAAGCTATACCCGGAGGTAAGAAGCCGCCCTCCGCCGGATGTTTAAGGTTAGATAAGCTACACCCGGAGGTGGGAAGCCCCCTTGACAACCATGAATAATCTGGTTAGCCGAAGATGGCATAAAGCCTGGCCGATAAGGCGTTAGAAACTATACCCGGAGGTAAGAAGCCGCCCTCCACCGGTTGTTAGGGTTAGATACCCGTCGGTAAAAAACTTCCTACAACCGTGGCTAATCATGTTAGCCGGAGATTTGGCATGAAGCCGGTCGATAGGGTGTTAGAAGCGATACCCGTCGGTAAGAAGCCCCCTTCAGCAATATGGCGTAAACGCTGGCCGATAAGGCATTAGAAGCGATACCGAAGGTAAGAAGCCGCCCTCCGCCGCGGCTAATCATGTTAGCCGGAGATTTTGGCATAGAGCCGGGCCGATAAGCATTAGAAGCGATACTCGAAGGTAAGAAGCCGCCCTCCGCCGTAGTTGATCTATCAACTGGAATTTTTATGAACTCTTCTTGTATGAACAACGATGTGTGTAACAAAAAGAGGTCTCGTCTTGCGGGGATGTTATCTTATTTATATACGATATGTACAATGATAGTATACAATGGCGAGTCTCAATGCCCTTATGTGTAATACAGCCGTAGATGTGCTATGTTCCATGGCCGGCGGGTTTCCTGACCCGCCATCTCTGAGTCATCCCTGATATCGACGAGATAGTATGACCCATTGTTGAGATTTCTACTGACCACAAAGGGTCCTTCCCAAGGAGGAGATAACTTATGCATGCCTATCTGGTCCTGAATCAGCTAGAGCACCAAGTCGCCTTCCTGGAATGTCCGGGTCTTGATTCCGCGGCTGTGGTAGCGGCGCAGGTCTTGCTGATAGATCGCCGATCGGGCAGCCGCTAGCTCCCGTGCTTCTTCCAAAGCATCCAACGCGTCTTGACGTGCCGTCTCATTATCCCTCTCAACATAAGCCGCTACACGTGGCGAATCATGTCGGATGTCACTCGGCAATACTGCTTCAGCACCATACACCATAAAGAAAGGTGTATACCATGTAGATCTGTTGGGGGTAGTTCTGACACTCCATAAGACGGAAGGCAATTCTTCTACCCAACACCCGGGCATCCGTTGTAAAGGAACCATAAGCCGTGGCTTGATGCCTCTTAAAATCTCTTGATTAGCACGCGCCACCTGACCATTAGACTGTGGATGCGCAACTGTTGAAACATCCAGCCGGATGTGCTCCTTGTCACAGAACTCTTTCATAGCCCCCTTAGATAGATTTGTGCCATTGTCGGTGATAATGCTGTGAGGGTAACCAAAACGGTAGATCAGTTTTTTAACAAATTCAACCGATGTAGCCGCATCACACTTACTAACCGGCTCTGCCTCTACCCATTTGGTGAATTTATCAACTGCCAACAAGACGTGCGTTTTCTTATCTTTGGATCTTTTGAAAGGTCCTACCATGTCTAGCCCCCAGACTGCAAACGGCCATGTAATTGGTATCATCCTTAACTCTTGAGCCGGAACATGAGCACGCCGGCCGAACGTCTGATAGCCGCCACATTTGTGAACCAAGTCCTCTACATCCTTGTGAGCTGTCAACCAGAAGAACCCGTGCCGAAAGGCCTTGGCTACCAGCGACCTCGAGCCGGCGTCATGTCCACAATCTCCGGTATGAACTTCATTTAAGATTTCCTGACCCTCCTGAGGTGAGATACAACATTGAAAAATGCCAGTCACGCAGCACTTGTGCAACTCACCATTAACTATCGTCATTGATTTGGAGCGTCGGGTAATCTGTCTGGCCAGGTCTTCATCATTAGGTAACTCGCCTCGGGTCAGATAGGCCAGGTGGGGACAGTCCAATCTGGGATAGCATGCAAAGCTGCCACTAACTCCCCTTCTGGGTCGGGAATAGCCAAATCCTCTTTCGAAGGTAACTTAACAGTTGGATGATGTAAGACGTCCAGGAACACATTGGGCGGCACCGGCTTTCGTTGGGAGCCTAGCCGTGACAGCGCATCTGCCGCCTCATTTTTGCGACGATCAATGTGATCCACCTGATACCCCTTGAAGTGGCCGGCAATGATATCAACCGACTGCCGATAAGCCGCCATCCGTGGGTGTTTGGAGTCCCAAGTACCCGAAACCTGCTGAGCCACCAAATCTGAGTTGCCCAAACACCTTACCCGGCTTAAATTCATCTCCTTGGCTAATCTAAGCCCATGAAGCAGAGCCTCATACTCAGCCGCATTGTTAGTGCATGGGAACATCAGCCAGAGCACATAACAAAACTTATCACCTTTAGGAGACGTCAAAAACAACTCCTGCGCCTGACCCTTCTAGCTGCTTGGATCCGTCAAAGTGTATAGTCCAGTATGTATCATCTGGCTTTTCCTTAGGGGCTTGACATTCCGTCCAATCATTTATAAAATCCACAAGACCCTGTGACTTGATGGCCGTACGAGGCACATATTTTATATTAAGAGATCACAACTCCAATGCCCACTTAGCAATCCTTTCGGTGGCTTCTCTGTTCTGCATTATGTCCCCAAATGGAGCAGAACTAACCACGGTTATCTGGTGCCCTAAAAAATAGTGCTTTAATTTGGGGCTGGCCATGAAAACCCCATATACCAGCTTCTGCCAATGCGGGTACCTTTGCTTGGACTCTGTCAGGACCTCACTGATATAATAAACCGGCCTTTGAACCGGATACTCCTTTCTAGACTCCTTGCGCTCGACCACAACCGCAGTGCTTACTGCCCGATTATTAGCCGCCACGTATAAAAGTACAGTTCTTTCTCAACCGGAGCAGCCAGCACCGGCAGCTCACTCAACTGTTTCTTGAGCACCTCAAGTGCTTCAGCCGCCACCTTGCTCCAGACGAATTTATCCATCTTCTTCATCATCTGATATAAAGGAATAGCCTTCTCTCCAAGGCGGATTTTGAAACGGCTCAACGCAGCAATCCGCCCCGCCAAGCGCTGGACATCGTTAATGCAGGCCGGCTCTGCCAGAGAAGTGATAGCCTTGATTTTATCTGGGTTAGCTTCAATGCCACGTTCAGAAACCAGAAACCCCAGGAGCTTGCTAGCCGGAACACCAAAGACACATTTAGTCGGGTTAAGCATCATCTTATAGACCCGAAGATTATCAAAGGTTTCCTTTAAGTCACCCAAAAGGGTCTCCTTCTTCCTGGATTTGATCACGATGTCATCTACGTAAGCATGGACATTGCGGCCAATCTGACTGTGAAGGCAGTTCTGCACACATCGCTGATAAGTCGCCTGGGCACTCTTGAACCCGAAAGGCATAGATACATAACAGAAAGCCCCGAAAGGTGCAAGAAAAGTCGTCTTCTCCTGGTCTTTAACCGCCATCTTGATCTGATGATAGCCTGAGTAAGCATCTAGGAAACACAAGCTTTCACAACCCGCCGTAGCATCAATGATTTGATCAATACGAGGGAGGGCAAACGGATCAGCCGGGAAAGCCTTGTTAAGGTCCGTGTAGTCCACACACATAGGCCACGTGCCGTTCTTCTTGAGCACCAGCACCGGGTTAGCCAACCACTTCGGGTGAAAAACCTCAACAATGAAACCCGCTGCCAAGAGCTGGGCAACTTCTTCCCCAATGGCCTTGTGTGTCTCCTCATTAAACCGCCATAGAAACTACTTAATTGGCTTAAACTTCGGATCCACATTAAGGTTGTGCTCAGCGAACTCTCTCGGTACACCTGGCATGTCAGAAGGTTTCCATGTGAAGATGTCCTGATTCTCACGGATGAATTCGATGAGCGCGCTTTCCTATTTGGGATCCATGTGAGCTCCAATGATGAACTGTTTGGATGAGTCTCCCGGAGTGAAATCTACCGCCTTAGTATCATCCGCTGAAAACTTAAGGGGTGGCTCAACCTCCGTGGTAGGCTTTTTCAGCGGGGTCATATCCTCCGGGTCAACATTCTCCTTGTAAAATTTAAGCTCCTCCTGAGCACAACTGGACTCTGCGTAAGCCGCATCTCCGTCCTCGCACTCAATGGCCGTCTTTCGGTCACCATGAACAGTAATGGTACCTTTTAAGTCGGGCATCTTGAGCTGTAGGTACACATAGCAAGGCCTAGCCATGAATTTTGCATAAGCCGGACGTCCAAACAGTGCGTGGTAACGACTCTTGATTTTTACCACGTCAAACCACAAGAACTCCACCCTGTAGTTATACTCGTCGCCAAAGGCCACTTCCAAAGAAATCCTGCCCACCGGATACGCCGACTTGCCTGGCACCACACCATGAAAAATGGTGGATGAGGGTTTTAAATCCTTGTCTAGCAATTTCATCTGCCGAAAGGTATCGTAGTAGAGGATATTAGTACTGATGCCTCCATCCATTAACACTTTATTCACCATATACCCTCCCACTTGGGGGGCCGCAACCAAAGCCAGCCGCCCTGGGTCATCGACACGCGGCGGATGATCCTCCCGGCTCCATGTTATATCATACTCAGACCATCGTATATACTGTGGTAGGGCTGGTGCAACCGCTTTGACCGCCCGCTTGCGCAACTTTTGATCCCTTTTGTTGAGGCTGGTCATGAAAACATGATACTGACCGGAGCTGAGCTGCTTCGGGTTACTCTGATAACCAGACTGATTACGCTGTTGCTGATTGTTGTTACCAGAATGTTGTTGGTGTCCTCCTTGATGACCTTGACCTGGGTGACCAGACCCTGAGCCGCCGGACCCAAAACCGGCCCCTGACCCGCCGTGTCTAGAGCCGCCCGGCGGGCCACTGTCCTGATTGTTGGGGTGTGTAAAGTGATTCTTAAGTTTCTGCATGAAACGACACTCTCCCCATGTGTGGTTCGCCGGCTTATCGGGCTGGCCATGAACCGGACAAGGACCCTTCAGCGCCTCCTCCAAATTAAAGGCAGGCCTATCCTCATTAAAAGTTGGCCTAAACCTCCTGTTGCCCTTGGGGTGATTCTGATTGGTACTTGCATTGGCCACCAGTTCTGACCTGGCCTCAGGATTCTTACATTTGCTCTGGCTACCATTATTTGGTGTACCCTTGCTCTGATTGCCCTTCTTGCCTTGGTCGGCCTTTTCCTCGTCGGAGCCCAGATCCTTCGTGTTGTCAGAGTCTGCGTATTTCGTGAGAGCCGTCATGAGCTCTCCCATATCTTGACATGTGCGCTTGAGCCGGCCAAGCTTCTGCTTTAGCAGGACAAAGTGGCAGTTCTTCTCTAGGATCAGTACTGTCTGAGCCGCCGTGATCTGCTCCGAAGGGTGGATGATGGTCGAGACCCGCTGTACCCAATGATGAGCTGACTCATTCTCCTGTTAAACACAGTGATCAAGATCCACGATGGTCATGGGCTGTTTACACGTTCCTTGAAAGTTTTTAATGAATGTGGTTCTCAGCTCTGCCCATGAGTTGATGGTATTGGGTGGCAATCCCTTTAACCATGTGCGGGCCGGGCCTTCAAGCATCATGATGAAGTAGTTGGCACAAACTACCTCACTAACGTCCAACATCTCCATAGCTAGTTCATAACTTTCCACCCAAACCTCTAGGGGTAAATCAGCGGTGTAATTTGGAACTTTGCGGGGCCCTTTGAAATCCTTTGGCAGCCGCTCACTCCGCAGAGCTGGTGATAAACATGGAACCCCCCCCCCACTCTGGTGGTTCCTCCAACTCCTACTGATACAGATGGCGCGGGCTCCTAGCGAGCCGCCTCGGCTAAAGCTATCACCTCTTGCTGGCCTCTTGCATCCATAGCCGGACGATGACCCGTTGGAATCTCTCGGTGCCGATTGCTGCTAGAACCCACCGGCGACTCGTAACGCCGGCTAAAACTCCGGCTAGGGAGAGGGGTTGCATGAACATGGCTCCGGCTGTAGATGTACTTTTCCTGCTGGGCCATCGCCGTCTGCAAGTATCCAATGGCGTTTCGCACATCCTCCGCAAAGGGCGCCTCATCCAGAATAGGAATTGTTCCGAGCCGGGTGGCCGAGCGCCACCATATTCTTGGTCGAGTTAGAATAATGACCCGCCAGTGTTGGAAAGGCCGCAGGCGAGGCCTGATTTCGCCGGGTTGGCTGAGTCACTGGCCGAGCTACTGGGCGGCTTCCAGGTGCATCCGCTGTTCGCCCTGTCCCTGGTGTGTCGAAGAGGTTTCTTGCCTCATAACGTTCCAGCAGACGGGATTGATGCCTCATCCGATGAACCGCGGTTGCCGATTGTTGCTCCAGTCCAAGACGGAAAGCGTCTGTCTTGATGCATTCTGCCTCTTGCTCCATCTAGGTTTTTAACTCAGCCATCGTCTGCTGCTCTTCCGCCATCCGGTCCTTGATCCTTGCAATCTCCAAGTTCCTAGCTACTTGATTGTCTGGTGTAACGTCAGTAGCCATTAGGGCCGCGAGCTCGTCCATCAGCTCCAAAAGAACTTGATCCGACGGCGGCGGGTTATTGCCTGAGGTGGCGGCGCCTGCGGCCGTACCATTTGTGCTTGGGACTGACCTCGCCATGAACACGGCAGCATGAAACGGCGGCCCAAGATCGTCCGCCTCAGACCAATCCGACTCAGGGCAGAGCCCATCAAAGTCCCCGAGCCCACCATTGTGAAGCCTGTTGACCGACTATGTTTCTTCGCTTGAAGATTCATCCTCTGAGTAAATGAGAGTTTCTGTGATCCGGAAGCTTCCAGATCCATACCTTGAGTAAAGCCCACGAAAACGTGCTTCCGGCCCGGGCTAACGCGGGCGGGTTGCATGCTACGAGCATGTTGGAGACGCCGAGCCGGCTCGATGAGGTTGGTGCAGACGTCCGACCCAGGTGTTGCTCCGTCAACTTTTCCGATGAACACGTGGATCCCCCCGAATGGAACCCGAAAACCATACTCCACCGAGCCGGCATCAAGGCCCCAGCCGGCGGCGTTGATGTAGAGCTGGCCGCGGCGACTCTTGCTCATTCTACCAACCACGTATCCCTCGAGTCCCGGGAGAGAGCCCTTTGAGAACTCAACACCACCGAGCGCAAGCCCCACGGTGGGAGCCAACTGTCGTGGTTTTATCACGGTAGATGTCCGGGTGAACGGACATTGGTTCGAGGCCATTGCTAACGTGATGGACTCAAAGGGGTTGATAGGGACGAGAGACACGGATTTATCCAGGTTCGGCCCCTCAACTCGAGGTAATAGCCTATGTCCTGCTTGTGTTTTTATTGCTTGATGTATCGATTACAAGGGAGCAAATGCTTGGCCTAATATTCGATCACCTGATCTCTAAGTCGCCCCGGGTCTGCCCTTATATAAGAGGTCTAGACCACGGGTCATACAATTGGTAACCGACTCTCATCGCCTATGTGAGTCTTTCTCTATCTTCTTGTCCAAGTTGTCCCCGGGCGGCTTACACACCCGGGTCTTCTGGGCCACTGTCCGGCCCACCTTATGAGCCGCCAAGCTTCCTGGGCTTTAGGACCACCGACTCACCTTGAGCCAATGTACGAGCCGCCAAGCATAACCCAGACCCTTTAGGGCGGGTCATACCGCGGGGTTATATCCCCTACACTTCAGGCCCGGGGGCTACTATCGGGCCTCTCAACCTAGGGGTACCCAGGCCAGTCTACCTGTGATCCAGGACGCGTCACGTATAGCAGGCCCATGGTGGCTCGCCCCGAGACTTCACAAGCAAGACCCTCGCGAGGACCCCCACCTCGCAAGGCATATGATAGGTGATACGTCTCCATCATATCTACTTTCCTCGATGCTTTTGATCTTGTCTTGGACTCTAATTTGCCTGATCTGAATGAAAATAACCCGGACTGACACTGTTTTTAGCAGAACTACCATGGTGTTGTTTTCGTACAAAAATAGAATTTCTCAGAATCAAACGAAACTTTTTGGACATTTAGTTCAAAATAAATGAAAAATACTAGAGCCAAAAACCACCAGAGGAGGCGTGCCCTGGTGGGTTGTGCCCACCTCGTTGCTCCACTGACCATAATTCCGGCACTATAAATTCGTGTGGCAACCCTTCAAACGATCCGCTACGGCAACCCTTCCCGCCTTGTCAGGATAGTCTGCGACCTTGTCCCCCTTCAAACGATCCGCTATGGCAACCCTTCCCGCCTTGTGATTTCGGGGGAAGAGAACTAGGGCCAGTATAAGATAGGGAATGCCTTCGCCATAGGACAAGAGGGCAAGAAAGAACACACCCTTGTAACTTCTCATCACTCTAAGCTATCCAGACAAGCAGGAGTAGGGTCTTACACCGCAAGGTGGCCCGAACCAGGGTAACTGTTGTGTTCGTGTTCTTCTTCCTCAGATCATGATCGCCACAGCGCCGCCATAGGCTCGCAAGGTAGAATAGGGTTGGTGAGCAAGCGCACCCTAGAGTTCGAACCTTCTTGGGTCCTTGGAGCCCCAATTCCGACACGTATGTTAAAATGAATCAAAAACCACTCATTTGTAACATGGAAGTAGTAGAATTGGTACCGGAGTTCGTCACTCTCACACCTTCATACGTCTCCAACATATCTATAATTTTTTATTGTTCCATGATATTATATTGTCATTCTAGCATATATTTTGGGTGTTTATTTACCAATTAATATTATTTGTTAGCACTATCCTATTAACCCAATGTCATGTGCCAGTTGATGTTTTCTGCATGTTTTTGCTCTTCAAGTTTACACTTCCAAACGAAGTCCAATTTCCCACAAACTTTAATATGTTTTTTTAGACCAAACAAAGACCTGGAAGCTTCGAGAGGAGACTAGAGGCCTCACGAGGGAGGCACGAGCCAACAGGGCATGCCTAGGGGGTAGGTCGCGCCACGTTGCCTCGTGCCCCCCTCGGGCGTCTCCTGGTGCCCCTCTATGGCCTACAAATTGTCATTAATCCCAAAAACCCTAGAGAGCCTCCCAAACACTTTTTCCGCCGCCGCAAGTCTCTGTCCTGCTGTGTGCCCATCTAGAGCCTTGTTCCGGTGCCCTGCTGGAGGGGGGATCGATCATGGAGGGCATCTACGTCAACCTTGCCACTCCCATGGTAATGTGTCATTAGTTCCCCACAGACCTATGGGTCTGTAGTTTGTACCTAGATACTTATCTCTTTATCTCTCTCTCTCTCTTGATCTTCA